>JAWVGU010000026.1:0-482341 GCA_037039885.1 Miamiensis avidus
CCCAACCCCAACCCCAACCCCCAACCCCAACCCCAACCCCACCCCAACCCCAACCCCAACCCCAACCCCAACCCCAACCCCAACCCCAACCCCAACCCCAACCCCAACCCCAACCCCAACCCCAACCCCAACCCCAACCCCAACCCCAACCCCAACCCCAACCCCAACCCCAACCCCAACCCCGAATAACAAATATATACTTTGTAATTTATAAAGCTTTATAATATTTTAAATATAATTATTTATTAGCAAAATAACATCACATTATAGTTGATAGTAAATTTAATATTACTATTCTGTGAACTACAGGGTTTAAATTACAATGTTTTAAATCCTACTAGAATATGTTCTTCAAATCCAACTAGTTTTGGTTTTTTATTATATTTAATAATGTATATAAAAATTTATAAATATATTTTCTAATAACAAACTTCTAAATTTTATATTCATACATTTTAATTAAGAGTTAATCATTTAAATTTTTTTTTTTTTTATGAAATTGGAAATATGGAACTTAAAACATCTTCTTGTTAAGCAAGTCAGTTTGATATTTTTTATTTAAACTAATAATATTATAATTTCAGCTCATATATAAACATGATAAATAGATTTTACTATAGAGTTATATTATATCTTGAAATAATAAATAAAAATTTGAATAAGTATAGCTATAGTTATTAAAATTAAAAATTATATATATCATAATATCACTACTGCTATTTTAATTTAATTTATCTATATTATTAAACAAGAGATTAATAATATATTATTATAATGCATAACAAAGTTATAAGGGATCCCAACAATACATAATATTCATTAGACATGTAGTAAGATTTAGAAGATTAGAAACAATTATTATCATAGTTTTAATTTTGTTTACTTACAATAAACTATTTAAATGTATCATAATCACACTCATATTACCAATTACACGCAATAATAGGATAATATTCGCCATCACTAATAATTTTTATGTAATATTTTTTTATTTCTATTAAAGAATATTTCTCTTTAATTATTTGTTGTATTATTTTTAGATGTTTTCAGTTCTTTCATATAATTCGAATGAAAAGTGACTACCAAAATCAGGATATTTTTGAATACATACTTTACTTGTCTGTTTACCCTATCTTAAATCTAACTAGCATTTCCAAGATGATCTGTTAAAATTAAATTATAGTAACTTAATGATTTATTCCTAAAAATATGCATTCATTCATTTTACAATTATAAAAATGCTCTTATCATAATTATGGTTCCATCATGTGCTGAAAAAATAGTAATTTTATCTTTTGATTTATTTTCAATTTTAGAATCAAAATTAGATATTAAATTTTGGAAATAGGGAGTACTTGCTAAATATACATCTTCTTACTCTTTAAACCATATTACATATAAAACAATTTAGCGAATAAATTTTAAATCTTTCCACAACTTTTCATCTTTAATAATACTCTGCAAATATTTGTTTTGTTTCGGAGGAGGAGAAAGATATTAATAACTGATTCTAATTGTAAAAAAAAATAATTAAATTGATAAATATACCAAATCAAATTGTAATTCTGAAATATATATTTACACTGAATCAGTTATTTAATTAATTAGTTCTATATCATTTAATTTAGTCATTCCAACAATTTACTAAATTTTTCTAATTGAATTGCTCAAGAGAGTATAAATTTCTCTTTAAACTTCACTTTTTTTATTTAGTTTTACTTTATTATAAAAATAAGGACATACACTCTTATCAAAACCAGTTAAAATTGTGTTTGACAACGATTTTATAGGTATAGAAAAATATTTTTTAGGAAGAAATTCAATCTCTTAATTATTTACAGGTAGTCTTTATATATTTTATTTATGAACCTCTTTTGATTTTTAATTAGATAATTAGTTATTCCATGGTGGTAATGATAGGTTATTAAAGAATTAATTAATTGTTCCACCTACACACTCTTGTTGAAGTCCAAATATTACAGATTATACTGATTATTATGTCCTAATAAAAATAAATAATATATATTTTTATATTTGATCAATATATATTTTGATCATATTTGTTTTTTAAATTAATTTAAAAAATATATTAAACTCAGTCCGCTTTTCTATGTATTGAACGTTATTTTCCAAATTGTTATTATTTATAAATTAAAGTTTCATTATATTAAATCACCTATTATAATCTGTACTAAACACTTATAATTTATCTTTAATTTCCTTAAATTTTAAAAATCCGGTCTAAACATATTTTTTATTAAAATATCTTCCTAATAAGAAGAGCTAATGCTATCCTATGTTGGTCAATTCTCCACTATTTTATTAAAAATCCATAAAGTGAGGTATGTAAAATATCGGGTAACGAGCACCATGTCTATGGGTAATCTAAACACTGATTAATTTATCCTTTTCACTCACTCTCTATGCGACATATGTTAAAATAATTATTAAACTTATATATAGTTTTTGTATAAATATTTTCATTATTTATTTGTGTTATATTTTTTAGTTTTATTTTATTAAATCTCTTCTCACTTTCTTGTAGTTCCTTTAATTCTTGTAATATATTACATATATATTTATTATAATGAAATTTTAATATTTAATCTGAGTTTTGAGGGCTTTTCCAAAATTTAAATTCCTATCTCTCTAATTTAATAGATAATTAATTACTTATATTGGACTAGATTTAAAATTATTATTAAATTGATAATAAGAAAATATGAATTTCATAAGCATATATAAGATGAATTTAGTATTTTATTATTTAAATTTTAAAAAATAATTAAATTTTATAATATTACTAAATTTCGCGAATATAATATTAAATCATTTTTTTTTTTAATTTTAAGTTATGAATTTAATACTTATATTTAGAAATCAATAAATTGATATTGAGTTAAGAGTTTGTGGTAATAATTGGGTTTTTAATTAGCATTAGTAATATAAACTAAGTAAAATTAAAATTTGTGTTAAAATGGGAAATTTCTGTTAGGGAAGTGAAAGATAGTAATAAGAAATTACAATAGAAGGAAGTATTAAAGCTTTACTTTATTAATAAAATAGTTATTCTATTTACTTCTATTAGAAATATAAAATATATAAATTTCATTTTTTATTTTAGAACTAAGACCTTACTAGGAAATAAATATGCATGCCATTTGTATTCTAGAGGAAAATGACAAGTCAGGAGTAAATGGTGTAGTTGAAATAGAATAAATAACAAATAGTACTTCTAGAATAGTTGCAAAAATTAAAGGCCTTAAGAAAGGAAAGCATGGATTTCATATTCATGAATTTGGAAATTTAACAGAAGGCTGTAAGACAGCTGGTTCTCATTATAATCCTCTTAGTAAGGTAATCATATAATGATTTTATAATTACCAAAATACATATTGTGTTTAAAATATATAAGACTCACGGAGGCCCAGGCATTGAAGAGAAACATATGGGTGACTTAGGAAATATAGAATCACAGGGAGAATAATATGAAGCTGAATATAATTAAATATGTGAAGTTTAATTAGAAGGGTCCTATTCAGTATTCGGTAGAAGTATAGTAGGTATAAATTAACATAAATATATATAACTATGAATATAGTTATTTTATTTTGTGAAAACCAACAATAATAAAAGTCCATGCATAAGAAGATGATTTAGGAAAAGGGGGAAATGAAGAATCTAAAAAAACAGGAAATGCAGGTGCTAGATTAGCTTGTGGAATTATAGCCAGATCTTAAAAAAATAATAAAAATGATTTCAAATATTATCATATTATCATTTTATTGTTTATTTATATTAAATCACCATTAATAAAAAAAAAAACATAAGATTCTTAGAAATAAACTAAACAAAGAGTAGTATTAAAGTATATTTTATTCTAAATTTTAATAGAGATTTTATTAGTAATAATTAGTTAAATAATCATTCAGTATATTTAACTCATTAAGGGGGTCTGTTGAATCCCATTTGTTAGGGAGGGGCATTGAATCCTTATTATTAAGGAGGAGCATTGAATTTAGGTTATTAAGCTTCTAAGTGGTGTTTTTTGGTTTCAACAGTAGAGATTTAAATGTTAACAGCTTAAATGTCTTTGTGGACATGTGTTTTTTTGGTTTCAACAGTTTTGGTGTCATTGGTGTAATGAGTTAATTATTAATGGTGGTGTTTTTCAACTTATTCTTTCTTTTTCTATTGAGTTTCAGCTAAGTGTCCCATGGATTTGGCATGTCTTTACATCATTTATTCTCTTTAATGTTCATAATTTTTTAATAATTGCTATAATTCGGCAGCATTGGTTTATTCAAGTTTCATTGTTTCTTATTTGTCATGTTCGAAGGTTTATTAACTGGTTTTTTTGTATTCGTCTTCTTCGTGTTTGTGTTTCAAAGACAAATCATTGAGTTAATGGGTCAAATGAGCTTCTTCTTTTTCTAATTGTTCTCTTTTTTTCTTTAAAGTTTCTTCTTCGTGTTCTAATTTAACAATTTCGGGGTTTTTGGGGGGAGCATTGAATTGAGGGGGAGCGTTGAAGGCTTAAACAACAGTGTTAGAGGCAAAGGTGGGGACATTACTTCTGTCATATAAGACAAAGTTTCTGTCGTCTTATAATTTGATAGAGTAGGGAGAAGCTCCTTTTTGGTAGGTGTTGGAGGTCCAGATAGGAGTGTTGTTTCTGTCAAGAACGACGAAGTTTCCGTCAACTTGAAGAGTAGAGCTGTAGGGTCCTTGTCCCTTTCCAGCAGTTTAGGTAGACCAAACAATGGAAGTAGTAGCGAAAGAACTGTCTCCGAATAAGGCTAAGTTTCCATCAGCGCTTAATTATAAGTGGAATTGTCCATTGGGAGAAGACATGTATTATCCTTGTCTTAAGACTTCTCCTTGTCTCATGATACCTCCTTTGAATACTTCAGTTCCTTTGTTGCAAGCTTATTGGGGAGGGGCATTGAATCCTGGGGGAGCGTTGAATCCTTGTTGTTGGGGGGGAGCGTTGAACATTTTAGCTGGTAGATTTTCTTTGGTTTAATTTTATTTTATTTTGTTTATTTAAAATTTTTTATTTTATTAAATTACTTGAGTTTAGAGTTTCTTTATAAAGGGGGGTTTTAGCTACTTTCTTTATCAGGATTAATTTCTGACACGATGTTTAGTTAAACTTAGCATAATTTTGTTTCAATCTAATATTGCTTGATGATAGTTATTCTTATTAATTAAGTTAATTATATTTTATTGCGTTTGCTAACCCATTACTTTATTCTAAAGTGCTCATATTATACTTAAAAGAATTTATTACTCTGATTTAGGTTTATAGTTGTATTATAGGAATATAAATACTTATTTAGTTACTACTATAATATTCAGGGCTCTATATTTATATCTCTTAATTCCATGATCATAAACAAAATATTTTTCAAAATACAACAATTTAAGTTCGTTTGTGTTTTATTCTAATAAATATTTTGTGATATTTAATAATTAGAATATTATTTTGAAGAATCTATTATAATTCATTTACTTATTTTTATATAAATATGGCAAATAACTATATATTAAAAGAAAAAATTTTGAAAATAAATAAAATAGAATAAAAAACTTAACTGATTATTTAACTATATTTAAACTATAATTCTTTGATTAATTTTATTCGATTTATTCATTTAAACATATTTGTAATATTAGAATTTTACTTTATACATATTTTTAACAATCAGAGAGAATTAATACTAATTTTTATTGTAAAGATATCTATCTTAATAAAATAATATTACTATTCATTCCCCTTAAATATAGATACACAACAAAATTACACATGAATAATGTAATTTCAACAAAATAACAATAAAATATTAAATATAAATTGTATTTTAAAAATAAAATTATTAGATTTTTTATTTATTATTATAAGAGTAGACAATTAAAATAATTTTTTGTAATTTGTATTATTAATATCACTGTTAATAAAATATATAAAAATTTATTTTAAAAGTAATTTATATATGTATTTCTACTAAATATCTCAATAAATTATAAAAAATAAGAGTAAATAAAATAGATATTTACAAATTAAACAAGTAATAAAAAAAAATTGGAATTTTTTAGCAAAATATACCACTTTTTATAAATTGTTATAATAAATACTAAAATAAGAAATTTCCATTATAACTCCTTTAATAATTAGATAAAGCATTATTAATTGCAAGATATAGTAATATTAAATGTTGATAATTTGATTTTATTAATTAAGCATCTTTTTAAAATAATTTATTTATTAATTTATTTTTAAATAACTTTTTTTTTTTTCTATAATGTATTTCATTTTTAGTTATTAATATTTATATCATAAAATAAAATAAAAAATAAAATTAGTAGTCCAATTCTGATAAAGCATATAATGATACTTATTATGTTGTATATATTGCAATTAAAATATAATATATTATTAATAAAATTAAATATAATATAATATAATATAATATTTTTATCTAAATTACTTAAAATTATTAAAATAATTGAAAATAATATTTTTGAATGAGTTACTTTTATTAATAAACTATAATTAATAAGATTATATAAGTATAAGTTGATAAGATTATAATATTTATATTATCATTTATCATAATGATATAGATGGGAACTGATAAAGAATTTTAGTATTTAGGATATAATAAATAAAACAAAAATATAGTAAATATTCATAGTTGTACTTAAATAATGCTAACATATATCCTAAATTATATACTACTATTATTTGATTGTTGTAAATAATTGTGTGATAATAATCAATTGATTAATGATAATAATCTAACTTTAAGCTGAAATAAGTAAATAAATATTATAAAGTTATACACAAAAATAATTCTATAAGTAAGCCATATCACAAAATAAAAATAAAAATTCTTAAAATATAAGAATTTATATCTAACTCTTCATAATGTCAGACGAAGTATAAATCCTAAGTAATCCAGATAAAAACTAGGGTATGTTTAAAATTAG
This sequence comes from Miamiensis avidus, assembly GCA_037039885.1. Lineage (NCBI taxonomy): Eukaryota > Ciliophora > Oligohymenophorea > Philasterida > Glauconematidae > Miamiensis > Miamiensis avidus. The sequence goes on from JAWVGU010000026.1 coordinate 6,994, forward strand.
GACACCCTTCAAGCCAGTTAAGTAAAATAATAATAATACAAAAGTTACTAATTCATAATACCAAACATACTTCTCATATCTAATATTTTTTAAGGGAGCTAAATTCTATCAGAGGAAATTTAAGAAACATAAATAAAAATAATAATGCCCTTTCTGATTACTATAACAATTAGAGAACAAATTAAGTATATTTTTTATTATATAAATCAATAAACTAAAAAAAACGAACCAACTAAAAAAATATATTGTTATTTATATTTTAATACCATACATTATTTACCTTAAAAAGTCTATAAATTGTGAATTAATTAGGATAGTGTGGGTACAGATAATATTAACATAAAATTTCATAATGACGCTAACTATGATGCTAACTATGTCATTTATAATGGACAAAATCCTTCCCCTGAAAGAAAGGCGAACAGATATGCGGCTGGGGCTGGCGCAGAAAAAGAACACGAAAGTTTTCCAAGTTCAGATAATAAGTAAGATGAGGGAGGAGCAGTAGAAAAGGAGGATGATGGTTTAGAAACAGAAGGACTTGATGATAATGAAAATAATGATGATTAAAATGATCAGTAAAATAAGAAATAGTAAAATATAAACAACGACGAATGGATTAATATCTCAGATCTCAAATAAGAAAATAATATGAATCATAATGATGTAGAAGATAATAATAATAAAAATATAAATGATTCAGAACAAAATATGAATCAGACACAATAATAAAAAGATATTTATTGTGTTATTAAAAGTTCTGGCTAAGGAGATCACAAACCAGACTTCACAAAGGCAAGGCACTTTGCCAAAAAGATTTTTACATCAGAAACCTAGCTGGAGCCTATGATGGCTCATATGTATACTCTCAAAGAAAATTTCACTTTGGTTACTGAGAGAAATGACACAAATTAAGTTGTTTTTTTAGTTCATATCTCCAATATGCAGCCTGAAGATGTGAAATATTTATCTACTTACAAATACAAGTCCCAAATAGGATCTCAGCTTTCATTTTCATTACATAAACCTTCCATCCTTTAACTCACTCAAATTTAATTAGAAAAAACTGAAGACAGAAAAAGAGCTATTACTATTTAAGAAAAAGAGATGAAGAAGACTTAGAAGAAGATGATGATGAAGAAGACGAAGAGGAGGGCGAGGATGAAGAGGAATAAAATGAAGAAAAAGAAAAAATCTAAATATAAGATTTGTAAGTGTAAAATAAAAAATAAGTTGATGACGATAGAAGATAAGAATAAAATTAAAATGCTTAATAGCCTTAATAGAATCCTACTATATAATTACAAAAATCTAGAAAATCTTCTCATATTTCCAATGAAGATAACAACAATAAGATATAAGAAAAATTTATAAAAGATCATAAAATGAAACTAAACAATAATGTAAATTACATAATTTGAAAATATTAGAATTTAAATGTAAAAAAACATTATAATAAATTTTTAAAAGAGAGAACATTTTGCTATGTTGGACTTAAATGATTAGTCTAGTTTTCCAGATATAGCAAAAATTTGTGTTGGATTTATTAATAAGGCTCATTTTGAAAACTAAAAATATGCAGGAAAGATATTTTTGGGAATTTCTGAAAAAGATAATAAAGTAGTGGTAAAATATTAAATAGTTTGGATTTTTTATTTAATAGTATGATTAGTAAAATATTTTAATTTCTATTATTTAGGGGATTGATTTAATTGGCAAAAATAATATCGATGTTTTCAGCGCTTATTTATTTGATAAGTCAATGCCGTCCATAAGCGAATTGATTGATATTTAATAAATTCCTATTAGTACAGATGAAGAAGAGGAAATCTAAAATAAATTCGTAGTTTTAATAACAATAAGTAGAAGCTAGCATGACTAGCTCATAATGCTGATGAATTGTAACAGTGAATAAGATCTCGGAGTTTATTTTCAAAGATAAGAAAATACATCAAAAACCCGAAAAATGTTAACTTCCTCTTTAATCAATTATGTGCCTGAAGTATATATTAAATTAACATAAATTTTAAATTTTAATTACCTGATTTTATTTAAACAGAGATTTTCAAAGAAAAATTTGAAATACGAAATTGAAAAATTGGAAAGACAGATTGGGTTAGAGCCTCAGTCTCCAGAAAAAAGAGACTCTAGTCCAACCAGGCAGAGATAAAATAGTGGCAAAGTTGTTTTAAGAAGACACCAGCAAAATAGCAGCATAGATCATCACAGTTAGTAAAACTATCAATCAGGAAAAAAAAATCTACCAAATTTAGATGAAGGTTCACCTTTAAAGTAACAGTTGCAATAACAGAAGCAGAACTTGCAAGAAAATAATTCCTCTATAAATAATAAAATGCCTTAAAAGCGTGAGGTTAGAAGTTTTTCAACAGATCCTAATAATAAATAACATAACATATTTAAATAAAATTATAGTAATTAGATTAAATTAATTTAATCTAATAAACGTACCATATTGCCATCCAAAACTGACCAATAAGATGTTTATTAGAATGTACAAATAGAAAATTAAAAACCTGATAACGTATTTAAACAAGCTTACACGAGTGGAAATTTCATATCCAATGTGCTAAAAAATTCAGGGCAGGATCAGAAAGTTCCTGCTACCCATAGAACTATTCTGACTTCTGAAAACAGGAATTACTAAATGAACGCGAATAATATAAGAAAAAGCTACAATCATCCCCCTAATAGTAATTAAAATAATATGTTCTCTCAGTCCATAAAACAAAATCTAAGTTGCCTTCCTCCAGCTACTGAAAATAATAATAATAAACTTTCTCCTTTAAAATAACAACATTAAACAGAAAATGATTAGGTTGTTTGTGCGAACGAATTTGATTAATTTGGATTTGAAGAAAGGCCAAGTCAAGACAACTTTTTAATGAATAAGAATGCATCAATAAAACAAAGGGAAAATATGCTGGCAACTATTGGGATGAGTGATTACCAGCATCATAACAACGAAAACAATTTTAATGCAGGAAATATTTTACATAACAATAATAAATAAAAAATTAAACTTAGAAAGTCTTCAGGATCATATAGAAATAATGTCTCTTAAAATTCTAATGATATCAATAGCCAAAAAGTATCATTTTAACATACTAATGCTAACTAAGGTAAAATTTCCACTTTAGAGCCCATATCTTCTTTTGATGTTAAAGTTAGGTCAATAAGCAGCTAAAACCATTGAGGGATATATAAATAATTTTGATATATATATATAGTTAATAATATATTTTTTCTGTAAATAATATATTAGTTATATAATTATTGTTTTAATATAAATAATTCTATAGTGTTTATTGTGTAAGCTACCTATTCATTTTATACTTATAAATTTATAAATTTTAGCTAAAAATATAAAATAAGTTGAATTTATCAATAATGTTAATTCAATATGTAATTTCTTAATCCATATTGAACAATAAATTATAATTCTTAATTTAAGAAAATTATACTCTTTAATTTGAAATATAGAATAATTAAAAAAGAGTTTATATCATTAAACCTATATTATATATAAAAATAACTTTTATTTAAGACTAGTTACATAATTTTTTAGTACATAAATAAGTTTTATTTATGAAATTTATTTTGTTTCTCATTTGTTTTTCTAATTTAAATATAGTTAAATTTATTATAAAATTATATACTTCTATATCACTGCTAATATAATTATTATTAATATAACATATCATTGTATTATTATTATTGTTATTATCTCATTTAATTTTATTATTATTACTAAAAAGGGGGTTAAATACCAGCAATACTATTATTACTTAATTTTTTAGCTTATTAGTTACTAGAATTCTTTCTTTGCCCTCCCAAAAAGTTATTGCTACCAATCGAGGTTGGGGAAGAGCACCCAGGAGGAGAGTTCATTCCTTCAGCGAATAGATAAGGGTCTGCTGTATTTTTGTCTAAAAATTACAGCCATTTTGTTTTAAACTTTTGTATGTGAATATTATTTATATTTTTCTTTATCAAATCCAATAGTTGGCACACTAATTTCTTATCTTGACCTAACATGAGCAATTTGTGAATTATGAAGTTTCCGTATTTGTTTTTCATAAACTCGGAAATGGTATCACTTTTTATAATTTCATTTATTGCTCTGTGTTTAAAGTCCTGGTTGAAGAGTTAAAATTATGTTAATATTTGTTATTTTATAAAAATTAATATTTCTTACTTTGCTATAAGTGGAAACACATTTTTCTATCACATTAGAAGAGAATTTTTATATTGAAAATTGTGTTAATCTAGTTAATATTTTTTGCAAAATTTCTTAACATATTTCTTCACCATAGGTCTTAATTAATTAAATAAAAGCTTAAGTTAAAATTAATAAAACAAAAAAATGTTTTTTTACTTCAAATGCATGCTGAATAGCATAATTTCCATATGGACTTTATATAAGTAAGTCACTATTTTAAGCTATAAGTTTAATGAATATTCCTACTTTTTATAAATCCCCTTTATACTTTGTCATTAATGCTTTAAGCTTTTAATAATAATATATTTTTTTATTAAATATCAAAATTTATAAATATCAAAAGTTATACCACACAAAGACAATGGGGATGATTTCCAAACCCAACAATATCTTAGACTATAGTATTGAAAATGAAATCAAGGTGTTTCGCATCGAAAGAAATTATGATTTTTTAAATGAAATGAGTTGCGTTGCTATGCTATTATATTTTTAAATTATTATAAGCTAAAACTGTTAATTTAGATTAATATATAAGTTACAGTTGACAGCTCTTAAACTTTACTTAAAATAGGTTTTTTTATTAGTTCAATTTCATAAGGAATATTGATCATTGAAACCAATGTTTACATGGCATGTGTTCCTTTTTTGTCTAGAACAATTTCTGGAATTTTAGTAGCAATCTAAAAATGAAAAAATAAAATAGAAAGAAAGAAAATAAAAATCAGAAAATAAAAAAAAAATCTTACCCTCTCTAATATTTTTTGCCTCTGTTCTACAGTTGACACTTGGATCAGAGATTAAAACATATAGTTTCCATAAGAATCCATTACCAAATCAGGTAAATATTCATATATTTCCTCTAATACTAAATCAATCTCTTACTATTGGCAATGGTGGAAAAATCTTTATAAATTTCGTGAACCACTGTTGGTTTTAGACATGACAAACAGCTATCCCTTTATGTCTTTAAATTCTTTAATATCATTATCTAAAACTTCAGAGCTGTTTATGAAGTTGCTGGGCTGCTATGATAGATGCATATTTTATGATTACTATTGTACATTAATTGAGGGGATTCTTCCTAATATTAATAATAATAATTATTTGATGACTTTTTTTTTCAAAATTTATAATAATAATATTATTTTTTACCTGGCGAATGCATCATATCAATTTATTCTAAAGAATGAGTAGAATCTATTTCTCCCTATTATATATCTTTGAAGTGAGAAAATTTTTATTTATTAGGAGAAATGTGCTCATTCACAGAATCCTTTTCTTCTTCTCCATAATAAAACATTTAATTCGTATTATTTGTGAGAATTGGACTTTAAGTATTACTTGGTTGTAATTTTAAATTGTGCTCGCTATTAAATCTCGGAGCATTCTACATAAAAAATGAGAAAAACTAAGTATATTAAAATTAATTATTCTAATATTTTATTACAAGTTTTAATTATTTCGGAGGTTTTCCTGTTGACAATAAAGGAGAATTAGGACCATGCTATCTAAACTAGTACTATGGCATATTTTAGTTAGGTTATTGCTAAAAAAATCCTGGAGGAGGTGTCTGATCTAAACTTTAATATTGTTTTGAATCATCAACCTGTCCTATATCATGGCTGCTTTATAGGTAAGGTACTTGCTTTCCATTAATAGTAAATCTTTATTCTAGGTTGTGAATTGACTATTGATTATCATTATAAAATATTAGTCATGTTGCAATACCAATATTAGATTATAATTTTTACCCTATGTTAAATTTCAGCATTTTAATCAATTCCATCTGTTTCATATACTTGAGAATCTATATAGTTTGGAAGATTAGGCTGTACATTATTCAGCTTTTATTCTATTAATTCATAGCTTAATTTGAAATATAGAATCCGTAAAAATAGAAAATTATTAGGAAGATTCATTTAACTAATCTGAAATTTTCTATCCAAATGACTTAATATTTTTTCATCTAGCTAATCTTTATTCAATAGATCACATCCTAATGTGATATTGCTTTTATTTTGATTACTTAATGCCTAATTTATTATTTATTTTAAATGAATAATCAACAAATTTTTATTATTTAATAATTTTTTATTTATAATTTACTGTTTTTATTTCAAAACACTTTTTATCATCTCTAATGGATATATTTTATACATTAATAAGTAGATTGTATTCATATTTCTATTTAAAATAAATATTTAACAATTAATTCAGTCATATTTTTTATTTATTGCTTATAATCTTACTTGCTAAGATGATGACGTGAAATAAATAAAATTGCAAAGCATTTCTTAGAAAGGCAATATAATTTGAAAGGTATCGTAATATTACTCTTACTATTCTTGAATTTGCCATAGAGATAATTCCTTTATGAATATTAAATTTAATTTTAGAATATGAAAAATATATTTTTTATTTTATTACTAATTTAGAATTTATATTATCATAATAAACAGGCAATGTTTATTAAAAAGATGAATAAATTATCTGAGAAACTGGATGTTTGAATGAGAAAAGAGCAGTCAAATATTTATTAGACTTATTATTGCAGTTTACGAAATTTAGCTTAGAATTTTGTATAGACTGCATCGGATAAACAGTTAAATTGGACGGCATTTCTTCAAGCAAATGTTACTGAGTTTTTAGACAATTCTAATGACTCAAATAAAGCTTAATAAATTTCTTTGATCTAATTACACAGAGATTTTAATTTTCATCTTTATGAAGTTATATGTCTAAACAATAATAAATATAAAATAAAAAATGAGTACCATATAATTTAATAAATTAAATTAATAAAATAGTTTTTCTACATTTCTTGCAAAGAGGGCAAAATCCTTCATAGTTATTTGGAAGCATATTTTTATTTTTTATAAGTTTTCAAAGCAAGTTAAATCCTTATTTATATCAGTATGTTCAAAATCTTCATATTATTCTTTATCTGTTTTATATTTTTATTATAAAATAAATATTAAATTTTTCTCTACACATTAATTATTTATTGTCATAAATGAGGTCATTTAGTTTTGCATATTTAAACTAATATATCTAAATTTATTATAGTTACCTTGAGGCTCTTCTTTCACTGGCTCTATAGATGATGTGAATTTAAACTCTTGATTATGTTAGGCTCCAACACTTTAGGGGGGTTTTTAAAAGGAGCTATAAAATATATTTAGATATTAGAGTTTGATAAAATAATACTTTGATTAAAAATAGATTATAATTGGAATAATCCGAATATTTTATTATTATATCATTAATATATTACACATTCTTGTCGGACTAACAACTTCTGATGTTTAACCTAAATAAAAAGAAAAATATTAATTATTTATTTACTTTCATTCTTGATATCTCTCCGTTATATTAATATATTTTATTATTTACTAAATATTTCAATCATTTCTTAAGGAATATGAGAGGAAAAGGCTGAATAATTTGTTTCTTGAGTAAAAGCATCTTGTTATTGATATTCTAATTTTGTAAAGAATTATTACAAATGCATTATTGTAAAGGTTATTGTAATAATAAAAACTAATTTTACATGTAAAATTTGGAAGAGCGAAAAAAGGTTTATACTCCTTTCCTGTTGAATGGGGTGGCTAATTGGTGTTTAAATGCGGAAATTATTATTGCATTTTTATTTATTTTTTATTTTATTTTATGAATATATAGTGATTTATAAGAGTTATTTGTTTGATTAATATTTATTCATTAATAATTGATCGAAATCGATTTATAATTATGAATAATATTTCTTCATAAACATACATAATACATATATATATATATTGCACTAATTATAAGAGACTCTTGTTCGATAATAATCAATCAGGAATAACAAACATAAATACAGTATATACTCATATTTATTAAAAAAAACAAAGCAATCATATATATCACATTATAACAAATATAAAAAGCTACTATTTATAAATTTACTTAAAATATAATAATATAATTTAGTTATTTATAATTTATTTCTGTTTTATTTTTTTTACATTTACATAAGATCTAAATCAAGTTTAATTTACCTATTACTTATTCTAATAATATGTAAAATTATTTTTATTTAAAAAAGTATTCTTAGGTAATTTTAATTTAAAAATGAAATTCATTATTTCAATGGCAATCCTTTTTTTTTTTATAGTAGATATTTTTTAGTATCAAAAATTAATCAGTTTTATACCAATATGAATAGTTTAGTAAAAAGCTCAATTAAAATAATTAGTTATTATGGGAGAGATTTAAGTGTGTTTACTATTTAAATATATGAGTACGAATAAATTAATATATTTAATTTAGAAAAATTAATTTATAATAATAATAATTATAATTTTAAATGGAATAAAATTTATATAATTTGCATTCTTTAATTTATCAAACATTTCATATACACATTAATTACTATTATTAATCTCTTCTTTTATTATTATATATTAGCCATAAGCCAAATTTGAAATTCAAATAATTAATTAATTAATATTTATATAAAAATAAATAAAAACTCTCTCAAAAATAGTAGGATCTTTCTCTTCCCTATAAAATAAAGAATTTACTAATACAACTTCAATAATTTAATTTTTAAATCCAGAATATTTCCAAATATTTGATCCCCATATCAAATAATTCAAAGGCTATGCTCAAATTAAAATGCTGAAATGGAAAATTCGAAATATTGAAGTTGCATTAAAATTTCACGATCCAATTATATATATATAATATAATATAAAATAAATATAAATAATAAAACTATATACCAAAAAAAACTAGATTACTTACTCACATATAACTTGCTCATTATTATTATTATAAATAAAGCCAAAATATTGATTTTAATACATATAAACAACCATAAAAATGGAAACAATTATATTATAAATATCAAAAATATCAACAAAAAAAACAAAAAAACAAATAACAAAAATATTAATACAAAATTATAAAATTATAAATTCATTAATTATAATGATTATTTAAAAAAAATATAAATTATTATATTTTTTAAATAATAAGATATAACAAAATCCTTATATTAATTCAAAATCAAAATAAATATTATAATTTTTAATATTTTATAAAGTCGTGGTAAATTTATTAAATAAGAAATTATATGGACTAAAAAATATTATATGTATGTATGTGTTTATTAATTAATTTTTTTATCTGTAATTTGAAATTAATTCAATACTGTACAAATGTGATTATCAATAAATTTAAGAGCATAGTTTTTCAAGTTCTTAGATTAATTAAAATTAATTAATATCAAGGTTAGAATAAATTTTTATCACTTTTTTTACTCAGAAAACTATATTAAACCGTAATAAAAAAAAATAAAATAAAAACATTTCTATTTAAATAAAATCAAAATTAAATAATAAGTATGAGTATTAGCTTAAGCTAAGGAAATTTATCATAGTTTTTAGCTGGGAAAAAAAGAGAAGAAAAAGAAAAATGCGAAATTTGTTTATAACAGTTTAAACTTTATAGAAAATAGCATTTGTGTAAAAGTAATGCATTACCTAATATTTCATAACAGAGCAATTCAATCTTCTTATAATCCAGCTTTTTATTTATTATTCTATATATTATTTATTTTTATTGAAATTTAGATAATTTTCAAGAAAAAATAAATTAATTTGTATAGAAATTATATATATAATTGCTAATTTTATAATATAAATATCATCTCTAACTTTTATTATTATAATCAAGGATGCTTTCGATCAATATGTTCATCTTGTGGAAATTAAAAGGCTTTCTAGTATACTTATGAAGGTAAAAAAAGCCAAAAAGAAAGGTAATAATATTGTAGTTAACTAAGTTATAGTTTTAATAAAAATTGAGAAATAGAAATAAAAATTCTATTGTTTATATTTATATTTAGACAGTGTAATATTTGTGTAAAAGAAGTTAACAGTTTGAAAAAGCTAATTTCAGAAAAACAAATAAAATTATTAAATGATAGCGAATTTAGTAAGTAGTGGCATGAATCATTAGGAATAACATAAAACTCAAATGAATTGAATGAAGATGTAATTAAATAAATAATAATACAAAGGATTATTTTATATTTGATTAATTAATATGATTTAAAGTATAAATTCTATTTGTTCGATCACCAAAATTAACAAAGCTATTCCTATAATTAATTTATCAATAGTAGTAAGTAACGTATTCTTAGCGTTAGAAAAAGTTTGAATTACTCTTTTAATGAAATGTTGCAGTTAACAAAGGGTAATTTATCTGATTAGGAAATTGTCAATTCTTTAGAGAATATTGTATGCGCTTTTTTGAAGAAAAATGGTAAAGTGGGACTATCAAATGGTATTATTTTAATTTCACTCTTTTTGATGTAGTTTTGCACGGAGTCATCGTCTTTCAAAATTTTATGCGAATTATATGAAAGTAAATTAATAAAATTATTTATTTGAAATCGATTTTAAACTATTTTTTATTTAATTACAAACTATAAAGACATTATTCCTGATGATATTTATCCGTTTAAAATGTAAGGAGAGTATATGGATCTTTCTCCAATATATAAGAATGCAATTTAAAGAGTTGAAAAAACACTAACGCTTTAATAAAAAGATAAAAATGAAATTTTTAATTATCTTACAAATTATGGTTTGCCAATATTAGAAGGATGTTCGCTAGATACATTTCATATTGAAACTTCCTTGTATATATTAAATTCAGTGATTATAGAAAAGAGATTTAATATTGTATTGGACTCAGTTCTTATAGCTTTGAAAGATCAATAATAATTTATAATGTCATAAAATTAACTTGATTTGGGACTGAAAATTTTAAGGGAACACAAATGGAATAAATTTATGGCAAGATTAAACAAAATAGAATAATTTTAATGTAAAGTTCTAGTTACAGAATAGGGTTAATCCTCCTAGTTTTTATAAGTGAATAATATCGATCTCACTGAATAAACAAAGAGCTTTTCTTGTATTTCTACTTCTAGCTATCAGTGTTCTGAGAGCGAAATTTCTGAAAATATTCCCACAGAAAAAAGTGATATAAGTAATAAAGTGGAAAAGTAAAAGACGTCGAGTTCAAATGAAAGCGATGCTTATAATTTCCAAAGTAAAAATAAAAATTTGTTATAAAAAAAAATGCCATCTTTAGTTCCGAGTTAGACACAACACAAAATAAATATTAGAGTAAAAAATATAGTTATGATAATATTTCTTTGGTAATCTCAGAACCTAGGTGTGTCGGAAAATCATAAAAAGAATGCTAAACCCAGACAGTTGACAATAATATATAAACTAATAAATGTTAGGAATGCAGTATTTTAAATTAAAAAATATAAGATCTATAACAATAGCTAAAGAATGAGAAAAGTAAAGTAAATGAAAATATTAATTAACAGTAATAAAACGAGAAATTTCAAGCAGATTAACTTGAGTCTTAAAGTAGAAACAATAGTGATGATACTATTTACTCCACGAACAAATAGCAGGGGGAACTGATAAAAATGTTGAGGGAGCAAATAAAAAATTTTAACAATGAAAAAGAATAAATGAATAATCAAATAAAATAGCAGTCGCTTCATATTGTAGGACTTATGAACACATTAAAGTCAGTGTAAAAAGCGAAAAGCGATGAAATGTAGTTTTTAGAAGAGCCAGAAAATAGTCAGAATTCTCCAAAATTAAATAAACAATAAGACACCTTAATTAGTTAATTATCTGGAGACATTGTAACTCTATAAGAAATCGAAAAAAATCCTTCTAAAAAAGTAGTTCTTGAGAAAATTCAGAAAAATATCTCCATTGCTGCAAAGGAGTACTAAATATTGTTCAAATAAAATATAATGCAAGAATAAATAATATTGGATTAAAATAAAAAATAATTTGACCATTATTGGAACCAAACTAATATAAGAGAAATTGGTAATTGTTTAAGCCAGCCTTAAAATAATAAAATTTCAGAAATTTAGAGCTAAAGTAATTTCAAATTACCTGTAAATCAAAAAAAATTATATAAAGATAAAATATCAGCTGAATAATTCGTTGATACAGATTAACCGAATTATTTTGTATAAGAAAGGTAAAATAGTAAGAATACTGAAAGTTGCAAAATGAATGAATGCTCTATTTTTTGAAATTTGAATTTTATTATGTTAATATCTATTTTTTTAATTATATATAAATAGTAACAATAATATATAAATTTATAATATGTATCGATAATAAAAAATATACAAAAATTTAATATGTAGCAAATAGTTCAATATATATGATAAATATTCATTTTAAGTAGCTATATTTAATTAAAATAAAAATTAATTATAATTAGGTTAATCACAAAGTAGATTAATATAATTAGTAAGTATTATCCTATTCTAAGTGAGTAACTTTTTTTTCGTTTACTAATTTCTTCAGGTGTTGAGTTATATTAAGAATCGCTCCCATTTTTAGCTTTTCCTAGGTTATATTCGGATATACCATATTAAATATATCTTCTAAGGACTTAGATTTTTTTTATTGGAATCTAAAGCTTCTAAAATTTATTTTTCTCTCAAAAGTCTATGGTTCAAATTTTTTTCAATTTCTTTTTTCACTTCTTCAACTCCATATATTTCAGGTCCATGTCCTATTATTTTTATAATAATTTTTAATCTATTCTCTTGTATAATAATATAATTACCAGCCAAAAGCATTTCAGCCTTCAAATCAATTGATCTATAATAATCTCTTATTTATTTTTCCATATCTTATACAACAGAACTATGTAAATATAGTCATATACGTAGAAATTCTTTTTTTTGTGTCAATTTATATTTTAAATAAATGCATACCTTGAGCCACTTAAGATAAAATCTCCTGTAAAAAGGGCCTTCTCTTCATTGAGAAAATAACACACATGATCAGGGTTATGACCTGACATCTCAATGGTTTTTATTGTAAATCCCTATCCTTATATTTCTTATCCATCCTACAACAAGTTATATTGAAATCCATATTCTTATTATAACTTTAAATCTGCCTCAAGAAGCTTAAATTTGCTGATTCTAATATCCTTCTAACTTAATTCCATAACTTAAAAATATATTGTGTATTATTTCATAAAAAAAATAAAAAAATCTTAATTTTATTTTAATTTACCTTATCTTATTCCTCCTGAGTGATCAGGATGGCAATGAGTAAGAATAACTTAATCAATATGAGAATTCGTATCTTTTAACACTTTAGCTAGTAAATCTTTATATTCAGGAATATTTTAACCGCAATCTATTAAAATTCTTTTTTCCCCCGTTCCGATTAAATAAGTATTAGTACCATAAAGAGTAAAAGGTCTTGATAATTGAATTCATAACTTTAATTTCTATAAACGATATTATTCATAATATTTTTTTTTTTTACCCTGGATTCATTCCAAGAATTCTTATGACATATTTCGAAATTTATTTGATCGGTTCTATAGATTATTATTACATTTGTAAATTTTATTATTATAATTTTTGAGTTTTTTCTTTATATAAATATTTCTTATTCTTTAATAATTGTTTATTATGATATATAAAGGTTTTACTTTGGATTATGTGTTAAGTAGTTTAAATAGTAATTTAAAATAGAATATTTTAAGTAAATTGTGAAAAGTGAAAAATTATTTGATAATCCAAAGTAATTTTACTGTACACCATCAATAATTAAAATATGATAAAAAATTATATAACTTTAAAGCAATTCTGATGCTAATCTACAAGAATTAATCAGAAAAAGTTTTTATTAACTAGTAATAAATTCAAACTCCATATTTATGAATTACCTATTTTACACAAGCTCTACTCTTCTAATTTGCTATAAATTAATAATTTTAAATAATTTATATAAATTAAAAATATACTAAAATCACAACAATAATAAAACAAAAAAATAAATTAATATGTGTCTAACTTTTTTTGAAATAAATAATCTTTAGGAAGAAGAAACTAAATAGGATTGTTAACATCATAATTAAGAAAAACAATTGAAAGAAGTTAAATATTATAAATTCATTCTTGCATTTAACAGAGACGAATATATCAATAGACCAACTTTACATTTGGCACCTTATGAGGAGGATAAATATATATATGCTGGTCGTGATCTGAGGGGTAAACTTAAATTTAAAGTTTTGTTTTACACACACACACTTCTAAACTTTCATAAATAATAATGTTAATTTAAAAATCCAAATTGATATTAGGGAAGGGGACTTGGTTAGGGGTAAATATAAAAACATAGATAGTGGCAATTCTAACTAATTATGATACTGAAGATTTTATTGATATAAAAAATATAAATTACGGAAGAGGTTAATTACCTCTTGCATTTTTGAAAACAAGTTTTGGATTACAAAAAGATGATACTGCTGTTATTAACAAACTAAATAATATAATGGCAGAAAAAGATAAATATAATGCGTTTAATTTGGTGATAGGGAATTTTTAAACTATGAATTTTTATTATATTTGCAACCGATATGAAGGAGGTATTATTTTAAATAACTAAAATTGAATATTTTAAATAAAAATAATTATAAAAAAAATTTTTAAATTTTAAAGAAGAAAGTATGCCTTTCAAGTTACAGAATGGAACTCATCCTCTTTGCAATTCTGACTACTTTACTAGATGGGAGAAGGCTGAAGTAGGAAATACTTAATTTATGTCAATTACTAATAAATATAATGGCAAGCTTGTACAAAAAGAATAAATTAAATAAAATTAACAAGAATTAAAATAAGCTACTGAATAGCTAAAAATAGACCTACTAGCTTTAATGCAAAATGGACATTAATATCTTGATGATGTATAACAAGAGAGCGGGATTTTCGTTGAAAAATATAAAAATACATACTATAATAACTACAGAGGAACTATATCTACAACAATGATGTTTTTAAATTAATAAAATGAGTTAGAACTACATGAGTATTCGTACAATATTAAGAAAAACAAAATTGATAAACAGAATCCGTACAAAGTAAATTATAGAATTTAACTAGATAAAATATGAATCACTAGCAATTAAATGATATATCAAATGGGATATTTATAAAATTTATTAAATAATTGCTTATAAAATAAAATATATTGTTTTTGTTTATAAAATATATATATATATCTGTATTTATTGTATATCATTAATGAGTTCTTGAAAGACTTTTCGAACGGCTATTCGATAATTATTTCTACTATAATGATAAAATTTTATTACTTTCTTAAAGCAAAGATTTCTTCATTTTAGGAACTCCGCTGACAGGGGGTTTCTTTTTTACATATCCGCGTGTAAATCTTTTTACTTCTTGAAAAGGGAGAAAAAGATTTGCCTTAAGAGTTTTGTCGCGAAAGTTCTTTTTTTTATTATTTCTATGCTATTTAATTATTTTCATAAATTATTTATTATTGTCCAAATTTACTAAGAATTTCATGCTATTGTAGAGAAAGATTTTTTATTTATTCTGACTACTATCTCAACAACTAATCATAGTAATCTTTCTAATAATCTTTATGTTGGATCTAATTGCGGCTAATAAAATCACTGTTATTATTATTATTTTCGTTAAATTACTAAAATCTATCATTTTCTCTAAAATAATTTTCAGGTTAAAAATTCAAAAGTTATGAATTGGATTTTTATAAACCTCTATTATTATTTTTTAAGGGGCTATTATTTAAGTTAGAAACACTAAATGCTCCATTGTTTTTCCCCTAAATATCATTCAATAGCCAGTCATTTTTCTGTTCTGCACTGCTATATTATTAAAGTATATCGCCTTGTTATTATTTTGCATTAATTGTTGTCTTTAAATGCTGATGCATTATCGTATTATTATTATTTTGATTACTACTATACTGATAATCATCATCAAAAAGTTGCTAATTCTACTTATGTTGTTTAGCTTTTTCAATTTTTTGTTTAATTTTTAATTTTAGTTTTTTTGCTTTTATAATTCAAGTTTTAACTATTCTATTTCAGATAAAAATTTGGTATTCATTTACAAATTGCTCATCTTAACTTAATTTAATTCATTTTAATATTAATGAATGACTTCTATAGTTTTTTCCTTGGTTTTGTCCAATTTTTAGCTTTTGGGCTTATTTTATTTTTTATTAGACTTCTGGTTTGATTACTACTATAAGTATTCTTGTTAATGATTATGTTTTTAGCTTTTAGGGCTTATTTGATGAGATTTTTGCTATAGGATTGCCTCATCCTTATAATTATCAAATGCATTTATATTTTTTAATTTTTTTTGGGAATTCAACTCATTATTTGCAGAACTATTAGTTAACATTATTTTATTTGATTTTCTATTTTCCTTATTACTATAGTTTATTTATGATTAGGAAAAATTAAAATTTTCTGTTTCGCCCGCAGACTTTTTCCTTTTATACTATTTTAAATCCTCGTTCTCTTGAGTCAATAAAAAATTTTCATCCTTTATAATTCTATTTTCATTTTCCAAGTGCTATATTTCCTAATTTTGCTATTCCATTTATCTAAATGATTAACGTATTAATAATTACCAAATAAATAAAAAATATTAATAAAATAATTGGCATTATTAACTTTGTTTAAATATATTTTTACCTTTCTTTTTCTTACAACATTTATTTATACTTATTTCTTGTGGTTTCAAAATTTTCCTCAACTTTTGACAACATTTTTTTTATTATTGCTACATTTGCAATTATAATTCGTTTTGTGAAATATCTTTTTGCTTTATTTGTAATTCTAATTATTCTATTTTCCCACAATTTTCTTAAAGATCATATCTCAATCTATTTTTTTCTAAATTTATCTAAGTTATTTTGTCTTCTAATATTTTAACTTTCTTTTGATAATATTTTTCCATTTACTCGATTTTTTATATTACACCTTCATCATTCCTTTATTAATAAAAATAATAATGAGAAAAAAAATTTTAAAATTTATTCCTTTTACTTGGATTATGATAATAGTTATTCTAAAAAGGGTTATTAAGAACTATTGTTTAATTATTTTTATTAATTAAAAGTTTCAAAAATGGCTTAATTGCCCGCATCACTCGTATTAGTTCTTTTTATTTGAGTTTAACTTTTTCTATCATTATGATTTTACTACTAATTTTATTACTAATATTTTAAAACTCTCTAGTCCATAAGAACATCATTGAATGTTTCAACAGGAAAAGCTGATGCTGATGTAGTAGTGATATTTTTAGTTGAATTTCCGTAATTTCTATAGCTACTCAAAGCTGCATAGTCGGAGTGTCTTCCCGTGTTCGATTGCGATTGTAATAATTGATTATGATTTAATCCTGCAATAAAAGGAGAAGAGTCTACTTAATATTATTGATTTTGTTGCTACTAGAGTTGAGAATTAAGATTAGAAATTTAACTTTCTATATTTTAAATTTTTTTTAACTATTTTCTAATATTTTTTGCTTTTCCTCACTCTTATTACCAAACTAAGACAACTTTTACCGCATTGCTTGAATTTGATTTACGAAATCGCTTTCTTAGTTATATCTTTAATTATTACCCTATTGATTAGTAGTATTGCTATTGCTGACACTATGTTCTGAATTTTGCTCCTTTATTTCATCAATCTTTTATGAGTTGTGAAGAGAATAAGGATTGGAATTCTAGTTTTTTAATTTTGACTGCTATTGCTATTATATTTCGCAAACTCTTGTTTTAAGGAATCATATGAAAGGTTTTTATTTTCGTTTTCTCGATTGTCCATCAAAAGTTCATCCAATTCCTTATTTTATTATCATTTTGTTGTGCATTTGAATACTGAGAATTGTTAATTTTTTTTATTTCTTCTTCGCTCTTCATTGAATTTGAGAGCTGAATTTTGCTGCTATTATAGTTATTGGTGTTGTTTCCCATTATGTCCCCTAGTTGTAAAAAATCATCATTACTCTTGAAACTGAATCTTTAAAGGTTAAATAAAGAAGGGTTATTTTCAATATCTATATTATTGATACTACCAATTCCAAATCCTTAACCGAATTGTTATTACAACTTTTGAGTTAAATCATCATTATTTTATTATTTACAGGGTTTTTAATTCTATAATTATAAGGGATAGTTCATATCCCGAGTTGTATTACTATTACTATATCTTTATTCTCCGAAAAAATCGTTCAATTTATTTTCTATATTGGTCAATATATCATTGGTTTAGTCAATCTTTCGAATATTATCTTCTATATCTTAATTCATTTTTGATTTTTATATTAAAAGTAGTATTTTTTTTCTTATTAATTGTAAGTAATTAAATTAGAGTAGATTGGAACGGTTGATTGTTTGTTTGATTATTTGATTTATTTATAGTTTAGTTTATTAATTATATTTTTATTATTATTAAAAATTAAGCTTTATTAAGCTACATAATTTTCATAAAATAAATATTTGCTCACAAATAACAAGTATTAACATATATAATTATATTTATTGTTTATAATATTCTTATTTTATCGTTAATCAATAAAAATTTTAATGTTGATTTATAAAATTATAATATTAATAAAGAAAAAAGTTTTTCCTACAAAAATAATTTAACAAATAAAAAAAAAGACTAAAAAATTTTCTCATTTTAATGAATTTATAATAGTAATAATCAATCTAAAACCCCTAGGTATAAAAAAGATTTATACAACCTTTGGGGATAAACAATGGTCACCAATTATAAAATTAGTAACATTAAATCCATATATAAAGTGGATTACTCAACTAGCCTTAAAATATATTAACTACTCCTAACCGACCTTCTAGATTTACACAGTTAGGAACACCATGTAATTACCTTTATTCATATTTTATTTTAAAACTATATATAAATTATTCTACATTTTTATCAAAAGCTTCAATAGATAGATATAGTTTCTAATCGCACTCCCAATAGCCTCATTTCAGACAGTAATAACTTACCCCTTCTTAACAAAAAACTCATAACTTTACAGTTTTTCAAGCCAAAAACTTGGCCTCTGAACAAAAGAGGAAGTAAGCAAGTTAAACTACAAGACATTCCCTGAGCCATTAAGATTTCGATTTTCTTAATCAAAATAAGGAAAATTCAATTTAGGGCTTAACTTCTATAAAATAATAATAATAGCAGATGTCTAGACAATCCTCTGCTGTTTAAAATTCTAAACACCACCAAATCTCCACTACAACTCCCACCAAAGAAAGCCTAGACAATATATAGGTTGTTATGAAAATGAACTAACACAATCAACAATAAAACAACAGATATAATACTGATTCTAGACTGAGCGTTTAAGTGCAATCATCAGCTTAAAAACAAACTTTAATCCCCCAGCATTCTTAATCTCAATTAAATTACAATCCTTCAAACAACAAACTACAAATTTAATAACAATAACTCCCTACACCTCAGAAACTGCCCCAAAATTAGCAATAAATATAACAACAATAACAATAATAACTACCTAAGTAAGCCAATAATTAATAAGGAAATATTAAACAGCTTTTAGATGATAAAATATAGATTTTATTATAAGAAAATCAGAGACTAAATGATGCTCTTGAACTTAAACATGAGGAATGCTAAAAATTAAAACAGCAAAGCAATTAATCTAAAGACTAATCTCAGTTTGAAGAATAAATTAAAAATTAAGGCGAAGATATATAAAAACTTAAAAATCTTAATTAGTAATTAGAAGCTTCTGAAAAAGAATTGAAGGAACAGGTCAAAGAGAAATCTGTAAAATTATCAATATTAAAAAATTAATTTAATTTTACGAATAAATTTTATAATTTTTAAATTCATGAAATTAGGAAATCGCTGATAGATATAAAGAAGCCTTTGAAAAGATCGAAGAAAAAATTTCAGAAGTTATTGAAGAAAACCAAAAAATGAACCAGCTATTGGAATAAAAAGAAGAATAATCTAAAAAATATGAAAGCCAATTGGAGTTATTAATGTCTGAAAATACCAAATTAAATGATGTTTTGACTGAAAAAGCTAATAGCAATGATGGAGTTAACTCTCAATTGGAATAGTAAATAGAAGTGTACAAAAGAGAATGCGAAAGCTTAAAAGAAGTATTAAATGAGAAAAATGGATAACTGATTGGTACATTTTTTTGTCTATTTTAAATATATATTTGTCTAAAATTTTAATTCTAAACTAGCTATACAGGTAGATTGTGAGAGTTATTTATAGGAATTGAAAAAAATTTAAGAAGAAAATGAACAAATTACTCAAGAATATAACTAATCCTTATCATAAATGGAAACTGAAAAATCTGAGTTATAGGATTAAATAGAATAACTATAAATAAATATATAAAACCTAGAATAATATGTAAATTAAAATATCGAAAATAATAATTTTAAAATTAAAAAAAAATTATATTTTATAAAAAAGAACGTCGAAAAAACTGAAGGAAAAGATGAAGGATAAGATATTGAAGACAGATTGTAAGAAGTTATATGTGAAAACGAAAAAATGGTTTTCCTTTTGTAAGAAAGTGAATAAAATCTCTTAAATTTAAGAGAAGAAAACCAATCTCTTATAGACAAAGATGCTTATAATTAATAATCTGCAAAATAATCTAGGTAGGAAATGGAAAATTTGAAATAAGAGTTGTATCAAATGAAAAAAACTATAGTTTAATCTTTTATTTCTTTAGGTATTAATTGATAATTTTAGTTTACTAAATGAGCTATGATTAAATTTTAATACAATTTAAATAATAAAAGAATTTAAAAAATTATTATAACTATACATTTATTTATTTATTTTGCCTGTATATAAGTAAAAAAAAATTTAATTATTTTAAAATACATTTTAGTTATTAAGGAAAATTAAGTATTTATTTATTAGTAAATACTCTGTGATATGAAGTTATTTACTTTATTAATTATCTATCTATCTATTTAATTTATTATTTTTTTTTTAAAGTTTATAAATATTTAAATTAGCAATTAATTTATTAGATTGCAAGAACACCAAAATTTAAAAATATTAAATAATTAAATAAATTTTGACAAAAACTATACTACAAAAACCATAAAAATAACAAAGAAATCATTTATTATATAAAAAATATTTTGAAATGGCACAAACTACTTTAAAAGATAACGATTTAGAATTTTCCTAAGAGGATTAAGCAAACATCAACTTATTTAGCAAACTTAATATGTAGTTAAAAGATAAATAAAAATAATTAGCTGCTAAAAACGATCTATTAAGTCAATTAGATGATGCTGTGACTGAATTGGAAATGTTAGACGATGATGAAGTAAATAACTCAATCATTCACATTATTTATAGATTACATATCACTAGTTATATTTTTTTCTTTTATCTTTTTCCTGATTCAAATTTAGGAATAATCATTATACATATTTATAAATTTTATATATGCATTTCAAATTTAAAAAGACTACATAAATAAAATATTTTAAAAATGGATAAAATTATATTTATCATTCAACATATAAAAAGTATAATTTAAATTTTTTTACATATTATTTTTTATTTTTTATTCCTAAAATCCTTTGCCGTTTATTTTAATTATCTAGATACAATTTAAATAAATATAAATTATACTATTATGATAAATGAATGGAAAATTAATAATTTATATAATAAAAAATAAAAGGCCGTAAGAACTAAATTTGGAGACTGCTTCTTCTCAATAACTACCGATTAAGCTAAATAATATACTGAAAAACATATAGAATAAGAAAAATCAGAAATTGATGAATTAGATGGATAACTTAGTGAAACTACTAAAAAATTAAAAAAACTTAAAGCTGTGCTATATACCAAATTCGGAAACAGCATAAATTTGGAAGAAGATTGAATTCTTTTGAAATAATTCTTTTTTACTTATTTATTAAATAATTAGTTTAATTAAATTATTATTTAAAATGATATAACCTATATCACTAATATTATAATAATTTCATAGTAAAATATAGAAAAAATTAAAGTAATTGAAGGAAAAGGTTTGTACTTGTTTAAAAAAGAAATAATAACTCGATTTGTTTATAAATTAATTACCCACTCTATAAGCTAAATAATCATTTAATTATTTATAAAAAACAAAAAATGGTAAATGTTAAATGTTAAAATTTGCCGTATAATTTTATATTTAATGTTACCAGATTTAATTTTAATTATTCATTAATAATTTTATTAATTGCTATATACATATACATATTTTAATAAAAATCGAAAAAATTAAATAATTTCATTTTATTATTATCATTTGTTATAATGAATTTATTATTTCAATGAACCAGTCCACATACAACGAGGTATAAAAACTCTAAATTTATGAAAAACTTCTATTTTCATATATACATTCTATAATAACTTTAATAATTGCATATTAAAACCCCGAAGTTATCAATAATAATATTTATTGTAAAAAAAAAAAATAAATCACAAAAATAAAAGCAATATACATATACAATTAAATATATATAAAATCAATAACCTTATTGAAACCAAATTCTCAGTTATATAAGTAAAACAGTTAAAAAATGATTGGAATAGGGAAAGTAGATGTTGATTCACTTAGAAAATAAAAATTAATATAATACGTTAGAAACCATGAGAATAATTCAGATAAACTTGAGTTTATATAAACTTTTATTAAACATTATGCAAAATCTCAGGCTCACAACAAATTAAGGGGTACTTTAGAGGATGAAGACTTCTTATAAGTAGTAAAAACTATTTAATACCACAAATTTGAAGAGGATAATACGCTTTTGAAAAAATACGAGGTAAATTACTTTGCTCTTTTAAAAAATTTATCTAATTTATGCTAGTTTCTTTCAATTTTTTAATTGATTTCGATTTTCGGAATTTACTGAGAGAATCTATAAAAATTGTACAATTTAAAAAGATTTCTTAAATATTTTATTTAATTTATAGGATTATTCAGAAATTCCCCCCTTTATTGTGCTAGAAGGAGAATTATCTATAGCTAAATGTTAAAAGGGAAAAGAAGAACAACCGGATAATTGTGATGAATTAAAAAGTGAAATTAAATTTGCCAAGGGAGAAGTGGTAATTTTCAATGACGAATATGTGATGGAAACTAAGTAAGATTTCGACGAACTCATAAATTCTACATTTTTTGTGAAATCTAGTAAAAATAATTCTGAGATTTTGTTTTTCGACCGTATTCTATGGAACGATTTGGTGAAAAAAAGTGAAGGAGGAGAAAACTAAATGAAACTTGAAGTACTAAGAAAGTGTTTTTCTTTGATTTAATCTGCTGATAACAGGTCGGCCTTGCAGTACGCCAAATACTTTAAAGTCCAGTAGTAAAATAAAGGTGATGTGTTAACTACCCTAACGAGTGGATCTGACGATTTATTTGTATAATTTTTTTTATTTTGTTTTTATTTTAGATTGTAAAAATTGAAAAAAAAATTATTTGTTTAACTTTTACTAACTATATACTTGCAAATATATAAAATTCTTGAATTTGCATAATTAAAAATACTTACAATATTTAAAATATCTTTCTTATTTAGGTTATTTAGAAGGGAAGGGTGCTGCTTTTTCTCCCCACAAAAAAACTGAACAAAAACTATGAAAAGAAATTCATTATTTTACAGGTTTTGGATAAAAATTCTGTATTTAATGAACACTCCTGTATATTTGACAAAGAAAAGGTGTACGGAGCTCTGGTACTGGAAGATGGAAGTAACTTTTTACATATTGACAAAAACAATGTACAGAAAGTGACGGATGCTGACTCTCTAGGACAACTGAGAGGAAATTGCCAAGGAAAGGATCGACTCTAACGAGCTATAATTAACAAGCTCCAAGGAATGAGCAATGAAGAACTGCTACAGTAACAAATTAATCTGTGCAAAGGAAAGAGTCTCGATTTTGCCAACATCGAAAAATACATTAGCGATTCAATGGACGGCAATAGCAAAATT
Source organism: Miamiensis avidus (assembly GCA_037039885.1). Taxonomy (NCBI): domain Eukaryota; phylum Ciliophora; class Oligohymenophorea; order Philasterida; family Glauconematidae; genus Miamiensis; species Miamiensis avidus. The sequence continues at coordinate 31,180 of JAWVGU010000026.1, forward strand.
ATAACTCACTCCCATCTAAAAGAAAGAGAAAAAAATATCAAGGCTTTCGAAATGAAAATGAAAAATACCGCAGCCCTAGACCTAAAGAAATAAAACGGAGTTTTAATGACACCCCGTATCGTTTCCAAAGATGGAAAATTCAAAGGGCTAGACGCCCAGGCCCAACTGTCCCTACTCGCCCTTAGATCAATGGGAGTCCAAAATAGATAAAATTTAAAAAACCAAACTTAAAGTCTTGACTAAAATATAATTGAACAACAAAAGTAAGAACTTTAATTGGACAAAAAGACTGCTTTTTTGAGAAAAAATCCATCAAAAAAGTTAATGACGCTCTAGTTGAAACTACTTCGCCAGAAAAACCAAGGAGCCAGAAAAAAAAACTCTCTATTTCCGAAGAAGAAGCTCTTATAAAACTAGGTATTAGCAAAACCCCAGAAGAACTGAAAAAAGAAGAAAATTCTGCATAAAATGCTAACGTTCCGCTCGTAACCATTGCAAATAAGCCTACTTCCAAATTGAATATGAATTCTAGCTTTTTAAATATTGAGAAAAACCAGATGACAGAAGATGGGGTTTCGTAAAATAGTGACTTTTTGTAAAAAAAAGAAGACAAATTTGCTGCGTAAAGAAAGAGATTGCTAAAATTCGGGATTTGATCTTAAAACAAATATATAACCTTTTTTATTAATATATATCTATCTATCTGTCTATCATTATATATGTATACATAAATAAAAATGGTATCAATAATATAAAATATAAATAAAAGTAACATAGCTAAGCTAAAACTTAGTTAAAAATTTGACCATACTAATATATATTAAGAAACAATAATATTGATATATTCTCTATAACTCATATTGATAAAAATTCTATATTTATTTATTATATTTATTGTTAACTATTTAAAAAAAGAATTTTTTTGTATTTATATTTTTGTTAGTAGCTATAGTCCAGGAGATAAAATAATCATAAAAAATATAAATAATTTTAATTGCTTGTAGATGAATATAATTTGGTAATAATAATTCTATTAATAAATTAAACTAGTAAAATTCAATGTTTTATGATTTTCATCTCTTAAATTTCTATCAAATGAGTGATTTTTTTTAAAATATAATAAATAATCAATAGAATTTTCATTTCTTCTTCTCTTTCTACCTCAAATTCAAGCATTTTAATCGTTATTATTATTTTCAGCGGGTTATTAAGACTATTCCAATTCATCTTTTTTATCAGCAAATATTCCAGTTTTATTTGTGGCAGCTAAATGGAAGTATGAGTAGTAATATGCTGAGATGGCGGCTCCTAACATGGGACCAATAATGAACAACCATGAGTGAATCAAAGGCTCCCAAGTAGATTTGTCAATGGCCAACCAAATTTACAATCCAACAGCAATTCCGGGATTCAGTCCTCCTCCTAAAGATGATGAATATATTAAAAATCAAACTAATTAACTTAATTTTATGTTTTATATACCAGTTTTGTATGTGAAGGATCTTGAAATGTGCAAACCCATGGCGATTGTGAAATAAACTGCTAAGTTATCAGGAATAAATCCAGGTGGTTTAGGCACAACATTTCCTCGCTAGTCCTTTACAGGTTCGTCAATAAGTTGTGTTCTTTTATCTGTCATTATCAAAATAGTTAAAACAAAAATCATCGTTCCAAAGGCTTCTCCGGTGAAATATCCCCCCAACATTCTCCAATCTTCACTGGGAATCATGGGAGCAGCAGACATTCCCAAAATAGTGACAGCCTTTATATTTTAATTTTTCAGTTTTCTCAAATATTTTATGCCTTTATTTAAATTATTAAATTACTAAAAATCCTCCGGTGCAGGCTCCGAAAAATTAGGCGCAAGATCTTCCTAATAAATCTTTTAAGTTCCATGAGGTTTAATTTGTTTCGGGATTGGGAATTATTCCATTTTTAATGAAAAATCCGAAAGATACCGCTGGGTTTAAGTGTCCTAATAACGATTATTTATATTATTATATATTATGGTATATAATTTGTTTTGGACAATTTACCTCCAGAAAAAGGAGCAACTATCGCTAATCCTGCAAACAAAGATAATGTCACAAACCAGTCATTTCCATCACTTGCACAAATTCCGTACGCAAAGAGGGCAGTTCCACAGAATTCCCACCTTATTTTGAATAAATAAATTATGTTTATCCTTATTTAATCTCTATTTTTGTACTCATATATAATTTTTTTAGTCATATAAATATCGATACATATATATTTTATTTACCAAAAAACAGTCCAATCAAATACATTTTTAAGGAATTCCTAAGTTGCTTCCATAGATGTTCCTAATACTCCTTTGCCTTTTTCTTATTATTAAACTTAAGATTCAGCTCCCTAATTATCAGTTCCTGTTTCTTATAACTATGATGTCTCTTCTTTTTTGACTTCACTCATAATGCAAATAAGTCTATTGTTCTTTTTTAATTAAAAAATTTTTTTTAAATTCTCCTATTTTTCTAAATTATATAATGTCCAATCATAAATTTAAATAACATTTTATTTTAAATTTAAAATTAGAAAATATGCAATATTAATTTAATATAAGTATAGTAAAGTAACGATAGAATGTAAGTTGAAATTTTTTATTTACTTATCAAAGTGTTTATTCTTTTTTTGATAGATTATTTAGTATGCCTTAATTGTTTGTTTTTTAATAAATATTATATATGTGTAGACTTTCCTAATTTATTATTTTTATCAAAAATTAAAAACGGATTGATTTGATTTCGGTTTTTACTTATTTAATAATTAATATAATGAGCTATATATATATTATTTTTTAATTTGTAAATGAATGAATGAATAAATAAATAATGATATATATAAATCTATATTGTGTTTTATTTATAATAATAGTTTGTCATTCTTTATATATATTATATATCTCTTATATTATTAACTAAATAAATGAAGTAAGTTGCAATATTAGGAAAATACATAAATAATGTTATTCTTATAAATTTAAAAAAATATATGAATAGTTATAATTTATTTTGCATTAATAGTAGCTGCTTTTTTTATAATATTCGTATATTACTATCATATATATAATATAACATTATGATAAAAAGCAATCATTGAAGTTTTTTATTAACTACATTTTCTTCTGTTTTTAATACTAAGTACAAACTATTATATAAAGGCACCTATTAAACTAATAATTAATTAGCTTTATGATATAATACATATAGCTATATAAAACTCTATAATAATTTAGGTTTTTCTAAATAAATAAATTAATAAAATAAGGATTTTAAAATAATTTTATAATTTAGGAACAATATTATAAAAACGCAAAATATGTTAATTTTTTAATTAAAAATAATAAATTTTTAGATTTAAAAGTATTGAAAGACCATTAACACACCATATACTTACTAATAAATAAAATATAAGAAAAATACTCTATAATAATAAATCTAACAAAAACTATATATAATTTATTTTATATATTTCATACTAAATAATAGTGAGTTATAAACTTTATATTAATATATATTGTTTTATTATTATAATAAGTTATATTAATTTGAAAAATTAAAATATATAATGCTTTTCAAGCATAAGTATGATATTATATATATATATTATTATTAATCTAAGGTGAATATATATATAATAATGAACCACAAGGAATATGATAATATATAAAAAAATATATAATACAATATATGTCGACCACTTTATAATATATATTTCATAGCTAACAAAATAATAATTTATGTTAAGAAAGTGAATATATTATTTGGGAAACACTAATAAAAGCTACTTAACTAAATTTTATTATTAACATATAATACACTGTCTTTGATAAATTTCTTTAATCTCGGATAAAAATAATATAAAAAAGAAAAAAACAAAATTATATATTAATTTATAGATTATATTACTTATCATTCGAATTGCGGATTAAAAATTCATATCATGATAGAGTTCGAAGATGAGGACTCAGATACTTCTTAATCTCTTGTATAGTTTGATATTGTGGGGCCAGATGACTAAGAAATATGTATATATAGTAATATGGAGTCTGATCAAGCAGATTGCTCCACACCAACTACAAATAATGAAGAACCAAAATTTTAAGAAAGACCCATAAAGAATTTTGACTAGTATTCATACAAATCCCAATTAGAAAATCGAAAAAAAGTGGGAGATTATAGTTTTGCGGACAGGGATCCAATAAGCAAAAGAAAGGACTCAAAACTCTATTTGGCAACTCATATAAAAACTCATAAATTAGTTTTGATTCGATCTATAGAAAAATAATTACTAAGTACTCACCTTTAGAAATCTCTTATTAAAGAAGTAAAAAAGTTATAATTTAATTAGTATCATAATTTAATTTTTGAATTTGGTACTGAAATTTATATCAAAAAAGAGAAATTATTCTTCAAATTTTTTAAATTTTAGATCACAGCCATTAAGCAAGAATAGTCAAATTATATAGATCATTGTATCAAAATCCTTGATATATTTTAAACCAGCAACAATTTCTATATTGTATCAGAATATTTTCAAAAGGGAAGTTTGGTTAATAAATGTGAGGAAATAGAATAAATGAGAAGAAAAGATAAGGAAAAATAAATATTCTAAATTTTGCATAAAATAATGGAATCAGTTGATAAAATTAAAGAAGTAAGGAACACGAAATAATTTGGAAATTTAAAACTTAAAAATTGTTTTCTTGATGAAAAAAATAACATAAAACTATCAGATTTTTCCAATATTTATTTGACAATAAAAGAAGAGTTGACAATAAAAAAGTTGGAATCTATGGGAACAGAAAATCAGTAAATAATCATTTGAAAATTTTTACATATTTAATCAATCTTTTATTTTTGTTCTTGTAATAGAAATGATCTTATTATGATTGGGGTTATCACGGTTTAGCTGTGGTATGGAGAAAACAAAAATATTTTCACTACTTATGATCAGACATACGACCGATGCTTAAAAAAGTGGGAAGAAAAGAAGTCTAAAGATGAGAAAATGGAGATGGATGTAGCTTAATTTATAAGAAAATGTCTTTTTCCCGGAGATATATATGACTGGTAACAGGCGAAAAAATTTGTGAAATAATAATGGGAATATATTTAGAGTCAGCACACTCTTACGTCAACGGATTCTCTAGATCAGGATAGCGGTAGTATAAACAATTAAAATATGACATCATCAGAAAGACAAATTGCTAGCAATAGCAACCCCTTCTATATTAATTTGTAAAAATAAAACTCACTTCATAATAATTCGAACAAAAGCGGTAGTGGACAAGAATTATATAAATAAAACAGTGTAACTTCTCCCATAAATAACAACAGATTTAATATAGAGTTGGACACCATAGACGAAGATCCAGATCAAAAATGTATTAACACGATTGTAAGCAAATTTACTAAATCGAATAATACTACTCCATCTAATTCAAACAGTCCTATGTCGGTAGGAGGAAGTAGTCCCAAGTTTCCCAAGATGATTTCCTAATTTTTTAGATCGCAAAAATCATCTGAGTCAGTTGGAGTATTTAATAAGCCTAAACTCTCTAGATAATAGAGAAGAAGTAGCTACGTGGCTCAGCTTGTAATTGAAGACTAAAGTGAGTTATCATCATATTAAAAATTAAAATTAAAATCTTTAAATTAAACCAAAATTACAGTAAAAAATATATTCAAAAACTACCAACTCAGATATTTTGTAGATAAGTAAATTCTATAATATTTATAATATTTATATATTGCAATTATAATTTATATAGGATACAAATTACAATTAACTATTAAGAAATTACGAAGGTTTTGAAAAAGACGGAAAATATAATTTAGGGTGTTATGTAAAAGTAGTACTAGGTAGATATACCTATGTATAACAATATGGAAGAAATAAAAAAATACAATTTTGAATTGGTTTCCATAATTGATAATTAGGCGCATATAGATCCCCCATTTGAAGAATAAGATTATATTTAAAAATATAACTTTTAAATCTTGGAGTAATTGTATAGAAAGAAAAGAACTATGTTTAAAGCATACGATCAAAATTCTAGAAAGTATTACAACATAAAATTCATGACTCCAGACAATGATATAGAATTTGAAAAGTAAATAATATAAAATAGATTTTTTATTAAAATTGGGTTAACACTATATAATAATTATAGCATTTTAAGAGAGATTGCTATTTTAAAATATATAGAAATAAACTAAACTGATCATATAAATATAAATCTAGATGAAAAAAATAAGGAGTAAAAAAAGGGCAAAAAGAAGATATTAAAGCTTTGACTAAGAATTACCTAGACAAATTAATTAAATAAAGCTGCGATTAATTTTAAGAAAAGAAATATAAAATGGAAAATATCATCGATGCTTTTATAATTAAAAAAAGAGAGTTGCAAGGCTTTATTATTATTTTTGACCATTACGATTATAATTTAAAAGATTATATCATTAGAAACAGAATATCTACATAAACAGCCTACGAAAAGAGGGAATAACATATTTTGTAAACATCATATTATCTAGGCAAAATAATATACAAGTTAAAAACCATCGGAATAGCTCATAATAATATAGCTCCTGAAAATATTTATATAAAAATTATTGGTCACTCGTAATATATAATACTTGGGGGCTTTGAATACGCAATTACTAAAAATCAAACATTCAAAAAAATGTTTATTTAATATGATAAACTAATGGATAATATTAAATATAAGGCTTGTGAAATAGTAGATAAGTTAAAACTGTCTGAATTCAATACTGAAATGATATGTGTAATGTTTATATAAAATTATTATAATTATTTAATATCAAATAAAAATTTAATCTATATATTATTTTTCAATTTATTTTCAGTGTAACCCAACTTAAGCGGACTGTTATTCATTGGGCATCGTTCTAAAAGAACTTTATAGTCATGAAATAATTTCTTAATATAAGGTGGAAAGCATTTAAGATGGATTGAGTTTTAATAATCCTTCAGAAGAACTTATAATTCTATTATTAAATAAGGAACACAAGGAACGAATGAAGCCTAGTTCTCTTGTGGAATATTGTGAGAAATAATTAAATGAATAACAAAAATTACTCTATATTGAAGATTATTTCAATTATTCTAATTATGATTTGAAGAAAATGGGTGAAGCTCAATGCGATATAACTAATATTTTAGAGTCTAAATGTTTGCGTGGAATACAACTGTTTATCTAATCAAATATCTTATTAAATAACTTGAAGAAGAAGCATATTACTAATAAAAGCCGACTCATAGAATCCCCGATAATCGAACTTCTTACTTATATGGAATTAGCAGATTACTATAGAGATATATATGATAATTCAGTATTAAATTAAAAGTGATATTAAATTGATTATTGAAAACTAATTGCTTTTTTAATATTATTTATAGAATGGTATAAAATGCTATTAAGAAGCTATTCAAATTATAAAATAAAATGGCAGTGGATCACTATTAGAATAAGCCAATATGTATTTAGAGGCAGCGCTTCTACATGAAGGATGCATAAATTGGTTTAAATATAGTTTAGCAATTATGAGAAAAGTATTACAAACAGGAAATCCTAAAATGGTTAGGTTAATTATGTGCTATGGGTAACAAAACATGATTATATTATAAGCTATCTATATTTATTTTAAATAAAATATAAAGAGAAGCTTGTGAAAGCAAAGGAGACACAATGGGAGCTTTGCATACTTATTAAGAAACAACTATTGTGCTAAAAAATACTATAGGATTTAAAGGCCCCCTTGGAATTAAAATTCTTGATAAATTAGGATCTGTTTATTTCTAATTAAGTGAATTTGAGCATGCTTTATAGTTTTTCGAAAAAGCTTTATAACAAAAGGTGTAAATGTTTTCTCCTGATCATTTTTCTATTGCAGAAAACTTAAATAATTGCGCAGAATGCTATCGATCAATGGGTAAACATAATAGAGAAATAATATTCAATGCTTAAATAAATTAATATGTAAAATTTATCAATTTAGGACATTTTGAAATTGCAGAAAAACTATATGAAAAAGCACTGAGGAAATTATGGAAGCGAAAAGATGAATATATTAAATTCAGAACCTAAATATACAACAACATGGGGATATGCCTAAAATAGTCAGGAAAACTGAGCTAAGCATGCCTACTCTATGAAGAAGCGTATCGGTTAAAAAAAGAATAGTATGGAGAATCTCATATAAGTAGTTTGGAAACTCTCCTAAATATAGCTGCGATTTAAGATGAGAAAGGGAATCACACCAAAAGTATAATTTACTCTAATTAATTATTTACTATATATCTTATTTGTTTCTTTAATCAAAGGTATATTCTATTATGACGAAATAATTGAAACTATTAAAAATAATCAAGAGACTGATAATTAGTTATATGCAGAAGCTATTTAAAATAAGGGTATAGCGTATTTTAATTTAGCGCACTATTCGAAAAGTATTTAGCTTTTCAATGAAGCATTGACTTTAAAACGATCTAAATATGGAAATATGCATGTAAGTGTTGCAAATACTCTATAAAATCTAGCAATAGTTACACATAGATAAGGGTAGTATAAAAAAGCGCTTTCTATGTATGATGAAGTAATAAAAATATATTCTAAAAAATTGGGTTCCGATCATAAATTTGTAAAATAAGTTTAAATGAACTATGCGCATACAAATAAATTTGCAGGAAAATAGTGAAATGCAACAATAATGGTATTCTGTATTCAGTGGTAATATTTCAATTTCTATATGATATAAATATATGCATGCATACATACATACACATAAATTTTAATAAAAATAATTAAAATATGTTAATTATTTAATCAATTTTATAATATATTTTAATATATAATAATATAATTATTTAATTTTATAAAAATTATCTCCAAATAAATTTATTTATATACATATATTTATTTATACTTACTTGGTATTTTAATCATTAAAAATATTATAAATGATCTTTAATTTCAATTTAATTTGTTATTTGATTGAGTTCTTCTTGTGATACTTAAAATTATTATATATATTATGACACACTTTCTGGCGAATACCCTATTTAAAAATATGAAGCATATACTGCTAAACAAATCTATTATAACTCTTCAATTTATAAAAATAATGCTCCTTACAACAAGTCTTTTAAAATATAACAAAAAAAATTTAGTCATTATTTTTAAAAAGAATAAATACCTAATCATTACCCTCTACATTTTAATAATTTAAGTTATAAGCTTTTACAAATTGTTTATCAATATCAGATTATAAATTTTCTAAAATATCTTTTGATTTTAAAGGGGCTATAATTCTAGAGTCTTTTAAATCATAGTTATGACTTTAAACCCATTCTACGATCATTTGAATTTCTTTAAAATTCACCCATAAAGGAATAGGAGTTTCCTAGTCATTTTTCTAATTTTCCAAAAGGTCTTATAGAAAACAATTGATTTAAAAAATTTATAGGATACTTAATCAATTATTTTTCCTTCCTAGGATTGTATTTTAAAATATTATTATTCTTACATAAAAGGAATTAAATATTTCTTTAATTTAATAATTAATTTTCTAATAATTGTGTTATATAATATCATATTATTTAATAAAATAGATATAATAGGGAAAAAAGATGTATAATTGTCAATCATAATTATAATAGGCTAAACTTCTGCTTGAAGAGTAAGCAAGAGAACAAGAATCATCATATTCTTCGATATAAGGCTAATCTCCTGCAATTATAAAGTTTATTTTTTCTTTACATATTTTATATTTATTATTATCATAAGGGATATTTCCTACTCCCAAAATAGGAGGCTTGTATAAATTTTATGAAAATTAACCACTATTTATAATGTAATTATCATCATTTTAAGATTGTTATTCGTTTAATTTTTCTTATTGGCACATTGAAACTGACTATTATAATTCATTTTTATCTTTTTTTGGGGCATTCTCCATATTTTTATCTTAAATTTATAGTTATTCTTATAAACTGCATTGTAGATTATTGTGCTGGATGCTCATTCCACTTTAAGTGCTTCTCTGACTTTAAGAATCATCTAATTAATGTTTACTTTTCATTTGCGATTTTTTAATAAATAAAGGGTGAGCATACCATCCTACTGAATATTCTTAATTATTTATTTAAGAAATAACTCTATCTTCATCATTTTAATAACATTACTTTGTTTGATTTTTACTATTTTCTTAGGAATTAATTGAATTAGTGCTCTCAATCTCATATACACTCTCTTATTATTGAACAAAAACTGCAAATACAATATAAATGTACTATAAATTTGAGGAATATCTAAGTTTCATATATTCTTCCGTTATTTATATTTGTAAATCTTAATATATTAGAGCTTTTTATTATTTATGAAAGGGTTGTGTATACTTATTGGATAAACGTATAATTTTCTTTTCATCGTAATCCTTTAAAATTAATTGTTTATTATAGTAAAAAAAATATATATTCGTTACTCTTAGAACTCCTTTATCTGATATTATAGATATATCAATTGTACAACATTAGTTAAAAGTTATATTTTCCAATTATTTTATACTGATTTATAGATATTTATCAGTCATTATAAAATCTTAAATTGAAGATAAATAACTTGGCTTTGTAAATGCTAAGTCAAAGTATAATTTGATATCTTTTGTTTAATTTTACATACTCAAGTTACCTTTTTAAATAAAATAAATTATTTTTTATTTATTAAAAATGTTGATATATTTTTTTTATTAATTTACCAATATTAAAGTTTTATTTATTTACAATCGAATATGTTTCATCATAAATAAGGGTTTTTTATTAGGAAATAATAAACCTTATGAAAATTTAATTGAAATTGCCTTATTAAGTTTTAAGAGGAGATAACAAATTTTGTGGATTTTTATTACTTCCATTTAAATTTTATATACTTTATCCCTTTTTCTTTAAATAAGAACTTTGATCCGTTTCCGTTAAATATTAATACATTGACTAAAAAGGGATATAAAAAAAATCTTCGTGATCTGCTTAGTACAACTGATTTTATGATTATTGCTCGCTTTATATTTGCTATAAATTTAATATCCCTTATTTTGATAAATTATTTCCTTGATTATGAGAAAAATGCTCAATTTTTAATATTTATTTTTAACTATTCATCATATGAACTTAGTAGTGCAATGGCTAGGGCAATTAATACTCACCCTATACATATGTTGTAATTAACTTCTATATATTTCAGGTTTATATAAAAAATTTTATTAAATTACTTGTGCCTTAATTTCTATTTACTTTATTTTTATGCATATAAAATCTGTTTGCTCAATTTTTAGCAGATCAGATATTTATATTTATTAAATTTCATGTTCCAATTCAGTTTATTATAAAACAACTTCTTTAAAGTCATTCAGCTTAGTTTTGTGAGACTGTTAATTATAATTAAGGTCTTTTAAACTCAATAAGTTATAGAAAGTTTATAGATAAGCTTATCTTGGTGAATCAAAATCTTATCTTTCTATAGATTATCTTCTTAAAAAACTACACATGAAAATAATATATTATTTATTAAGAAAATATATTTTATAATGATATATTTTATACTCCACAAACTTGGATTATTTCTTTTCTGGAATTACAACAGTTTTAGATTTTTTCAATTTGTTGTGAGGTATATTATTTTTAAGAATTTCAGGATTTTCATAATATTCTGAATCTGAAATATTAGAATTAAGTAAATTTGTAGACATATATCTTCTAGAGTTTCTTCTAATCAACTTTTATTCTGTTGTTTAACTATTTTAAACATCTTAATTTTCTGTTTCGTTAGGTTGTTCAATCTCTGCTAGCTTTTTATTGGAGTTTTTCAAAATTCCTTTCATAGGAAGTTGCTTTTAACAGACATTTAGTTGCTTTCTATGTTCTTTAAGATTTTGAGATTCAACTAATTAGTTACTCTGAGCAAACTAAGTTTTCTGAGATTTTTAATGTTTATTTTCGTCTTTTATAATTTATTTCTCCTCCTCATTATCATTATCAATCTTTTTAACTTCTTCAAAATCTTATTAATTTTAATTTTTAGCTACTCCACATCCCATACTTTAAATTTATTAATTTTCTTTATTATTTATATTACATTGTTTTATAATATTAATTAGTCATATAACTACCTATTTTCTTATTCATTTTCATTCGATAAAGTTAATAATTATATTGCATTTATATATTTATATAGTTATATAGTATATTATAATAATAAATAAATAAATATATATATAAAATAAATTCATTGAAATTATAGAATTTAATAATATTATAATTAATAATTCTTTAAATTATATTTAAATTTATAATAAAACTAAAGATTAAATTATAAAATTTGAATTAGTTCTTTTAATAAACATTTTAAATATAAATACATTTATTATATTTTATAATTTTCTATATTATTAGGCGGTACAATTTGCCTAAATAATTTATTTTTTGATTATTATTCAATGTTAAATAAATAATATTAATGCTTTATTATATTTATTCCAATTTCAATCATATTTAAAAAGGAAAAAAAATAAACAAAAAATATTTAAATATATTTTAATTAAACAAATTTATGATAAACTATAGTTTTGAGAGAATTCCTGTTGATATATTTAATAAGCATAAATATAGATTAGATGAATGTTAGTTGATAACGAATATGTTTAATTGTTCTGGAGATTTTCTTATTTATGGTGCTCCGGGTTCTGGAAAAACAACAATGATTAGAGATTTATTAAAAGCATATGATATAAACCATATTCGAATAAATTGTATATAAGCAGTAAATATTACATATATTAATATATTGTTTTACATAGTTTTTGTAACTAATTTTTTTTTATATTTGTCTAAGTCTACCAAATAAGCCATCTTATAGAAATTATCTTTAAGTTTTTAAAAGAATATAAATTTAAAATGAAAGAATGCTAGAAATTAAGGATATTTTTACAAGAATTAAAAGAATTATCCGATTTTTTATTCAGAAATAGAGTTAATAACTTTAATTTTAAAGAAAATAACTTTTATCTTGTGTTAGATAATTATGATAAACTGAATGTATCTTCCAAGTTTATAAAGCAGCTTCTTTAGATAAAATAAATTTTAAAAATTCACTTTTCTATTATATTTGTTGGAGTAAATATTCCTGAAACGGTAACATCAAAAGTTTTTATAATTGCTATCATTAATTTCTTATTAATTATTTTATTTATTTTTATTTAGAGTATACTAGACATATATGGAATGACACTTGTTCCATAGTTTATGATATCTTCTCCATGCTAAACATTTTAAACTGATATTTTATAGGAATATCTTGAAGATAGAGTTACACTATATTAAGAAAAGATCCCTTTTTTCATTAAAGTTTTCAATAAAATTGGTGCATAATTTGTTTAAAATATAGTGCAATTTTTTGGAAAACAAGTAATAAAAAATATTTAAACCATAAAGTCAACAACTTATTTAATTATACAAAATTCCTTTAAAGATAACTGATTTAGGGTAACTTATTCACATTTCATGGCAAATATATTAAGTTTTATGTAAAATGGGCTAAAATATTAGTGTTATAGATCATTTATTAACTTGCAGAGCGTTTAAGATTGTTAAAAAATTATTGGCGGATAACCCATATATGTGTGAAGGGAACATAGTATAAATAATTATTTATTTTTTCCATATAAGATTTAATAAATGATATAATTTCTAGGAAACTCTTATAAAAAAAGTTAGTGATTATATGCTAAAAAATACAGATAATATTAATTTTTAGAGATAAAGAGGAACTAATATTAATTTACAAGTGATTCCTTCTTTGATATTAATAGCTTGTTGGATAGGTAATTAGTAAAATAAAGGACACTTGAATTAAATTTTAACAGAATAATTTAAATCATAAAGGAAATAGAAACCCTGAACGAGCTGATGGAAAGTTATTTAAAGAAAGGAGGTCAATGATGAAAAGGAAAAAGAGATTGCCAAAAAGTATAGAAGAAGGAAGAAGAATAAAACCCATAAAATTGGCCAGATTGTTGGCTTTAACAGATAGTTTAATTTCCCTTTACTTACCTAATATAAAAGACAATTAAAATTATGATAGGAGTACAGATTTTTATCATTAAATAGCTATTTTAGAATAACATTAGTTTTTAAATAAAAGTGTTATGCATAAGGATGAATTAGGTACTATTAAGTATATTTGTAATCTTGAATAAGCATCTATAAGAAATATTGCAGTTAAGCAAGGAATTAATATTTATGAACATTTAAGCAAAAAATGATATTTATAAATTTACTTTTTGCTTATTATAATAATTATATATTTAAATTCTCTAATAAATTATTTTATATGAGTTATAATAATGTAATGTTTTATATACTTTATTAATAAAAATACAGGCTAAAATACCGATAATTTATAATTTTTATTTAAGGTGGAAATTTCATCTCTATTCCTTCTATACAAAGATAATTTCATATAACAGTATCATTTAGCATTAGTAGATAATTCACCATAAATTAATACATACGAATAAATTAAAAATATACAGATATTGAGAAGAAAAAAAAAAGCAATTAATCAATAATAAAATTATTAAATATTTATTAACTTTATAAATAAAAACAAATATAAAAATTTAAAACTAAAATGTAAGCTTCAAGATCTTTAGGTGCTTCCAGCTCCTTAACTAGACCCAGAAAAAATCAATCTTTTTTGAGCAGAATTTTGAAATATTAAAAAGTAATCGAAAAGAAATTTTGGCTTGCTTATAAAAAATCTAAAAAATTATTATGGGTACTCAGCACAGGTATCCATTTACGAAATAGTTTAAAATATCTTTATATTTTTATTTTTTATACAAGAATAATATTATAAATTATTTTAAAAAATAATAAAAATTAGAATATTTATTTATTTAATTAATTTTAATTGAATTTAAATGAAAATATCTAAATATTTATATAATGATAATTATAATATTTTTATATTAATATAGGATTCATTTTCCTTGCTGTTCCTATCTCTTTCGGAATTTTCATTGAACAAGATGCTGAATTAAAAAGAATTGCCCAATCAAGAGAAAGTAAATATAGAATATTTTAGAATTAAAAAAATAGTTACAACATTATTTTTATTATTTATAAGTGAGCGGATTATACTCTTAACCTCAAGGAGTCCCCCCAGAATGTGAGAGTTTTACTAACAACAAGAAAATAATAAATAAGTTTTAGTAAAATAAAAAAATTATGAATGTAGAAAGAACTTGTTATATGAACTTATTATAATTGATAGCTTTTTTAATTATAATAATATAAATAATTTAAAGTTTAAGTTTGCTATATCATATTATATTAAATATCAATTTATTTGTAATAATATCTATTTATTTAATCGAATTGTTATAGCAAATATCTAAAGATAAAATTTAGTTATAAAAATTCTCCCAAATTTTATAATTGTGTCATATTTAATAGTAATATAAAATTTTTTTATTTACCTGATTAAAATTAATAATTTGTATGGAGTATTACCACTAATTATAAGTATATTATTTTATTAAGTAAGTAATTAATTAACATTCTAATCTCTAATTTTACAGACTTCAAATAAATATAATATTCATAGAATAAGTCTACTTTAAAAACTCCTAAACATTGCTAAAAATAAATATATAAATAATAACAGTTTCATTGAAATATTAGCATAACCTATAAAATGGGAAATTTATGTTTTAAATAGGAAAAAAACTCAAACATTAAACAAATGAAAGGTTAACGCAATGATAAAATTTAAATGTATATTATGAACGGCCAAAATGAATAAGAAATGATATTAAAGTAACATTCTGATTTATAAAAAGATAGATAATTTTTCCTAAATGAAGAAAAATGGTATTTAGATGAAAAAAAACCTGAAGATTTACTATTTGATCCTGAAAAATTTATTTTTTTTATACTGACTATAGGAAGAATTAAGTAATTCTAAATTTTAATCATACCCCACTTTAAACCATTTATTACTTATTGTAATAATAAAGATATATTACTCATCTTACTGGGATAACATTATAATCAATAGACCTACAAAAATGAGGCATGTAAAATGTCAATAGATAGTGAAGGGAAATAGTCTTGCTTGTAAGAGTGGAGATATCTGATAAGGAAGTAAAATATAAAAAAATCATATTATAATGTAAATAGTTCATGATAAGGATAAATTATATTTTAAAACATAAAAGAGGAACTCCATTAACTTTAGTGAAAGATTTAATCTATAATATATTCGGACTTACGAAAGAGCTTTTAAAAGAATTTTAACAAATTGATGACCATACATTCAGGAGTAGAAGTAGGTCTAATATAAAAATAGTTCCATCATATTCTAATAATAATATTTCAGACACTATTAAAGTTAACTATCTCAATTAAAAAGGGATAATTGCTACTAAATAGGTTTTGTGTTGTCTATACGTAATATATTATTTTTAATTTAAAATTTTTGATTTAAAGATTTTAAACATTAGGAATCACTCCCATAAGTGGAATTCAATCCATTAATTATAAATTCGATTTCTATATTTTTCCTTTTTCTAAACAATAGTGAAACATACTACGCCCTGAAATTTATGCTTGAAAATTCCATTTATTAGTTATAGAAAAAAGAAAGCAAAGCTATGCGAAAGCTAAGATGGCATTTTACATTTACGGAAGAAGAATTTCATAAGTATTAATTTCAAGCCTATTTATGTATATGTTAAATTAAATGATAAATACCATTTCGTTTTCTTATTAGAAATGCTTAACTATTTATATAACTGGGATAAGAAAGAAATTCAGACTTTAAAAATATAATACAGCACTTTTAAAAAATAACTGTATGGAAAAATTCATATTTTTGTTCAAGGAATGGTCAAGTTGCTTTTTTGCTAACATGCTTAAATTCCCTACTGTTATAAGGCAAATATTCAATTTTTCTATGTTAAATAATCAAACTAAATGATATTTTTTAATAGGATATTTACCATTTATCTTAACGAAGGAATAAGAGTTCTTTATAAAATAATTTTTGCATTTTAATTCTTCTGAAAGATGATCTTCTCAAAGAAACTGATCCCGAGAAAATTAGTGAAATATTTACAAAATCAAATTTAGACTCTACACTGGATAAAACGGAATAAATATTTAAAGTAAATATTTATATATTTATAAATAAAAGTGAATTTATACTTTAATAATTTATATAAATTTATTTTTAGATTGCTTACATTTTTAAAATTAAAAGTTAAAACCATGACTTTTAACACATGGAGCTAAAATAATAATAAGAATAAGAATTTAATGAATTAAAAATATATTATCGTCCCAGATTAAAAGAATAATCAACGTTTTTGAAATACAATCAAGTAAACCTATTAAAGTTATATTAATTTAATTTAAAATTATAACTAAATAATTATAGTTTGAAACCATATGGTAATGGTTACCTAAAATCAATAAAATGACTAATCCTATTTTAATGTATTCTACTGAAAATGATGGATATTCTTTATTAAATTTATATAAAAGATGTTAACAATATCTAGATAAATAAGTGTTACTCATTATTAAAACCTAGAATTCAGTACTAATATTATTTCAATTAGATGTTTAAATTTTAAATATAATATTATATAAAAGGTTTTTGGAGCTTATCTTGACACAATGATAGATATTAATTAAAAAAAAATTTTTATGGAGGCTATGATTGTTTTGTATTCTAAATATATCCAAAAGAGAATGTTTACAAAGTAATGAATGATATAATTTAACACTTAAAAAAACTTAATTATTTTAATATAAATTAATTTAGGTGAAATAAAGTAAAAATTAATCTGGAGAACTTAATAAAGAGCATATTTTAACTAAACAAGAATATCTTTAAATTGGAGCAAATGAAGCTGCAATAATGTTGGAGCATGATTTAAAAGGAAATTCAGGTCCTTGTGAAACATATGGGTCCCCAAACTTAAATAATACCAAATCTAAGCAATTTCAAACTATTGCTATAGAACTATATTGTTTATCTATTTTGCAATGAAATAAATAGATAAAAAAATGTATATAAACATATTGTAAATTAACATAGCATAAATATATGTGTATAGAAAATTAATATTTAATTATATTGTACTTAAAAAAATTTCGATTAAATGATTATATTCTAAAAATCAATATTACTATTTTAATTATAATCCAGCTATAATTCACGAATTAAAATTAATCTTGAAAGTTGAAAAATTAATAATAAATATAAATATTCTTTTATATAAAAAAAAATAAAAAAATTTAGTTAAAAATGTAATAAAACGATTAACAAAGTGCAGAAAAGTTACATGAGCATATTTAATATTTAGAAAATATTCTCAAACAAAGTTCAATTTCTTTTGAAAGCTACTCTTAAAAATAAGAAAAACTATTAGAAAGTAGCCAATGTTAGTCTAAACCTAAGCCATTTTAAACTAATCTTAATGAATAGATTTTGAACAAACAACAGATTGAAAGATATAGTAGATAAATGCTTTTAGAAGAGGTAGGATACGAAGGTTAAAAGAAAATTTCATCTTCTAAAGTGTTGGTAGTGGGAGCTGGAGGAATAGGAGCACCTGCCTTATTGTAAATTATAATTAAAGATATAGGGTTTATATAAATTTATAAATATTTAGGTATCTAGCCGGTATGGGGGTGGGAGAAATTGGTATTATAGATGATGATCGTGTAGAAGAATCGAATTTGCATAGATAAGTTATCCATAACTAAGAAAGAGTTGGGGTAAACAAAGCAGAATCTGCTAAAAGAACATTACAATAATTCAATAAAAGAGTTAACATTACGACCTACGAGTATAGATTGAATAATTAAAATGCTAACAGTATTTTTAAAAACTATGATATTATTTTAGATGCATCTGATAACCCTGTATTATATAAATATATATATAATCACACACACTCCCAAAATCAATGAATTTATTTTAAATAGAAAACTAGATACTTGGTTAATGATGCTGCTATTACTAATAAAAAAATACTAGTATCTGGATCTGCTATTGGTTGGGAAGGACAGCTTACAGTTTATGGATATAACAATGGGTATTTTTAATTTTATATTAGAATCTATCTATAGAAGTAAAGAATTACCTATATAATTTTATAGACCTTGTTATAGATGTTTATTCCCAGTTTCACCCAAGGGAAGTGGAGTTAAAAGTTGTGGAGAAGCTGGTAATTATTACGTATATAATGGTTTACTTTTAAAAAAATTATTATTTTAGGAGTAATTGGTATGATACCAGGAATAATAGGTTAATTAGAAGCTTTAGAAGCATTGAAAATTATGCTATAAGAAGGAAATGTTTTAAGTCAACAATTTTTATTGTTTGATGGAAAGCAGGGCAGCTTTAAAAGAGTTAAGTTGAGACCTAGACAAAAACAATGTTAGGTGTGTGGAGAAAATCCCACCATTACTAATGTAGAACAATTTAACTACGATGAATTTGTAGAAGATACCTGTGGAGTTAATAAAGCACTACCTAGTAATACAGGAAATTTCAAGCAAATGAGTTGGAGTGAATTCGTTCCCCTTTATTAAGAAAAAAAGAATCAGGAGCAGATGTAATTAATTGATATTCGATTTGCCTCTCAAAGAAATATCGTTCACTTAAAAGACTTCTAAAGTGTTCCGTTCGATGCTATCAAAGAAATGTCTGAAGATGAAATAGCTAAAACCTTTAATAAGGATAATGGAACAATATTCATATCTTGCAGGAGGGGAATAAACAGTATTACTATATCCAATTTATTGTGCGAAAAAGGGTATACCAATGTTGTAAATATAAAGGGTGGACTAGAAGCCTATGCCAAAGAATATGATGAAACGATTCCCTTTTTCTGAAATATTATACTCTTAATATTAGAATATAAAAATTTCCAATTTTTATTTATATTATGAAAATTAAAAAAAAAATATTATTATATATATTTTTCATTTTCTTTCAGAATTATAATGATTCGTTTGAATTTCCGCTTTGAGGAGATTTTTCATCTTTTTATTTTTTATCATTATTGGCCGGGAGTCCTGTCAGACTTCTATAAACCCGCTTATTATATGAGCTTTAAGGTCTAATCTCATTCTTACTATGCTATTATATATTATTGTGTATGCTGACTGAAGTTGCTTTTGGTATATCATAGTAGTTGGCAACACTTTAGATACGATTATTTCTTTTTCCTTGTGTGTTTGGGGTATATTTTTACTAAACTTGATAGAATTAATTGGCGCTTTCATCAGGTTCTGTAACGCAATTGGTATGTCTCTCATTATAAAAGCTGTTTTAAGTTTACTAGTATCCTTTCTTATTGGAAGCTGATTAAGGTCTGAAGTTCTTTCTTGTTTCCCTGTAAGTTTATGACATGTGTTTAGGAATGGATAGTCTGGATATTTGGAGTGATTATCTCATTGAAGATTTTTGATCCTCCTTGGATAGGTATTTCGATCGCCACAGCTGTCCTGTTTTGTGGCAATCTATCTAACTATACCATTCTTATTAATTGGGAATAACATTATAGTCTCTCAAGGTGGCTTTGAAAAGTGTATTAGCAAAATTCATTGGGTTTCCTCCATTCCCTTTGGCTGTTCCTCCCTTTTTTTTTTAATTGCGAAATTCATATTTATCTATATTAATATATATTTTGCAAACTAAAAATTTAAAAAAGTTACGAAATTTGAAGTTATATAGTGATCTCTTCCACTTCCATCACTCGTATACCTTATCACAGAATTCATTCTCAATCCGTTTCCCGGTTTTGGTTATTGCTTATAAAGGGGTTTGCAAGATACATTCCATGAATTATTT
The DNA here is from genome assembly GCA_037039885.1 of Miamiensis avidus. Taxonomy (NCBI): domain Eukaryota; phylum Ciliophora; class Oligohymenophorea; order Philasterida; family Glauconematidae; genus Miamiensis; species Miamiensis avidus. The sequence goes on from JAWVGU010000026.1 coordinate 52,151, forward strand.
GTAGCCTTATGCTACATTCTTTCTCCTGTCACCTACATATTACTAGAAATGTTATATGATTCTGGCCCAAACCCTTATTAGGTTATGTAGGAATCCCTCCCTGTTCCATTCATTCTATATCTACATTCTTTTGCCTATATAGGGGTGCTTCTCTTATAAAACATTATAAAAAACTATATTATAGCGTTATTTTTATTTTCGAATTTTTTTTTGCTAATTATATTTATTTAGTAGTAATATATATTTGGTTTTATACCCATAATAAACAAAATAATTTTTATTTGCAGCTATCTTTAAAACATTAGAATGATTGTACAATATCTATGAATTCTCTAATATATTATGGTATAAAAAAATAAGAATATTTTTTCATAAATTAATTATATCTTTTTAATTTTCAACAAATTATATTATTAATATGTTCTATAATATTATAGAATTCCAATATATTAACATCATAGAAGAGATATTAAATATATTATTATTATTAATATTCGTGAAGGTCATTGTAATTTTCTTGGAGAAAATAATAGGTCTCTATTGGTATTCGGACTACTTAAATTTCCATAATTGGAATATATAACTCTAAGTTTAAAATAAAATATTTTAATGATAATAAGGGATAGAACTAAAAATTAGCTGAAAAAACAATTTTACTCGCTCACGTACTGTTCTTCATCTTTATACTCAGATTCGGGGATAAATTCAGAATCTGTTATTAAATTATTTGGTAAAGTGGGGTACTCTCTAGTGGTAGTTTTTTAAGATCTTGATATTTTAGCGAAATTTGGATTTACCGACTATCTAATCATATCAGATAATCTTCTTTTGTGATTAGACTTCAAAAAACATTAAAAAATTAAAATAATTAATTAATTTAATTATATTAGGTTCATACCATAATTTTTTCAGGATCATCGAATTCTGACTATTCTAAATCAATATTTTGAACTAAAATTTATTTTGTGCATAAGTTAATTTAGTCTGTGAATTTTAGATGTATGTCTCTCAAAGGAAGCTTATTTTGGTCTACAATTCTTAGTGTAATAAATGACTTTTTTTCATTTTCAGTTAAATTCATAGGCACGGTTCCAAAAATTTCTATGATGTCATTATTAAATTTGTAGTCACACCACGTTGGCAAGGGCTGGTTTTCACTAAAAGGAATAGGATATAAATCTGCATTGATGAATTTTAAAAATGGGGCAAATATGCTAGTTGTTTTTTTAAGAGCCTATATTCGTAAGTAGAAATTTATATATATTTATAAGTTAATAAAATGAGTTTCATTATCATTATTACCTTTACTGTTTTCACATTTTAAATAGTTTTTGTTATGCATTATCCTCGACTAAAATGTGGAGAAAAATAAGAAACTCTTGTAAATCCTAAACAGTGTACCACTATCATCTACACTATTAATTGCAAATTTATATTTTATTGCTATATTCTTTTGTCTTTAATTTAATATTTTTTAATTTTATCATGAAATCCATCTTCAAACACTTAAAATTCATCTTGTTCTTCTATTTTCAAAGGACTGCTGATTTGGTCTTAGTTTTTTTTATCCCCTTGATTTACTATTCCTTAAATAATTCTAGGCCATTGAAGTTTTAATTTTGGGATAGAAGAGTTTTAGTCTTTGATGTAAACTGGATAAATTTCAATGTAGTACTCATACCATCTAATTATAACATAAAATTATTTTAAACAAAAATTAATATTAAATAATTACCTTAGCTCATTGTATCCTAGTTTTATTGCTTCTGCTTTTAAATTTTTAAAAATTTTTCTTTCATTTTTCGATTCCTTCTTCTCAAAGTAATATTAATAAAATAAAGATTGGATAATTTAGAAATGGATTGACTTTTTGGATTTATAATCATCTGATTAAAATTCAGGATTAATATTTTTTAAATGTGAAATAATTATTTCTTTGTCAAGTTTCAGTTTTAACTCATCTTAATTTTCTAATAGAGATTATATATTTATTTATTTACTTTTAAGGTATTTCATCAAAAATTTAAAATGTTTTTATTATAAGGACATAGAGGTTTTATTTAAAAATATTTAAATTAAAAATTGACTTCCCCCAGTTAGAAAATAATCCCCTGAATCATATTTGGATTTACAAAATATTTAGAATAAAATTCCTCTATACCTAATTTAATATATATATATATTAATTTTATATTACTAATAAATCTTATTACTTGAAAACACCGAAAATAGATATTAAAAGACTAAACACATAGATAGTATAAGATATTATAGTGGTAGCAGGAAGTTTATAATATTTAATACGAACTTTTTATTCTGATTAGGAATACCCATCTGTAGCCTACAAACATAATTAAAGTAATATATTAAAATATAATAATATAGAAGCGTATAGCATACTTGTATGATTATTATTTGAGAATTTCTATAAAAAGATTAGGGACATTAGCCTCTCAGTTACCTAAGCTAGCTGTCAAAACTGTATTAGCAATTGTTATAACTCATTAAATTAGTTACTTAAATTTTTTTGTTTTTGTTTTCATCGTATATAAACATTTTGTATTATAATTCATCATCATCCTGAAAAGATTAAGAAGAAAATTAAAAAGTAAACTATTCATTAACATACACTTCACCATTTTCAAACTAGTGTTTAAATTATTGACTTATAGATAGTCCTTTCTAAACATGTTTATTCTTCTTCATAAAGCTAAGTTCTGAAAATAGATAACTTTTTTGGAAATCTTTATTTAGTTTATCTTGAATTGAAACATGAATTATTGGATCGATTTCACTTTATAAGATTTCGAGTTTTATATGCCTTTAAGTTAAATTTTAATTATAAAAAAAAAACATTAAAATTAAGTAAGTATTTTTTAAAAATTTACTATAAAAACTGATTAACTCCGCTTACAGAACCTGAAATAGTTGTTTGATCGAAATCACCTGAATAGTATATGATCACTCCTTGGTACTGTTACTAAAAAAACTTGGCCTATGATCCATCTACTTTAAAAGAAATATCTAATCTTGGTGCATAAGATTCTACAATAAAATTATCTTTCGAAGAGCTTTATTAACTCTTCAAAACAGAAGGATTAAACTTTAGACTTGAAAAAACCTTAAAATAAATAGGGAATAAGTGGATTTTTTGTTTAAGAATGCTGTGGATTTGAGAGCTGAACGCCTATATACTGTCATTAGCTAAGTTGATATTTTTGTCTATTTTGAAGTCTTTCGTAGGGAAGCCTTTTTTGCTTATATATCCACTAAAAAATTAAGAATAATTAATAAATATCAGAATAAAATATTAGTACTGTTAAATTTACAAGTTAACTAATTCATCGAAGAGTTGTTAAGCCTTTGTTGCATCAGCTTTATTTAAAACCAAATCATTTATTTCGGATGAGGATATAGAGTTCAGAACTTTAACAATTATTGAGTTGATACCTTCCAGATCTTTATACGTAGAGACTCTTATTTTTTTGGATCCTTCATCAAACTCAATATTAGTTTTCGTTTCCTTGTACACATTGGGTTGGTTGGGACTGTAGTAATAGAACTCCTCTATTATTTTGGATTTTGGATCATCTAAATTATCAACTAAAATGTAAAATTCTTCTCCTACCTTGAAAGAATGATACATTTACTTTTCCTCTTTCTTTTATAAGACACTTTTAAGGCCCTCATATTTGTAAAATTCTACATTTAGCCTGACATTTACTTACAGAGGCATCATATAAAACCCACCCGTAATGATTCCAACAGATAAAAATTTTCCCTTATCTGGTATTTAGTTTAAGCCAATCATGGTGGCCTGCTACCCTGTGTTCAGAGTGTAAATCAGCAGAGGATTATTAATATCCGAAATATCAACTATATACATAGTGTTGTACGACATTGAAGCTAATATCATTAATAAAGTATTAAAACTTTGTTTTAAAAAAGGTGTTTAATTATTTTACGTATAAAAATTAGCTTTTCTTCAGGTTCGATTTCGAAAGAATACATAGATCCTAATAGTTTAAGCTCAGAAACTAATTTGTAATTTTAGTAGTCTTTTCCAAAACTGTATATAAGAAGTCCTTAAGGAGCACTTAGAACGTAACCGATTCCTTCATGTTTATGCGACTTTCTAAACTCTCTAGCCAAATTAACCTTTTCATAAGATATCACTTCCATTTTGTCCAAATCTAAAAATAAATAAATTATACATATACACTTTTAATAATTCAATTTTTTTTTACTTTCAGATATTTTAGCCACCCATATGTATCCTGTATCATAACTTGTACAAAATATAGTTCTGTCATTATCTTCTAACTGTAGCTTTAACATATACGGTCCAGCAATGTTAAATGGATCTATAAGTTATCGTCAAATATAGTTGAGTATATAGATATCATATTTATTAAATACCTTCAAGTTTAGATAAAATCTCAAAAGATTAAAAATTTATAACTTTGAGAAGGAGCACTTATTAACCCTCTGCGATTAGTATAATATCTTCATTTTTAAATCGTATCATAGTTCTTGTATTTGACCCAATTCTGGAACCCATTGTATAAGGAACCATGGGATTTTCTATGTTAACTATAGTTAAATCTTAGCCTCCTAGAAAATAATTTTTTGCTAATATTTAATTTTAAATTGAAATTTATAGATTAAATAATGTTATTCATAATTTTTTTATCGTATACTTTCATTATTTAAATAAAAACGATTATAAAAATTAAATTTATTTATTATTTTAAAGAATGGTTAAAATAAAAAAAAGGTTTCCTTTACCTACAAATATTATATTTTAGTTTTTAGATGATAAAAAGTTGTTGTAAGATCTATTTATTCCCGATTTATAGTTGTTTATAGTTTTAATGTTGGGTGAATCAGAAACATCAAACATAACAATTCCATTTATTCCATCAGTATTATACATAGTTTTTCTATCACTTGAAAAAGTTTAGTCCCATGTCCAGTAGGGTTATAAATTTAGATCATTGAAATAAACTTAGGTACTCTCTGTAAAAAAATTAAATTCAGGTTAATCAGCAATACTTTTTTGGTAAATTAAGATATCTTTCTGGAGTATGCACTGAAATTTAAGTAGAAAAAGAATAATAAAATATCATAAAAAATGTCATATATATATGTATTAGGTAATTATTTTGTTACATATATATATTCAGACTGTGATCTAGAAAGATAAATATACTACAAAGTTCCGAGAATAGGTATGACTTAAAATATTTTCATTTTTGTGTGATCTACTATATCTATTACAATTATCTCAACACCCAAAACACCTTAAATGATATAATGTCCGTCATGAGAAATTTCTAAATTGGTTTTTTATCCTGAAGTTTATAATGATCCATCAAATGATAGCTATTAAAAAGGTAATGGTTTTCCTTAAATTTTAGAATAGTCTAAAGACTCCACAGAACCCCATCTTGTTTAAGTGAAAACTATTGTTTTTGTTGGATGTTTAACTGTATTTAGCTAACCTCCTGATTTCAAGATATTACCTTCCATAACAAGAAGAGGGTTGGCAAGATTCGAGATATCGAAAACTGGTGTTATAAAATAATTAATTAATCAGCAAAATATGTAGACAAATATTAAAATTACTCTGTAAATTATTTTCTTCTCCCAAAAATATGTACCGAAGAGATGGCTCAATATATATATAGTGATAGTAGTTAATAAGACTTGGTTTTATAGCTGTGTTGGAAAAGTCAGATATTTTGTTGATTTTTTGATAGTCTGATATATCATAAATTAACAAACTTTAGTTTTTTACAGATAGATATAAAGTATCTTTATCAAGAACAAATAATCCGTAAACATCTATATTAACTGAATTTATAACTTGACCCTAGTTTATATCATATACATATAACCCATACTAAAAGCAGGAAATAAATATCACAGCCTCGTCTATTGAAAATTACATGTATTTTAAATCGGTACAGATTTAGGTTTTTTTATTTAAGATCAGTTTTTCTTTGTTCAAAAACTAATACTGCTCTAAGGAACCATCATTATATCCGATAAATAAAAGTGAATCATCTTTGGTGGACATTATTCTTGTGCATAAAACATCTAAAAATAGAATAACATGAATTATAAATTTTTTGATTTTATTTTTAATTTATGTTTATTAATTATATATAATAGCTTGATTCTACTACTTATGTAAATAATATTAAAATCAATATTAAAACTATCACAAAATAAGTGTCCAGTAAATATATAAAGTAAAACATAAAATAATACATATTTTTAACAAAATAAATAAAATTATTTAATTAATTTTTTTTTCTAAAACTATTAAAATATATTATTGTATTAAATTTTATATATTAAATTTTTTTTTTTAAATGTTTACCTAACTTATATTCTAATACAGGCTCTTAAGAAAAAGCAAAAGGTGCTTTATTTGAATATTACTATATAGAAGCAATAATAAAAACAGCACATGTTATTAAGTGCTATTTAATGAAAATTTATATTGTTGTTATAATATATTAATAATAATTATTTAGTGTGATGTTTTTTACCAATTAATGATTAAAAACAATATTAGACCTCACCTTCCTTCTATAAAAGAAAATGTTAAATTAATGAAAATACTTAATAATTATAATTTTCATCATTAGATTTTTAAAATTTTATGTTAGAATAAAAATGTTGGCTAAATAATAAGATTTAACCAATTTTTATTAAATTTTTTAAAGTATAAATATTCTCATTTTCTTTATTATCATCATGTTGTAATAATAATTTTTTATATTTCCATATAAAATAACATTAAAAAAAATTTAAACTGCTGGAAAAAAATTGATACATATACATATGTATATGAATATATTATTTAAATGTAGTTATTAGTTATTTGTAAAATTAATAATTTTTTTACTTTGTAGTTAAATTTGAAACCATGATTTTCTTTCTTTCTTTTTTTAGTTTTTATTAAATTTGTTGGTTAATTATTATTTATGTAAATGATTATTGTGGTGAAATAATTTGTTGCACAAACTCATTTCATTATTAATTTAGTAAAATCTGTAATACTTGAAATTTATTTATGCATATAAAAGGAAAATATACAGTTAATTTGTAATCTACATGTTTATACAATATAGAAAAAAATAATTAAGTATTTGTCTATTTTACATTATAAATAATTAATATTACATTAATAAAAAATAGTAATCTAAAATTAATTTTCATAATCTATGTTTAAAATAAATTATTTATGTATTAAAAGAAATTAATAATCAATTATAACATTTGCATTAAATATGTTGATTTTTAAAAATTATAGAATTAGAGAAATAGGTTTTAATTTTTAATTTCAAATAATTATAATAGAGTAAAAGAGAAAAATTACATACATAAATACAAACACATCAAACCTATAATAATATTAATATATATATTCATATAATGCTAGCTCAAGCATATCTAACAGATTATTAAGCTACAGTAGAAATTCCTTAACTTTATTATTGTTGTTATTGAAGTCTATGGAATTCATCAGCGGTGATAATTCTAGCTCCAGCAGGAATAGATTCTTTTCTAATGAATCCACTAGGAGATTATTAGTGGGTATGGGCTTATACTTAAGTGACTGAAGATCGAAGTTAGTTTTGGGTAGCAGCTGAAGCTGAAGAAATACCCTACTATTATGAGGAGACAACATAGGCTTATTAGGGTACTTAGGCATAATGTTATTAAGGTTATTGGTGTACATGTTGATGGCTTTAAGAATGGGTGGCGTATTAGTTTTATTAAACAACAGAAACAGAGTGTTTTTAATGTTCTTAAACAGGTTGGTGTTGTTGATGCTATACAGTGTATTATTAAGAATTAGATCTTTGGTTTAATTTCAAATGAGTTTCGATTTTTTCTTATTAAATTTTGGATTTCAATCTGTATTCTTCCAAAATGGCTTCAACTTCGGGAGAGAACTTGTAGGCATGAGTAGAACAATCCTCAATGTGTTCAATTTCTTCAAGTCTAGGATCTTCTCCATCGATTTCGACTTATTCAACGAGAACAGTTGCTTTTTTATCACTGGCATTTTTGCTTCTCTTTACTTTTTCTACTCCATGTTCATGTAAGTCGGGATAATTTTGACCGACCATGTTGATTTCACTGTGATAATGAGCCAATTCTTGATTTTTATCTTCGAATTATTATTATTATTCAGATTATCCTTCATATTATTGTTCATATTAAGATCCTAACATGTCTCTTAGTTAGAACAGTCTATCAGCAACCTAAATTCCTTAATTACATAACTACTCGATTTTAGAGAATAAGAGTTCGACATCAGGTCTTTAAATTTCATTGGGAATCAACATTTCTCCTAAAAATTCAGAAATAGTGTGTCCGTAAACTGAGTGTACTTCAGCTAGTCCATTTTTAATTATTTCTTCGTTAATGGTAAAGTTTTAAAGATCAACAGCTTCAGGCAAGTTTCTCATTAAGGCACATTCCAAAACAGTTAACCCTAATAATTGTTTTATTATTAATAATTAATTATACAATTTTTAAATTTTTTAATATATGTACCTAAATTGTATACATCAGATTTAGACTATTCGTGTTAAGGAGAAGTCATTTTTTGAGAAAGGGCAGATAACTAAGCAGGAGAAAGATAGACTCCATTATCTTAGGAGTTCCCTAATAAAGCTTCTTGATAGCTATTAAATTGATTTCCGAAAATAGATTTAGGTAAAATTTTCACTTTTCCTTCTTCATTAACCAATATGGAATAGGGTCTAACATCATTGTGTTCATAACCATTAGCTTTAAGATAGGCTAAGGCTGCAATAACTGAAACCAAAATGTGCCACAATTCACTTTCGTGGTAGTTGATTTGGTTTTATTATCTATTAAAAATTATATTTTTTTATAATTATATTAAATAATAATGAACTTATATAATATAATATTTAATCATATTAAAAACACATTATTGGAAATATATATTTTACCTTTGTTGGAATTCTTTTTTAAATCACTTTCAACATATTCATAATGTAAATTAAGAGTCCAGAACTAAAAGATTATTGAAATACATTATTATTATATTTTAGTAGAAAGAAAAAAATATATAAGATAATGGAAATTAAATTTACAGTAGAGCAGAACTCTTCATTAGTTTATGAAACAGTTTCAATAAGTCTGACAATGGAGTCATGATCTAAAGCCATAACTTTTCTGCATAAAGCTTCATTTGAATCAAATTAATCCTTGACTTGATATATTTTTTTCAAAACTGCAATTCTTTATTAGGTTGATTTGTTCACATAAGCCTTTTAGTTTATATAAAAATATATAATTATTGGTTATTTTAATGTTAATTTAAATTCTAAAATATTTATAAATCATATTTTTTATCAAAAATTAAAATAATTTAGTAGTAACTAGAGTACATTAAGGAATAAAATAATACGATAAATAATTTATTATATTATTATATATAAATATTTACCTTTATTTCTCCATATCTTTAAATGTTTTCAGCTGATACAGTAATTTGGGTATAGTTATTAGGGTCTATGGCACCTTCTTCTCTTGATTCTGATCCTCCCATTAAGATTTTTAGTTTTTTATTAGTTTTTCCTTTTTTTAAGAAATAAATAATTTTATTGGTTTTATTTTTATTATATTTTTATTTATTATATATATTGAATTATCTCTTACTTTCTGAATGTGTAAATATCCTTTTTAGTTTATTATTGAGTTATAAATTTATAAATAAAATAAAAATAAAATTTCATGTGTATTTAATATATTTATATACTCATTGATGCTTATATTATTATTATATTCTTCGTAATAAATATTATTATAAAGTAGATATATACATTTATTCATCTAATTTTACATTCAAGGCTACAAATTTCATTTATTTTATTTTATGTGATATAATAGTCAAATAATAATCAAAATATAGTTTAATAATATCTTAATTTAATATTATATTATAGTATAGCAAAAAGTAATATTAATTTGAACTTTTTAATTCAAGAGTGCAAAAATGTTAGATTAATTTAATGTGTTATTATTTAATTCATTATTAATTTATTCAACTACATTATTTGCATTCAACTGTATTAAAATACTTTCATATATCAAATAATATATTCAATAAACATATCACATTGGCAATACACATTGGAAAAAAGCATATTACCCATTAAATATTTGTTTTTTCGTCCAACTTAGAAGAAATAAAAAAATAGTGGCAATTCCCATTATTAATATTATTTCTCCCCAAAATAATTCTCCTTTTTGTTATTTTTTATTATAAAAAAGCTCTAATATTATCTATATTAATATAGATATTATTAAAGGTAATGTAATACATCGATAGGTGTAGAATTCTCTATTTTAATCTAATTATAACTTTATAAATAGCAAATAAAAAAATGCAAAAATGCCCAAATAATATGAAACACTTAGCATTGCCCATTTATAATTGTGGGTTTCAATTAATCCTTACATAACACAGCAAATAAAAATAAAAAATATTAAAAATAGCCAAGCTATAGTCCCCCATGTAACAATTCTAATATTTTATATTAATCCATCCATTTCTATAGCTTAAATTATTAAAATAAATAAAATCATGCTCCCTATGGTATTTACAAATATATGAAGTAGTCTAAAATAATATTATCTTTAAATTTTTTTAATTATATCACTTATATAAATTTATATTAAATACTCTTTCCTCTTTACTTTACTCTACTAAATTGTTGGATTTATAAAAATTAAACAATTCATTATAGAAAGAATAGCAGGAAGAAAAGCTAGTGTAAATGGGATTTTAAAAATTTATCTAAAGCCATACTAAATAAAATAAAGAAAAGAAACTAAAGAGTGCATGCCAAGAAATACCAAAATTTTACAACATATATATTTTCTTTGAAAAGCAATTATTATTCTATGTAATCAATGTCATTTCCTGAATTTTCAAATATTACCTGCTCTGCCCTTATATTTTAATATTATCTTGAGTTTCTATAGAAAGACTATTGGGGATTATTTTAATTCATTGATTAGTTTCCTATATGAGTTCCCGAAAAATCATTTTATTGCTAAGAGCTTTAATTATTATTAGTAAAAGAATTCTAATAATTATTTTATTAGACATTCTCTTCTTTATCTCTTTTCCAACACATGCACATTAAAATTTCTTTTTTAATATACTTGATTAATTTTTTAGATTGTATAATATTTTTACTTTTTTTTATTTTTTAAAGTTATAATTCTATTTTATAAGGGAGAGAAATTAAAATATGTAATTAATTGATTATAACTCTATTAGAATGCTATACCGTTATTGTTAAATAAAAATTATGACTATAGAAAATAATAATATTAAAATTTTTTACCAAAATTATTAAACATTAAAAAATATATATGAAATTTCATTTTACTTAAACTATAATTTAATTTTATATATTTTATCATTTATACATTTAATCATACTAAATTTGAATTTTCCGTTTTTTAAAATCATAATATATATTGATTAAAAAATTAGATATGGAATTACTAATAATCTTATATATATATTTTGCCTTTAAAATTTAAGTTACAATGTATTAATATATCTTTATATCAAAATCCTAAAAGAATATGGTTTTTAAAATACCTTTAACCTTCAATACGATCATCTAACACAACTTTTCCCTACTAGAGGGATTTCTAATCAAATTAAATAAAAGTTAATAGTATAATATAAATCTATATAGAGTATAATTACATTTAACTATATTCTTGCAATTAATACTGAAATTTGTGCAACTTTATTTTATTTAGCTTTTTCTAATTATAATTACTTGCATAATTACTCTGGAGTGATTCCATTTTATCCTATATATTTCCCAATATTCTGTTCAAAATCCTACTCATTATTTTGCTATGCTATTATTAAAAAATAAATAATTCATATAAAAATTAATTTTGTAATAAATTATAATTTACTTGATTCAACAACTTTTATATTATCATATTCACTTATTTTTGCATTAATTCCTACATTAGAAAAGTTATTACATGCTTCATATATATCTTATGCACTAATATAATTCAAACCTCCCCTCCTTTTATTATAAAAATAGTAAATATCTAGTAAAGGAATAACTCCTCCATAAATTTCAAATAAATAAACACAGATTTCATTGTAAATCTAATGAGTCATTTTATTTAAATAATTTCTTCCTTCTTCTCCTCTTAATTCAAAAATTATAATTAAAAACTATTAAAAAGAATTTGACTTTTTAATTAAATTATAATACTTAGAAATAACATCAAAATATCCTATTCCTTCAAGTAATTTATCTACATCTGTTTTATTTTCTTTATAAATTTGAGTATTAAGCTTTAAATAATCAATAATTTCTTTTAATTCCTTTGAATTTTCTATTAATCCTTGAAGGCCTTCTTTTTAGAAAGAACTTTAAAACTTTTTTTCTTAAGTTTGGATATTTTATTTTTCTTATTCTAATATTTACTCTGATAAAAAATAAATTCTGAATCAAATAAAATTAAATACTTAACATATAACTAATACTTCTTCCCCCGTATATACTAGAAGTCTGATTTTATTGTTATTATTTTTATGGTATCGCTCTATAGTATTCATAAAATAGAATATTAATTTTAAAAATAAAAAATGTTGTGAACAAATTATTTAGTTATTTACTTAGTCCATTCTTTTTGGCTCATTGCCTTTGAAATTATTTCATTTAGTTTTTTATTTCCATGTGTGTCATTTGAATTTATTCTAATTTTTCCTCCATCTTTGGTATAACAATTTACATGATGAATATTACTACCTAATCCAAACAATCCTGTGTGCTTAAATTAAAATTTTATTATTATTTATTTTAAAATTTGAAGATTTTATTATATTCGTATAAGTATGCCATTTAATCAGTAAAAATTAATAAGTATTACCTTAACTTTAACATTATTTATTTTTTCTAAATTAGTAAAAAAGGCTAATTGTTAATTTGATGGACTTGTGAATATTATTTTGTGTGAAGTCACGGAAATATCTAATTTATCAATTTTTATATTTAAATTTGCATCCTAAAACTGTACTCCTTTCATTTAAAAGAGATTTTTCTCATTTGGAAGCATAAGCGTAGTTTCTAAAATATCTCTTCTTATAAAAAATTATCCATAATTACTCATGTTTAATGTTATATATTGTTTTTATTAAAATTTATTATTTTATAGAGGTAAGGTTTTATTAATTTCTGAACAATTATGAGATAACTTTAAAAATTTACTAATTATAGAAAATAAGGTTATTAGCTGAGATTTTTATTATATATTAAAAATATCTTTCATATTAATATATATATTTAAAATATAATATAATATTAAATTTTTAGTAGAATTATAATTTAATATTGCTATAATTAAAATTAAAAATTTATAATACCCATGGTGTATGATTATTAACCATTGATAAGGTTTCTATAATCAAGAAATTCATTTAGAAAAAAAACCTTATCAATGGTTAAGAAAATTTCCTTAACCAATGATAAAGTTTTAAAAATTTTTTAACCATAGATAAAGTTTTTTGAATTATTTTAAAAAGTTATATGCTTTTTATTTATAATTATTACATAAATTTCACTCTATTTTCATGAAATTTTTATATTTTAAACCATTGATAATGTTTTTTAATTATTTTAAAAGTTTATATATGTTATATATAATATATATTAAATTTCGTATTTATAATTTAATCTTAATTATTATTTTTAACCATTGATAAAGTTTTTGAATAATTTTTAAAATATTTATTATTTTTTATTAATATATAAATTTCAGTTTATTATAATTATTTTTATATCTCGGTAATTATTTTTATATTTTGAATCTTACCTTTTTAATAGAAAAGTTTGAATTTTTATTATAATAATTATTTATTAATTTAAATATATATTTGTTATTGATTATTACATTTATAGCCTATATATGAGTTTTATGAGACAACATTAGGGTTAAAATTGATATATTACTTAATAAATTATATTGTTCTAGTTTTACTATGATAATATAATTATGCATTAATTTCCATTGTACATAACAATATATTGAAATTAATTAATCATAAAATTTATGAGATGATAAAAATTTTATAAATAATTATAAAAGTATTAACTTAAATATTTGATTAAAGAATAAAATATTTGTATTTTATTCAAAATATATTTACATTTTTAAAAAAACTCTAAAAACTTATCAATGGTTAAAATAATTTTGAAAACTTTATCAATGGTGAAAATTTATTAACCATTGATAAGGTTTTTTTTCTTAATGATTTTCTTTATTATGAAAACCTTATCAATGGTTAAGCATTTTTCTTTAACCATGGGTATTCCCCCCCTCCCTTTAATTTGCACATTGTTATTTAATAATGCTTATTTAAGTAACTCAGCTGGATTATTTCATTCTTTCTAAATAAAAATAATGATATTCAAACATAGACTTGATATAGTTATTTTATTTTTTTCAATAAATAATTTTGTTATTGAAACGTCATACTATAGGATATAATATGAATATTATTGAAACTATTATACTTGCAAATTTGATAATTATACTTTAGAAAATCCTTATATTATTAGATATTTTTATGTTTTTATTTCATAATAATATTTCATATAAATTATATGTTGATAAAATTATATGTTTAAATTTAATATTTTAAAGATTATTATTTTAAATAAGTAATTTTAACAAAAATTGGTGTTTTGATTATGATGAATCCCTGGATATACTTTTGTATTAATAATAATAGTACCTAATATTCTTTGAAATAAATATTCATGATATGATTATATACGAAATTCATCTTCTAAAAATTTTAAACTATAAAAAACTAAAACACAAATTCGAAAAAAAATCTTTATATTTTTTAAATTTTTAAAGTTGTATCCTTATATTAACAAAATACAGATCATAAACACATAAATGAAGCCAATTTAATAAGTAGTAATCTTTAAAATAATGGTGATGCCACATATATCTATATATTCTTTCAAAACGATATTTTTTTAATAACTTTCATTTCTAATACATTAATGAAATAAAAGTGCAAAAGTAAAAATTTTATGATTCATATATAGTATAGGAAAGTGATGATCAACATTATCTAAATAATTGATATATAAGTATAATTAAGATAAATTAAAAATGAATAAAGTAAACTTTATCAAATTCATGTTAAAAATGCCTAAACATTATTAGCAAATAGTGCTCTTCCATAATGATAGATTTTCATCAAACTATCTAAATTTTATATAAATCATATTAAAAATTTTACTAATTTTATAATATTAAATTATAATATATAATTAGTATTTAATCTTTTTTTAATAAATGAAATATAAGATAATTTGATGAGTTAAAATTATACTTATTTTTCAACATAAATATCTATAATTAAAATCAAATAACTTTAATATTTTTAAGAATTATGGTTTTTTTTTATTTATTACTAAGTTGTATTTTAAATTCTTATAATTGTAGTCAAATTTATTTTTTTAATAAAAATAAACCATCTCTATTTTTGGTTTGTTAATTAAAAATATTTTATTAGAAATTATATGTAATTAAATATAGTGCGTAATCTATTTACTGAATATTAAAATATTAATAACTATGACAAAGAGGTATATTTTATAAATATTTCCTACAACTTCTATAAAAATTAATTATAATAATAAATTAAATTTTAATATACCATTTTTTATGGAAAATCAACAATCTTATAGATTTATAGATTTTCAAAAAATGGTTTTTAGAAAAATATATAAAAGACTAATAATTTACTACCTATATTATTTTGAATTTCAACATATTTTCAACTTTTTATCTTTTTTCTAATATTTTTATGTACGCTACTTAATAATTATGAAATATATGCTGAATACTAAACCATTAAGTTTAAAAAAGTATCTTTTAAATAGGAATATTATTCGCTGATTAAATTATTATTAAAAATATCTCTTCCTAATTTATATGTGACTCTTTTTTATATTAGGCGGAATTTTTTCAACTCATAGTTCATAAAAAATAATAATAAAAAAAAATTAAAAGAATCATTAGTAGAAAAAAAAAAAAGAAAAAGAAAAACTATATTTCGTAAATGAATTTTTCATTTTAAAAAAACTTGCAAAAATCAAGCTCATCTCTTTTTCCCTAGCATTGCCACTACGAGCATGTCATGGTGTCATAGAATGAACAAACTATCATTGGAAACTACGAACACTATATAAATAATTTTTTGTGTGAAAGTCCTAATATTAAGCCCCTTATCCATCCCTAATAAAACTAAAATATTACTACCAATTCTGTTTTTAATCCTTATTCATAAGACAATTTATATCAAAAATTAGCCAATTATTAATACAAATAACTATTACTCTAATCTTCTCCAATATAAAAAGCCAATCAAGATTTACAGACTACCAAACAAACTTTACAACTGTTAACTCCTCAGACAAATGAAAATAGTAAATAGATAAAGAATATATAACTTTCTAAGAAAACTATTGAATAGTATTAATAATTAATTACTGCAAATTCCTATGTACAATCTTTATTTACTTCCTCTGATCAAACAGATGATAATTATAATACATAAAATAAAGCTATTCAGTTTAACATTAACTTAGAAAATCTTTTCCAAATAAAAGATGGGGAAACATAAAAAATTTAATATTGGCCAAGTATGCCTAATCGGGATAAATTCTTGAAAAGACAATAGAAGATGAAAGATTAACCTAAATAGTCAAAATTTCACAACAAATAAAAAGAATTGTTTAATAAAATTTTAAAGTTTTTTTAGCATGGAAACTTAAGGTGTTTAAATATTCCTTCAAAATTATACAGGAAAATAACTAATTTAGCCAATTAACTTAAAGATTCTGGTAGAAATTAAACAAGAAATGGGGCTAGGAAATATGACTTATTCACTTATAGTCATTATAACTTATTTTTTTAAAAATAACTGCTGATTCTTTGGAATATCTGAAAAGCAAGCCTAAAGATATACAACTTCACTAAAACATATTTTAAATAGACTTAGAAGGTTTAGATAAAGAATCTGTCCAAACTAATCAAAGAGTATTGATAGCTAACTTCTTTAAATAATGTGTATATGATATTGTAAATATTCATCTTAGTAGTCACATAGTTGGCTAAGCTAATTAAGTTGAAGAAAGAGAGTTTGAAATAAGAGCTATTGAAGCTATAAAAATTCTCAATTAAGGATTTCCTATTAATAGATTTTGATTTTTAATAATTAATTTTATTTCAACTTAGTTTAATAAAAAAATTTAAATTATCTTAAATACTGTAATATAATATATATTATTTATTTTCATATAAATATATTTAATAATCTGTAATTATGATATATTTTACAAAAATTAGCGTCTTAATTTGAACTATAAAATCTATATTACTACCTATTATTAATGCTTATTTACAAAACTTTGTAGATAAAGCACAAAATTATTATTATATAGTTTTATTATATATAAATTGTTAACTAATTTGGGTGAATATTGATTTAGCTACTACAAGATTATTATATAAATAATTATATTCGATTATGAATAATCCCAATTCTAAAAAAAGCAAAATTTAAAGTTTTATTAAAAATTGATTTAATAAAAATTGTATTAAAATGCTTTTATATTCGTTTATAATTAAATTAAAATAATTATCCTAATTAAAAAGGTTATATTCTCTAAAAACATATATTTATATTTTATTATTTATATATGGTTATTTAATATTATTTTTAAATATTTCATAATTTTAATAATATATAATTTAAAAATTTTAATACATTTTATTAATAATACGTTATTTAGAAGTAAATATTTTAAAAAAGCACTTCAAATCACTAACTATTAGATACAAAACTATCACATTATTGTCAATGTAATATTCTAAACTCATTTAAAGTTACTTCTCTTATAATATTTATATATACTATAATTTCAATATATTTGATTTAATAATTTAATGTTAGATAATTTAAAATGCATTTAAGTTATACAATCTTAATTAAAACAAAAAAATATTAATAATTCATAACGTTATAAATTTTAATATAATTTAGTTTAATTTTTTGGCTAATTGAATTTTGTTTATATAAATTAGAATAAGCTGCTTTTCATTGAAAATCTACATATTATTTTATTGTCATTATTTTTCTTATGTACACTTCTTATGGAGAGTATAATTTAAATCAAAAACATGAGACATCTTTCTTTTATATGTCCAGACACTTATATAAATCATATAAATTATAGATGCCACATTTTTGACATATATATTAAAATTTATAATATATATATTTACAGATTTAGATTTCTGATTTTCTTACTATTGCATGTTTTAGACATATTCGCATATATTTTATAAATGAGTTCTAAAGAAATAGTTTAATAACTCCTACATACATTAAGCAATACCTGATGTTTTTTTCAGCTAAATGAGCCAGATATGTCTGTTGAAACTAGCTAAGAATAGGATAGAGGAAGCAAAACAGTAAATATACGAAATAGAACTTTTAAATATTCAACAAAACTATATGAAATACATGTACACATTATTAATATTAACTATGAACCTAATATATTCTGAGTGAGTTGTTTAGTGAAATTTATCATCGCTAAACAAAACAAATAGGTAAAACTTTAACAGAACTGAAACTTAAATATTATATATTTAATATTTTTCATTGTTATAAGATATAAGTATTTGGTATTAATTATTTAATTCAATTTTTTATTGATAATACTTTATAAAAAATAAATAATATATATCAAATAAGGTAAAGTAATATTGAAACTAAGATAAAATAAAAATGAAGCATTTTTTTATTATTAAAAAATAATCAATATAATTAAAAAAATTTTACATTATTTATCTTTTTATTTGAAAGTAAAATTTATTATTATTTAGTAAAATAATGGTTTTTAATAGAAGAATTTATTATTTTAAAAAGTTTGGTAATAAAAAGTAATACGTTTAAGTTGAAGTAAATTAAGAGAGCATTCAGTAATATGTATGTGTATTAAAACAGAATTTATTATATTTATAAAAATCACTATTAAAAAAGAAATGATAAAATTATATCAGATATAATATTTATTTTGAATAAAATTTAATTAATTTTAAATTAATATTGAAAAGAAGAGAAATAATTATAATTTATATTATTGAAATATATAATAATGATTAATATTTTCAAATTTAGATTTTATCAAATTTTTATAATACTTTTCCTTAGCTTAATTTGTGAATTCCTTGAATGATGTTTTAAAAGTAAGGTAAGTTAATTTATTCATTTTCAGATGAATATTCTTTAATTGAGTTTTAGTTCAGTACATTCCAGAATTTTTATTTGATACTATTTAATTTTTCCAAACCTAATTAGGATTATTCATTAAAATTCGAAATATCAATTTAATAAATGAACTTATGCATTATAACATCCTACTTAATATTTTTCACTTATTCAATGTTTTAATGATCAATTTTTAAAAATAAGGCCCTGTAGTGAGAAATACTAAATTTATCATTAACATATAGTTTCTTTATTTTATGGCTTTCTTTAAACCCTGTTTTTAGCACTTATTAAATAATATTTTAAAATTTTTCAAAATCTGAATCAGAAATTGTTTTTTCTCCGATGTCAAAACTCTCTTTTTTACTAAGTTTGTTAATAATCCATTAGGAAATTTGCATATTTCTTATTCTTCTTAATTTTTTATCAGAAATTCCAGTTTTGGAAGATTTATTAATAATAGTACTTATTGTCTTTGATATTTAAAGATTATTTTCTTAAAATCTAATTTTAGGATTATTAGTGTTTCTTTCAGTTTTACGGTCTTTCTTTTATTATTTACTTATTTTTTTATTAAAAATTTATTGGTAAAAGGATTTTTATTATTCAGATTTTAAGATTTGCATATTTCATTGAAATTTCCAGTAGGAAAAACAATTTATTTATTGAATTTTTCTAAGTAATCAATATATTGTTGGCTTCTAGATATTGGATTATTATGGGCATCAATAATGAGATATCCTACAATTAAATCATATTAATATTTAATTTTAAAAAAACAATTATTATATATATTATTTTTACTAAGATTTAGTTAAGCTTTTTCCATATATTACTATTTTTTACTTTATTAATTATTAATTTTTTTTTTTTTTATTAAATCAAACTCGTATTTAGCAGAATTTATAACTTAATATTAGTATTAGGATAAACCCACCCGTTATATAATATGTAATTTAATATTACGTATTTTAATGAGTTTATAAAAACATCATATTAAATTGAAAAGTAAGATTTTGAAGGATTATAGCTTGTAGTTTTATTATGATTTTAAGTTAGAAAAATAAATAAATGCTGTGAAAATTAAATATATGTTTTTATATTTTCCAGAAAACTATTCTGAAAAGTCTATCAAGCTTTCGATTTTTTTGTAAATATCATTTATTATTCACAGTTTCATAATAAATAAGTTATCGAATTATTAAATATGATTTATATTTTTTAAGTTACATAAAAGTCATATATATATGTATAATTTTAATACTAAAAAACTTGCAACAAATATATTAAATAAGATAAAGTAATACTATTCAAATTTTATAAATAAATAATACTGGTTAATATATATAAATTATGATTTTCTGTTGACGAAATTTTTCAAATTATTTTTGTAAATAGAAAATATGAATTTTTTTTTCTTACTACTTATAATATTTTAACATAATTATAATATTGTTTTAATTTTTGAATAATAAAGTAAAAATATAAACTATGTAGAATTTTCATTTAATTCTTATATTAACCATTTTTTTATTAAATTTAATAATATATATATATGACTATTAAAAATATTATAATATGAAATAAAAATTCATTTTTATATTATAGTTTATTCAAAATTATTTTAATATAATTCCTTCTGAAAGTAAATGTATTCCATTAATAACTGATCTTAATTATGGATTAACTTTAGTTAATTAATTTATTTTTTCTATATTATTAGATAAAAATCGGCTGATAACTTTGCAAAATTAACTCTTAATTAAGTTGACATAATCTAATTAAGTGAAGTCATCATTAATATTAAGTTTAGAAATATCCACTCCGTATACTAATTTGATAATGAATATATCTTGTAATTAGCTTTAGAATTATCTCAGATTTTATTTCGTAATCTTCATAAACAGTGCTCTATAATGAGAAATATTGAATCTATCATTGACATAGAATTTCTTTATACTGTTTCCCTTAAATCCGAAACTTAACAAAGTCTATATAATTTTCTATAATTTAGAATATTATTGATGGTCAAACCCAACGTTTTCATAATTTTCATATTTTTGCAATTCAGAAATAATAAACTAGTTTATTTATAAATTTCTAAGTCTTCTTTACTTTTAAGTTTTTTTCATATATTACTACTTTACTTCCTTATTTTTTTAAAGCTTAATATCTTTTATTTAGCTATAGAAGTACTCTAATTGCTATTTTATTCAATAGATATGATGGTTGAGTAAGAAACATTTGCTGATTCAGATTTTCTATATAAGAACTCATTAGAATTCTCTCCATGTATTATAGGAGAATTAGATGGTTGGTGGTCGGTACAATTTATTTGGTTTATTAAAAGAGAAAAGTTCTACATATAATGCTGATATTTTTATTGGTTAGAACATATAGTAGCATTATTATTTCTGTATCTAGCTCCTATATTATTATAAAATTATAGTTATACAAAAAAAATATAATAAATAAATATGTTTAATTATTTTACTTTAAATATAGTTCATATCTTTTATTGTATTTTAAAGAAGAAAATTTTTTCAGTCTCAGATTTTATATTTGTATTTTTTTTAATTATTTGTTTTGATTTATATTTTAAATGTGCTTATATATTATTTCAAATCATAATATCTATTTATTATGAAGTAAATAGTTGTAATTTATAATAAAAATACTATTTATAATATATAGAAAATAATAAAATTATACTACTGTATGAGTTTCATAAATATCAGCTAAATATATATATTATTTTTAAGCATTTTACTCCTTTATTTTTAATGAACTTTAGATTATTTAAAATATATTAAAAATAAATTGTTCTTAAAAATAAATAAAAAATATTATTTAATTCTATTATTTCTGAATAAACAAATAATAGTAAAAAATAAAATATGTTTATCAATTCCATTTTACTTTTTGATTAAACTTATAGTTTTAATTAATGAATAACATATATTAAAATAATTAATATTATAAATGAATAGAAAAGCAGCTATATAAATAAAAGTAATAAGTTTTCGTTGCAACAAAACTAAATTATAATATAATAACTTGAAATAGAAAAGTTTCTAAAATATATAATCATTAACCTTATTTAATATATATTAAATACAGAACAATTGAATTATACTAAATATTATATATCATATTTTATTCTTATATTGAATAATATTGAATATAAAGATTATTTTATAAAAATTTAGGAAATTACACGATAATAAAATTCTTTCTAGAAAATGGGTTGCTGCGCTTTTTCTGATAAATAAAAAAATGCAAAGTAAAATAGAACAAAAAATCAATAATAATACTAATAACAATACATAGCAAAAAATCCATATCATAAATAAACTAAACCCCAACATAAGAATTTTAGAATTTTAATAATCAAGAAACAGACTTGAATAATTAGAAGAATAAAATACAAAATCAGTGCTAAAAACCATGTTGTTTTCAATATTTCACTAAAGACGATACATTAAATCAAGAAGAAAATTAATTTTTTGAATATAAAAATTACTAAAGTCCAATATAAACAAAGTTTTCTATAAAATAACTGTCAAAATCTATATGTTCATTCCTTAATAGCAAAGGAGGTTGTATATTAATTGTAACTTTTTTAAAAAAAGTAAAAAAATTAAAAAAAAAATATTACATGCTTATTTTATAGGGTATACATGACAATAAGAAAGTAATTGGAGTTAAAATGAATTCTTAATAAAGAGATAGCTTTAAATTGGATATTTAAAACTAAATTTTGGAAAAATTTTATCCTAGATTAAATAGACAGGATACATTTGAAGTTTCGATAACTTATATTCCTGTTAAAAAATCATCAAAACAAATATAACAATAAGATAAAATATTAAATGAGAATTAATAAATAGATGATATAATTTAAC
Organism: Miamiensis avidus; assembly: GCA_037039885.1. NCBI lineage: Eukaryota > Ciliophora > Oligohymenophorea > Philasterida > Glauconematidae > Miamiensis > Miamiensis avidus. The sequence goes on from JAWVGU010000026.1 coordinate 75,470, forward strand.
TTTCACCATTAAATAATTGGCTTAGTAATACTTGGATAATTAGAATAGAAATAAGACAAGGTTAATAAAAAGATAGACTATATTTTATAAATGATAAAGCATATATAAGGTAATGCCACATATTTAAATCAATAAAATGCTTACTATACTATTTTAAGATAAGATGGATTATGTAAATAATTAGATTAAGATGAAAAATATTAAACCCTATGTGAGCGAGTGAAATAACCAGTTTAAATAATATAACATCATGAAATGGCGCCTCCAGACTAAGAAGGGGTTTTATAATGCTCTAGTCAGTCTAACAAATAAGAAAATATTAAATAGTAGTATACTGGTAAATTTTATGAATAGAATAATAAAAATAAAATATGCAAAAAATATCAATGGGGAAATTGTAATTATGGTGCTCGCTGTAAATTTATACATGAAGACTATCTAATCAATAAAAATTAAAATCATTTGTAGTAATAAAGAAATATAAATAATTAATAATTAGTATCGAATAAAGAAGAAAAAGAAATATAAGAAATATTAAAGCAAGAAATAGTTATATTAGATACTAAAACTAATAAATATATCATAAGTAATGAAAATAACCAAAAGAAGCAAAATAAAAAGAAACAAAATAGAAAATAAAGACAAGAATATGTACTTGAATAATAATGATTAATAAATATTTCATGAATATTTCCTTTTAAAATAATTTAAATTAACTAAATATATTTCTATAAATTTAGATGTTTATATTTATTATAGTATATAACATTATTTTCGTTGTCGGCCATACTAAGGCTAAAGCACCGGATCCCATTAGAACTCCGAAGTTAAGCGTCTTAAGGCGTGGTTAGTACTAAGGTGGGGGACCGCTTGGGAAGTCCACGTGCCGACAACCTTTTTTTTATTAGTTATAAATTAAATTTAGTATCTTATTCTTTTTTAATAAATAATGATTTAAACTAATATTATTATAGTTTCATTTATCTTATCACATTAATGTTATTGAGAATTTATCAAAACATTTATTAATGGTATTTATCAGATAGAATATTTATTTCTTTTATAAATATATAAATCAAATAATATTTAATTAATACTCTTATACTTTTTCATTACTTAATAAAATAATAAAAATTTATCATTGAATATTAAGATTGTGAATTTTATAATGGAAAACAAACCATAGGAATAAGAAAACAAAAATATCAAACTTTTAGAAACCATAATCACTGAGATAAAAATTTTAAATAAGGAACATAATTTAGAATTTTTATTTGCAGTTGATGTAGGTTTTAATGCCAATAACTTAGGAATATAGTAGTCTGAATTAATCTAATATAATTTTAAGGGTTTTTATATAGGGTATATTATTAATATATATATGGAGAATCCTATAAAACATATATATTTTAATGATTAAATACTTTTATTTTAGTAAAAGAGAAAATTACATTAGTGTTCTTCGTCCTCCTAAAGAAATAAAGATTAATAAAGAATAAATAGACAATTATAAATCATAATTTTCAGTGGATGTAGATTTCGAATTTCTTGATATCAGGACTTTTTTATAAAAAAGAATTTTATTATCAAGCTGTTTGAGAGATGCTAAAATTGTATGGATAAAATCTCCCGTTGTTTATATTAATAAGTAGAATAATTATAATTTAGTTTGATTGTTATACAAAACATTAAATATCATTTAATTAAAGGTTTGATGAAAAGATATTGGGGTATCCTGACGAAAATAAACAATTTTCAGGTGTATTCAGTAAATTTTCAATACCAATCACTCCCTATTGGGGAAAATTAAAAGGAATTTGTTAAATGCATACTGTAGCAAAGAAAAAATAATAAGAAGATAAATTAAAAATTTCTAATACAGATCTATTGAATAATGTTATAGCTCTTATATAATATAGATATATGCAAAAATTTAAAAATTTCGAATTCGATGTTTAATTAATGAAAGAAAAGTTAACAAACAACAATGAAATTTAATAAAATTTCGCACAATTATTTAATTTGATGGAAGATTTAGTATAAAAAATTGGGAAGGGTTTGAATGAATTTAATTAATAGGAAGAATAAGCTTACTAAACGTATTTAAAAGAATTAGAAGAAATATCTAATGAAAAAAATATAGAAAAACAATTGAAATTAGAGTAGTATGTAGAAATAGAAGAAGATGAAGCTGATAAATTATTTTTACAATTAATGAACTTAAATTAATGAAATGAAATTTTATTAAATATCAAAAATAAAGTTTTCAATTGGATATATATTAATCAATTGCACTTTTTATATATTTTTCTAATAATAGTTAGTCTTTCTATTGTTTGATTGAAAGATATTGACAATAATCTATATTCATTACCTTGTACCCTAATAATCTGTAATTTTCTATTTTCAATTTGTAATTCATATTATAAGAGTCTGTAGGGTTAATTTTATTATCTGAATATGACCGATTGAAATGGCTATCTCCATTTATTTCAATAATTAAATTTAATTCTTTTACATAAATATCAGCATTGTAAATATTTTCAATATTTTTATTTCTTTAAATTGTGTATCCTTTTAAATTTTATAATTAAAACTCTATTATTTTTCCTATATGGATTTCAGTTTGAGATTGCTTTTAAGAGTTACTATTCTGAAGTTATTATTTATATTATGATTAAATGCCTTAAAAGAAACTATCACTAAAAATATTATCATATTTATAATAATTTTGTGAATATACCATTAATTGGTATAAGATTCCAACAATTTTTTCGTTTAATTTAGATTTGCTCATTTCTACTCTTTTTTCTATCAATTAAAATATAGTTTTGAATTAATTTATATCATTAACTTTATTAAATTCTATCTAATTCATTATAACAGAATGAAGAAAATTGATGAGTTCATAAATCTTCAGTTTTTAAATATTTTAAAATATGAGAGTTACTAATTAAATAGATAACTATTCACTTTTATTTTTTATTTTTTCATTATTGATGATTATATATTATACATTTACTAAATCTTGAATTGATAGACTAGACTATTAGTTTGTAAATTTAAATTCTAATTCTTAGGATATAATATTTTAAACCTTGACTAAAAAATTTTCATATTATGATAAATCAAAAGGAAAATTATAGATTGAAAGGGTTAAAAATATTGAAATTTAGTCTTAAATGGAAAACTTATCAAAATTTATTTTTTAAATTCATAAAATTCTTATGTTAATTTTTCCTCATTGGCTTAGTGAAGCTTAAAAAAGTTTAAATAGAACTGTAAACTTTATTTTAAAATTATTTATTCATTTTCTTACAAAGAACTTTACTTATTAAATGTAACTTCTTTATGTTTTTCTAAAAATATTCTTAAAAGGATTTTTTTAATTGAAAATCACTGAATTTATCAAATTTTATTAGTTCAATCAATTATTACTATTAATTCAAAGCAATAAAATATTCATGTTTGGACCTTTATTTTCGAATATATTAAATATTTTAGAATAAAGCATATTACAAATGGATGAGTGTCTCAATATTTTTGATTTTTTAGCTAACCTATGTCAAAATATATATGAGATTTCTCAAATTATTAAATATTACACTTTCTTAAACGATACTTTCTTTTTTAATATAATGTTTATTGTGGAGTAAATAATGAGATAATTTGTAGCTTAAAAAGATGAAATTTTAGATTTATTCTTCGTTTATTATTTCAATGCTTTTAAAATCTTTATCGATACAATCCAAAATGATATATAAACATTATTTTTCATATTTAGTATTTAAAAGTAACTTATCATTTTATGCTAATATTTTATATATATTATGTTAATTGATATGTTAAGAAAGAAATAAATATATATTTTCTGTAAATAATTTTATTGGTAAATATTATTATGCTTAATTTGACTATTATTATTACTACTCCAATTGTATGGTAATTCCCTCTTAAATAATATCACTATTCATTAAATTTTTTTGCAAAACTAAAACTTAATCAACTAATTGCTCATTTAAATTATTATTTTAATGTAATGTATAAAACTTTAAAGATCTATTAAAACTATTTAAAATGTTTTCTAACTAATTGTAATTGAAATTAACTTTTTAATAATTTTCTTATATAAAATTTGTTAAAAATTGTTATTTTCCTTCAGAAATGTCAGTAATATTTTAGGGAGAAATAAAATTTTTCTAAATCTTATTATATTTCTACTCTTATTTATTAAGATTATTTTATGATAATTTAGTATTTTATGAATGTATAGGAGCAAATTTGAATTTTTATTTAGCAAAATACTATTTATTTATATTAAAAAGAGCTTTAAAGATGCTTTTATGTCCTTTATTCATTTTTCTTACTAGTTTAAATTAAATGATTAAATTTTTCTGCAATATAATTCTTAATTTGTGGTATTAAATTAACTCATTAATTTAGTAATAAAAGAACATTACATATAAACTTAAACTTTATAATATTAATGATTACTATTGCTTAATATTCTATTTATAATAATAGTAGATTTACTATATTATTATATATTCATTAAACTGATTCAAATCATATTTCTATTTATTACAAAAAAAAAGTAGTAATTCTTATAAATTTGTTTTTTAATGATTTGATAAAATAAAATACACAATATATATACTTATAATCATTTTTAATAAAATAAAATATTCTAAATTCTTAAAGCTAGTTTCTTCTCATTTATAAGCAATGCCTATATCTCCAAGAATTACAAAGCCTGAAATAATACTAATTACAATAAATATAGCTATATTCATTTCTTTATTTATTATTATAGGAGTCAACTATAGTTCATATATGAGCACATCCAAAATTGTAATTAGAATAATTATTATTATCAAAAACTTTATTTTATGTAAAAATTTTATTTTAATTATAGTTAGATTCATTCTCAGGCAAAGCAAATATTTTTATATACCCTTCAATGCAAGGAACTTTAATGCTTATTTTATATCCTATATCTTTGTACTTTCCTTAAAGATTATTTTCTGCTCAATAAAATATAGATCAAGTTAAATTAGCTGTCAGGACTGGAATAAGTGGAATTCTGTTAGCATTTAGTTTGGTGTGTTTTATTTCATGCATAATTGAAAATGAAGTGAGAAAAGGTTAACTTTCTAAATTTCCTTTATGGGTTATTATTTTAGAAGTAATTTTATTTCTCATAACTTTAGTGTACTCTGTTTTTAGAATGAAAAAAGCTGAAAGCTAACCAAATTAATACGATCAACTTATATAATGATATAATCTATTTTTATAGTAAAAAATATAAATATTCTACTTGTGTATAATAATTATTTAAGTAGTAATAGATTATACTAAATTTTTGATTAAAATTAAAAATTTATTAATTATTTCTTATATATATATCGATATAACAAATTATTATAATTACGAATATTAGTATTTCTACAAATTTCATTAATTAATTTATTCTATTTTTAATTTAAAAATCTATAAATTTTGAATATATTTTTGCTATAAGTTTTATTAATATAATAATAATAATTAATAGATGTTTCTATAATTATTACGTTATTATATGACTTTTATAGAAATTAAGAAAGAAAGTTAAACTTATATTTACATTTTTATATTTATTATTATTTAGTCATTTTTAATATCAGTATCTTATAGAAGTAGTACTATTTTATTTACATTTTGTTAATATAGTATAGATGAATTTTAATACATGTTTATTAAGTAAAATAACTTTAGTTTAGAAATATAATTTAAATCCCGTATTTAATAAAAACAAAATATATTTAAAAAATAAACAATCTTTTTAAAGCAAACCTAAATTCAGCTTCCTTTAAAATACAGAAAATAATTATTACTCAATTCTAATTAATATTAAAATAGTAGATTTACTACAATTATATATTATGGCTTTCTTAAATGATGTAGACCATAGTTAAGATGGATTTATATGTTAAAAATGCAAACATTAAGAAGAAATTTCAAAGATTAGCGTATTATTTATTATTAAAATACTTATAAAAAACTATCAATCAAATATTGAAAATTAATATATTAATTCATTGATTAGTTTGATTTCAGAAATGGTTCTCCATCTATTTTTATAGACTTTCCCAAAAATATAATTTCGACTGCTTAGTATACAGTAAATAAATAAAAGAATTAGCCATAATAAATTTCATTAAATTTAATAAACTAGGTGGTGAATTTTCTTCCAATTTGTATGAAAAGATGCTTTTTCAGAATTGCAAATATATATTATATTTTTATAATTATTTTTGCTTTTTTACTTGATAAGAATTCTCCTTATAATAAGTAAAATCTTACTAAAAAAATCTATAATATTCACTTTTATTAGTATTATTCTTATAAATACTGATTTTATAAGAAAATACTTCACATAAAGAAAATTATTATGTTTATTAATAATATTTGTTATTTACTAATATTTATTATAAAATCAATACTAAATTATATTATTAGATGGATATTATTGTTTCCTTTTATTGCAAATATTATAATCTATTTAGTGAAAGAGTTGATAATTGATTTAGACAGAGTTAAAAACGATAAAATCATAAATAAATAAAAAACCAGAGTATATATGATTAATTTTATTTATTGGTAGACTTTTTTTATAAATACTTTACACATTTATTAAATACAGCGAGGATTTTTAAGACATAATTAACTTGAAAGTAGAGAATTAGATGTATAGGATGACGGATTGGAAATTAATGTGAACTGGGAGGATATAGAAGTAATTTAAAAATTAATTTAGATCATATTTGTATATAAATAAAATTATTTTTGTAGGTAGGGAATATTATATTTTTAGAAAAGGGAGAAACCTGTCCAGCTGATATAATTATGCTAGATTCAAATGAAATAAAAGATAGGCAGGCTATAACTTATATCGATACATATACTTTATAAGGAAGGACAGAGTTAGGAAGAAAGATCGCGTGTGCATAAACAAAAAGTAAATATTCAATTAAAATAAAGATCCTATTAAAAAATATTAATTTATAACATCTCAAGTTTTAAATAAAACAAATCCGTTAAAGCGAGTTTTCAATAAATATAAATAACTGCTAACGGGGAGAATTGAATTTGTTAGACCGTCACATTCAACGTCTAATTTTTCTGGATATTTGAAATTAAATAATGACCCGAAGCCTTGTATGCTAACTCAAGAGAATTTAATTCCAAGAGGATCAATTATAAAGACAGCAGGATAGTATTATAAATTTATTTTGAATATATATAGAAGTATATAAATGAAATATCCTTTTTAAAAATAGTATTTATGGCCTAGTAGTATATGCTGGTATGGACACAAAAATAATGTAAAATTCCAAGTATAATATCCAAAAAACGAATAAATTAGAAAAAGTTATGTAGTCTTATAATCTTGTTATGATTTTATGTAGTATTATATTTTCAATAATTTGCGTGATATCTGATATTTCTCTGTCTTTATCATCATTTCATATCTAGCATAAAAAGTAAAATAAACATTTATTTATAAAATATTATAAATTAAAATTTTATCTAATACAATAGATTTGAAAATGTTTCTGAGCTATAAAGTTTTATGGGATTTATGGTGCTTTTTAGTCACTTTGTTCCATTGATTGGATACAGTTTTGTTGATTTAATAATAATAATTATCAAATTTAAATACCAAAACAAATCCCTATAGAATTAGGAATAATTTTTAATGAAGATGTAGAATCAATCAAATATAAAAAACCAACTGTATAAGCATCATTTTCCAGTCCAATATATAGAAATAAATCGTTGAAAAATATGATAAGAAATCATTAATATACTAAAATTAATAACCCTAACTCTTTTATAAATTTGGGGTAAATTGATTATTTAATGATTGATAAGAGTGAAACATTGACCTCTAGCGACTATATAATAGAGTAAATTATTGTAAAATAAGTAAAAATTTTTAATTATTATAATAATTTTAGATCTATATTGGTGGGAAATTCGATTTTTAAAATTAATTGGTAATAATTTCCTTAAGATTGTCAAAAAATGTCAGATAAATTAAAATCTGAAAGACTTTTATAAAGAGTTAATAGATTGAACTCGATACAAATAGTTTAAATGAAAAGATTTTCAATGTAAGCTTCAAATCCACACGATTTATTGCAAATAGTAGATAATTAGACTCCATAGAATAATATAAAAAATAACAATAATAAAATTAAGGATTTTAATATATCAGATTAATTCAAAGAGGAAGAAGAATATGAAGATGAAGAAAATTAAGAAGAATCAAAAGAAAAATTTTAAAAAGGGAAGGAATATAATAACAACTCATCAGGGTATTTTAAAAATATAAAGATGGGAGAAATCCAGTCGCCAAAGAAACGGTTTTAAAATGAGTAAATATGATTATATTCTTTATTAAATAAGTTATAATTTAATTATCAATTTAAAAGAAAAATTCAGAAAGAGTTAGTTTATGAATAATCATCAGATATAAAAAAAGGACTAAAATATAACTATATAGAGTCTTTATAATAAATAACAGATAATGACCTTGTTCCTTCTGAACATGTATTATCTAATAATAAAATTTCAGATTTTACTACAGATGGTTACTATGCCGGATTTTAAAAAATTAAAAATAATCATAATAGTGAAACATAGTTGCAAACTCATGTTTCGGAAAATCATAATCTTTTGTTCACTTTAAGAGATGATATTCATCCTCCTACAATATAAGAAGAAGAAATAAAATTTTCAAAAGGATTTTACAATGTCTATACGGATCAATATGATGAAAATCATAATATTAATTCGGCAATGACTTTTGGGAATTAAAAAGCTGAATAAGCAGCAAAATAAAAGATGTATTTTTTCCCTTAATCTCGTAACAATTCCAGTTTTTTGAAAAGAGACAACAGCCCAGTAATTGAACTTAAATTTAATTCGCACTAGTTGCAATAATAATAATAGTAGTAGTAGACGAAAGTTTAGACTGCCACAAGTGATTAAATTTAATAGCAATTGCATCATAATGTATTTTATTTTAATTTAAATTATATAATATTATTAATTGTTTTAAAATGTTTTAGGAGTAATCATATATGTAAGGAGAGCATCATTATGATGACCACAGTTAAATGAATATGATTCAAAGAAATGATGATAGCAAAAAATAAATCCATACTAAAGATATTTTGATCGATTTTTCTCATACTGATTAAAACTTAAAACCTCAAATTAACTAAAATAATAGTTATAAATTTATGAATAATAAAAACTAAGTTTAGGAATAAGTACTTGAGACTCACCTATCCAAATAAAGTATGGCTCTAATCACTGATACTGAACACTATTTTAAAACCCAAAGTTAGGATATTGAATAGTTTTTAGACTATAAAAGTCCTATAGAAAATGAATAAAATATTAATAAAGTGTTTAACTAATACACCAATGCAAAAAGAGCCTACTCCATATAGAAACAGAGGAAGATTAGGCATATTAAATAAAACAGCCATAAGAAAATAAAAAGTCTTAAAAAAAAGCAATTCATAATAGTAAACGTTTGATTATTAATATACCAATAAAGAAAAAGAACAGCTTAAATGCGAATTGGTAAATAATACGAATACAAACACTCATAATGATAGTATGTCTTAAAGCAATAATAATAATGAAAATGAAATTATAGAAGTTACTAATAGGTCCACTGAGAGAGCCAATACAGTTAATTGTCCCTACGATAAATAAAATACAATTATGACTTTAAAGTCAATTAACGAAAAAAATATTGAGTAACAATAAATGTATAGAACTATTTATGAGTAGATGGCAGGAAATAAATTAAACGATTCTCATAGTAAATAGAGTATAAAGATTCATGGATTTATAGATAAAAATACAAATACATCCTATAATAATTAGCTTAATAACAACTAGTCTCCATTCGGTTCAGTGAAGCACATATATCAGTAGTCCAAAAATGATATTCTTGATTTTAATGAAGAAGAATAGAGTAATGATAACGAAGACAATGATGAAAAGGAATCATATCATAAGCAATGTTCGATTAACAACATAAGCAATTCAGATAATAATAAAAAGAAATTTTTGATGCAAAAATTACATAATATGAGTTAGAAATAATACAAACTGGAGAATGAGCAGTAAGAATCACCAATGAAAATCGTTTTTTTTTCTAATGAAGAACAAAAAAATAAACCACACATCGGGGGAAGCAATACATTTACAGATTTACGAGAAATTATTTCCTCAGAAAAGAACAAAGAATAGTTTATGAAATCACTACAGCCCAAAAAATCAGTTTCAATGCAAAATATTAATGAAGACTTGGCTTATGGCCAACATTCAGCAAATAAATAATTTGACAAAAAAAAATACAGCTTAGATGAGTTAAAAAACTAGTCCAAAAAAGGTAGCAGTGATGTTAATAGCGGAATTTTAAATACTCCTCCGAAAATTTCCAATCAATAACATAATTTCAGACAAATGAGTCCACAAATAAGACGATCTCCTAAAAAACTAAAGAACAAAAGAAGATCCAATACTATCAACTCCCCAGAATAAAATAAAAGTAGAGGCAGCCCTATGAGCGAAAAGGTGAAAGTGATCAAACTTTTAAAATTATAGAAATAACTCAATATAGACCATATTCCTAAAGTGGAAAATAAAAAAAAGTTCAACTCATGAACAGTCCTTCTGATAGTGAATTAAGTAGTGAAGGTAATAGTATTGATTTCAGTGTTAATATTGTAGACCCAACTAATTACAAAGTTAATAGTAATTAATAATTTTTGGACCTCCTTAACACAAAACCGTAAAGTAACAACGAAACCTAAAGATCAAGACTATAAGAAACGATGGTGGTAAAAATAATAATAACTAAATAAGTTTTCACTTAAATAATTGCGACTATTTATTATAAACAATTATTTTTCTTATAAATAGGCCATTAGTCTTTGCCATGAAGCGACAATGAAATACAGATATAGTACAGACTCTAAGAAAGAAGTATACAAATTTGAAAGCAGGAGTTTTTCAGAAAGCGTTTGCTTAAACTTCGCACACATGGTTGGGTATACTTATGATACTAAACCATCCTTCGATGAATAGCAATCATTATTTATAAGAATAAATGTAACTATTTATTAAATACAATTTTTTATAATTTATATGTAATAATTTATCAGAGTAAATAAATTGAATATACTCTTTTCGGGATAAACTAGCATGGGAAAAGGGGAAGGACTTCAGTTGTTGTAAAAGAAAAATTGATAGTCGGAAGTCATCATGATGGAAGTATTCTGTATTGTAAAGGATCATTGGAAAATCTAAGTGGGCGATTGCAACTTTCTTAATAGGAAGAAGAAAATATGAATCTACTGTAACAAAGTCTAATTAAAAAAGGTGAAAATTAATTTATTAATAAATTTTTAATTTTTTTTTAAATTTTTTTTTTATTTTTAACAGGAGTAAAAATCATTATTTACTGCAAAAGACATTTGTCACAGGAAGAAACGAATTAATTTAAAGAAAATTTTACAAGAATTAAAGGTCATCCCATGTCCTAGCAATAAAAACTAGAGAATTTAGCTAATTAATGGGAAACCAATCTCTAGTTATTGGGGATTATAACTCTGCACAGTCAGGTGCAGCCGGATGCTCTGGAATTTATTCGATTTATGGGCGAAGAGATAAATACTAAAATATGGATGCTTTCCGGCGACAGTCATGACTCAATATTCAACTCTTTTAATTAGTTCCAACTCTTAGAAAATGAGTAGCAATAAAGTCATAAATCGAAGGTGAAAAAAATATCTCAGATCTATAAAATCAATGAGTTGGGAAGAGATGGTGTGTACGGAAAAATCAAGTCAATTTTGCATGAAATAAAAGAAATAATAGACCCTGCTGACCACGATTTCGAAATGCTGCACCAGGCAGGTAAGTAGGCACCGAATGAAATGCACAGTCAAAATTTCGACCAACATTCCTTTGAAAAGTCCTATAGAAAAAGTTCTAATTCTCCGTATTCTTAAATGAGGGCTGACAACAAAATTGGCAGCCAAAATCCTACACCCATGAACAAAACGAGTAATAATAATTTAAAATTGAGTTCGCAAAAGTTTTCCCAGCCTCCGTCTCCGTTCCAACTCAGTCCTTCAGAAAAAGAAAAAATTACCTTGTAGAACCAACTCCGCAAATCGCTGATTGCAAACTAAATGTAGCCCCAAACATTTTCCTAGGTGTTTTAATCGAATCCTGTTAAGTACATCGGAATAAATTCGCAACATTCGATTATAAGAAAAGTTAAAAAACGATTCACTGCTCAATTCAATTTGAAAGGCTAAAATGTGGGAGGAAATACTATGGGAAGCAATCCTAATGAAGAAGATAATAAAAAAGCTTCTTTATCGAGGGATAAAGTACAAAGCTTTTAAAAAATTGAGCCCTTTTTACTTAGCAACAATCCCAACAGTAACAATGTCTTCAGAGATAGTAGAAAGCAGTTGCTATAAGAAAAAAATACAAAAAAATAAATGCAATCCTTTAACGTATTACCTAAACACTCTTTCGAATGGCAAAGCAAGGATGAAAACGAAGATAAATAACTCTAAAAAATACAAAAATAACCTTAAGTTATTCCACTTAATGATAAAGCAGACTAGTAACAATAAAAATAAGATGGTTATGATGATAATCATTAGGTTATTCATATTAAGAAAATCCCCATTTTATCAGAAACAGGGTCACAGAAAAGTTAAAATAAGGAAAAGGAACAGGAAAATACTGAAGTTTAAAAGCGCGGACGCATGGCACTGTAACACTCCTAAATTCAATTAAGTTAGTAGACTAACAATCCCAAACATCTGGGCAAATCCATTTTATAAGTTGATGAAATGGAGTGTCTAAATTTTGTTTTATTTGTTAACGGAGACAGCTTTGCGATTATTCAAAAGATCCTTATTTGTTATCCCATTTTTGCTTTATTACCACCTTTTGCAAAAATATATTTACCTATAATATGAGTCCATATCAAAAGGGATTTGTTGTAAATATGATAAAGAATAATTTTCTTAACAGTCCCACCGTTTGTGCAATTGGAAGTGGATATAAGGACTCCTACATGATGCAAAATGCTGACGTATCAATTGAATTAATGCATAAGATAAATGATAAAGATAATCAACATATAGGATATGAAATCTTGGTAAAAAATTGATAAAAAAATTATTAAATTATTAACTCTAAAAAATTATAATTTTTGTATAGCCAAATGCAGGAGATATAATTACGGGTTCCTTACAAAATATAAAATAATTGATTTTATATAGCTCAATCAACCAATTTGCATGTTTAGAACAGCTTGTCAATTATCTATTTTATTACTCAATTCTATATACAGTTCCTAATATATTTTACCAGTACTAAGTTCTCTAATCACACACTCCTTTACTGTTTTCCCCCTTATTTCTTTAGTAAAGAAACTAATTTTATATTAAAATTCTAAAACAATTTTATTTTATTTTTTTTTGTATTTTATAGCTTTACGATTATAATGATTTCAGTTAATCTTGTAGTTATTGGCTTTAAGAAAGAACATTTCAATATTAATATTATGTACACTTTTCCGGCTCTATATTAAACAGGTCACCAAAATAAAAGGTTCAGGAAAACTAAGTTTTTCCTTAAAATTATACTAATGCCCTCCATCGTGTCTACTTTTATGAGCTTATCTTTAATAAATATTTATTAAGATGGAGTTTTTGCCCAAAATTATTTAAATCCGAACAGTTTTGATATCCAAGGATTTTAACTTTCTTTTCTTATCATTCTGTTTATATAAATTAATGTAAAAATGATAATTTCAGCTAAAAATTTAACAGTTTTCCAATGGGGTTTTTTACCGATAAATTTCTTGGTTTTATTTGCTTACCTTCACTTATTAGATTCTACATTGATAAATTAATATGAAGGCAACTATTATCAAACTTTATTGTAAATTTGTCAAAGTTACTAAGCCATAGGGACAATAATTTATATTTCTATATCAACTATTGGGTAAAATAAAATTAATGATTAAATAATAAATATTGATAAATTACACTAAATAACTTTTATATTAATTAGAATTGAATATCTGGGCTTTTTAATTTTATCGATAAAATTCCCCAATAAATATAAATATTGGGGTCAATATATAATGAATCACGCTTTAGAAAAAATATAAAATTTTGATGTTCTAATGTAAAATGACACCATGCTTATTGATATAGGAATTTTGATTAAAAAAATATTCAAAAAATCTAAATCAATAGACAAATCTGTACAAGATATGTTAAATCCAGCAGATAATAATATAGTTGATATGAAAATAAATAAATGGACTTTAAAAATAAATGATTAAAAATTAGAAAAGCAGTATAATTATAATTATCTTCGCAAAGTAACTAAATTAAATTGTTTATCTATCGAATTAATAAAGACTTTATACTTTAAATTTATTTAAATAGGCCTTGTCTAATTTTAGATGGATTTTATTTTAGTTTGGATTTTTATGTATTATTTTCAATTTAGTAGAAATTTTGGATTAAGAAACACATCTAATTATTAGATCGCTTTATTCATTTTAAACATAGTTATTTTAGGAATAGTTTTTATATCATTTACAGATTTTTTCGAAATTAATTATTACAAATACGGAGTATATACCATATTTTTAGCCTTTATTATCACCAATATACTGTTTTGGTTGACTGATGATTATTCTATCGGTTTGGCTATAACATTATTTGGCATCGTAACTACTTTTAATCTCAATTTAGGGTAAATTATAATAGAAAATATAGACTAAATATATGGCTAATATAATTTTTTTAATAGAAATGTTAATATTTTCTATGTAAATGCTATTACGTGGATTAATTTTATATCAAGGTTAACCACGATATATTATGACCGATTTTCTAAAGGTTTCGAATTGCAAAATGGATAGGGGTCAAGAAGTGAAGCATTTTACTAATATACACATTTTTTAATGCTATCATTTTTAATAATGGCTAAAGGATTCGCCTGGAAATACAAATATGATAAACTATTAAAAAAAGACTTCATTTCTTTAGAAGGAATCAAAATAAATAGATCTGAAACAGAAGATTTGATTAGTATTTTAGCTCCAAAATTCGTTTAGGATCAAATTAGAGCTCGTAAATTGGATATGACTATTATATAAAAAGATGTCGCCATTATGTTTGCAGACATAGTAGATTTTGATCTGATTATTTAAGTATATTTAGGAAATATTTATACACATTTAGATTATATTTTTAAATAAAATAAAATTTAAAGTCTGAAAAAATAAAACTAGTAAGACTCCTAGATCAATTGTTCAGAGCTTTTGACACACTGTGCCTTCATTTTGGAGTTTAAAAAATCGAAACTGTAGGAAAAACCTACATGGCTGCTGTTGGAATAACTGAATGCGAGGATAGACTGCCTGAAAAATTTAAAAATCAAGATAAAATCCAGCGTCTTGTTTAAATGTCTTTTGAAATGCACAATATTGCAAATAATATATTCTATGGATCTGAAGAGGACAGAAAAAATATAGTATTGAAGATTGGGATTCATAGAGGGCCGGTATATAAAATAATTAATAAATGCATACCATATAAAAACATATCCTACATATTTTTGATTAAATCATAATTAGGTCATAGCAGGTATTATTGGATATCACAAGCCCTAATTTAGCTTAATTGGAGACACTGTAAATACAGCTTCTAGAGTATGTAGTAAATGTACAAATGGATTGGTAACAATCAGTGAATAAGCATATGAAAAATGCAAATAATTTAATTGGTATTTTGAAAAAGACTTTATAGAAGCCAAGGTAAATTGTATAATAAGATAAACTATTGAGAAATAAACTGCATTTTTTTAAATAGGGATTAGGTTAAGTGCCCGTTTATAGGGTTTCTGAAACTAAACCATTTATATAACCTCATATACAAGAAAGGTTCCATAGAGTATTATTAAAACTGAGAAATGAAGGAATGATCGGATAGAAAAGGAAAGTCGTGGATAAAATATTGCAAATTAGGGCCAATGAAGATCGAATTAAGAGACTTAAGAGGATTTTCTTAGAATCTCTTCTTTACTTAATTAGAAATCGTCGCAATAGTTAGCAGTAAATTCAAAAAAGGAGGTTTAGTGTCATCGTTAGAAAGCGAAATGCATCACTATTAGAATCCGGAGTTTCTCCAATATTGAATTTCAATTCGGGCGGGGGATTGTATGTTTAAGAAGATGTTACCTCTCAAGTAATCAATAGAATCCGATTAAGTCATTCAAACTATATGGGGGATTCTGGTTAAAAAAATGCAAATTAAAACCAACTGCATAATAGTAGTTCCAATAAAAAGTTAGCTTCGAGTTAGTTTAAGAGACAAAAAACAGAAAGTAAAACAAGTAAAAATCCAAATAAAACAAATTCCAAAAGCAAAAATCTACCAAATAACAAGTAATCTGAATAGTAATTAGAAAAATCAACTCGGCTTTTGCAAACCGAAGAAGATAATCCTTTGGAAGCTATTAATGAGGAAGAATTATACAAACTCAAAATAAATTATCATCCCTACTTCTTATATCCTACTCGCTAGTATATTAAGGTAATAAGTTATAAAATGTTAATATGATATACATTATTTATTTCATATAAAATGTTGGTTAGGTATACAAGGAGTTCAAAATTATGCTAAGAGATTAAAATTATTAAGATAGCAAACGCTAAATGATTATTTTTGTCTTATATTATATAATTTCTACTATTTTGCTGATTCCTATGAAAATCTATGTTGATTTTAAATTTTTGTTTGTACTTAGAGGATTATTTACATTTTGTAAAATTTATTTTTCTTATAAATTAAATACAATTAAGAAAATTTTAAATATATCAATTTTAACTTAGGTTTAGTTATTTCTCTTTACAAACTTAAAGAAGCCTATATATAAAGAAGATATTAATACACTATGCTTACACTGTTTTTATTTGGATAGATATCTTCTATTATTCAATCCTATAACACAGATATATTATAGTACTAGGCTATATAAATATTAGAAATGATGTATATTTTCGTTACAGCTTCAAACTTAAAGTAAAATAATTAACATAAATTTTATAATATATATAATATTAAGTTAAATTATAATACTTTTAGCATATTTACTTTCCTCAATATTATGTGCTTTGTCATTATTTAAACCGTTCTCTACTTTTCATTACATCTTAGTAAATAATCTTTAGAAATTAGCTTTATCATGTTCTTTTTATCTTTCAATTTGCTAACTGTTTAAAAACTTTACTAATCCATTGTTAAAAATTTCCACTACTATAATAATATGAAAGAAATAGAGTTTAGAAGAAAATAGTAAGAGGGTTTAATTAGTTAACTGCTCCCTACTCATGTATTATATTATATATATTTTTAAGATGAACCATAACAGTATTTTATTGGAATATTTACATTTTTTTATAGGCTTTGTAAAAATTATAAAACTCTATCACTCTAGAAAATAAATTAGAATTAACGGATACTTTCCATAATGTAACCCTATTATTTGCTGATATTTCTGGATTTACAGGTATATTTTGTTATTTCTTTCAAATTAAAAAGTATAAATATTTTAATTTTTTTTTCAAAAAAAGCCTACTCTCACAGTAAAACTCCATAGCAAGTAGTTTAAATGTTAAGAAGGTTGTTTGAAGAATTTGATAAGATGTGTTTAAAACATAAAGTATACAAGCTTTATACGATTGGTGACTGCTATGTTGTAATGGGATTTACTAATGCCACCAAACGTTCATAGGATACAATAATTATGGAAGCTAATAATGGTAAATTTAATATTTTTAACTATTATTTGACTTATTTTATTATTAAGATTTATATATATAAATTTGTGTTTATAGTTGTTTAAATGGGAATGTCTATGTTGGATATTATAAATACAATTTAAAAAGAATTCTCTTAAATAAATATGAGAGTTGGAATTCATACAGTACACAGCATCAATACTAATTGTTTTCAACTAATATTTATTTAATTTTTATCAATTTTTTTAGGGCTCTATAATTGGAGGAATTATCGGAACTGATGTTGTAAGATATGATATATATGGCCGTGATGTTACAATAACAAATAAAGTAATCAATTTTAAAATATATTACAAAATAAGCTGGAAATTGATGATAAAATTTGTTATATTTAGATGGAAAGTGAAGGGACCCCTGGGAAAGTAATGGTATCTGAAGCTACTAAAAATATTTTAGAAAGAGATATTATTGTTCCCTATAAATTTGATTTTAAATGCAATGTAGAAATACCAAAGTTTAACCTAACTTGTAAAGGTTATATTGTAGAATATAATGAATTTTGAAAATAATTAATTTATTCAGTCTTAAATTATCTTATTCTGTTTTTATTTATATTTTAAAAATATATAGGATTATAGTTATATAATTATTTATAGATTAATATGTTATTTATCATTTTAATAAGAATATCACAAATTAATATATATTATAAATTCTGTTTAGCGATAATATACCTGCTTAGCATAAATAAGAAAATAAACTTACACTTTTTAAGCTTAAAAAATAAAAATAAAAATTACTGTTTATTTGAATAAAAGCAAAAATATTCATTACCCATATCAATCGAAAATATTATACACTCATTGAAAATAAAAATTATTATAGAAAGGAAATGGGATTAGATATTGAAAGGGATTGCAGTGGAAAATCTGCTTTAAGTTGTGGAAGGTATGATTTATAAAATATAAATAATAAATAAATTCTAATTTTTCAAAATTGCATATTTAGTTAAATACCATTAATAATATATTTGTATATTAAAAATTGAAAAACATTTTTATTATGCTATAATTAACTTAGATTTAATGTAAAATCTCTATTTAATTAGATATTATGTCATTTTAATTTGATTAAGATATAATACTACTTTTATAGATAGTTTAATTAAATTATTAATAATACAATATTACATAGAGAAATCACATTAGTGTTAATTTCATCCGCGATTTTCATATTTTCTATTGTATGTCTAGTTAAAATATACAGATCTTACAGAACAATAAAATCTTTTGAGTTTGTTACTCTTTTATTTCCAACAGTATAGGTATTGGATATTATTTTTATAGACATTTAAACTAATTATTAAATTTAAATAAATATTGATAGGCACTAATTCAAATATTCTTCAATATATTCACTAAAACTATTAGAGTTGATTTAACAGCATTTTATATATAATTGCTATCTTATTCTATATTGACTTTTGGAATAGTTGAAATTTATCTTGCTCTAAGTTTTATATCTTTAAAAAGAAAAAAGTATAAAATGGTTTATTTATTTAATAGAAATATATCAAATTAAATTAATAAAAATTTATATATAGCATATTGAGAGGTGTTTTTTTCTCTGGAATTTTTGTATTTCGTTAGTATATATTCTAGCTATCTTTAATATACCAAAATTTGTTTGCTAAAATAGATTTTGTAATCAATTAAATAATTTATTTTTGTAATTACTAATTTTATTAAAATAAATTCTTGTTATTAGAATTTTCTTGGTTTTTTATGGTGGGATACGAATTTATATTATTTATTATCTGCGTATATTTTGGTGTTAAAATGATTAAGTAAGATTATTATCATATTATACAAATGGTACACCAATAATATAGATTTAATATTAAAATAGATAAATTAAAGTAATGTAGATTGAATAAGAGCCAATCAAAGAAGATGATATAGATAAGGAGCTTTTAGAAATTATTTAAGAATCGTAAGATGATGATGATGAAGATGAGCAGGAAAGAAAATTTAAAAAACAGTAGTTTTTTGAATAAAGAATTCACTAAATTAAATTAGTAAATAAAATTTAAACTTGATTAACTATTATTTTACTGATTAAAGCTAACTTACTCGCATAGGTTATAATTTTATTTGCAATCACAATGATTACATGTGTTTTGTGGAATGTTTTTCCTGAAGAAGTATTAGACAAACATGTTTTATGTTTGTCAGAAGAAAAGTATACAACAGTTCAAAGTACAAATGCAGAAATTGCTCTGATTGTTTAAACTATTCTATACTTAATCCCTGTTATTATGATACCGTATATATTCTATATAATTCCGGTTAAGAAGGGAGAAGGAAAATAAAGGATGAAATCAGTAATAAGTTATTTTGTTTAATTTTTTATTTATGTTCAAGAATTAGAATTGTTAAAATAATCATTATATATTTCTATATAGGATATTCCTCTAAATATATAAAGAGGGTTTAGAAGCAAATACACTTCATTTGCTGGAAGTAAATTGCACTGGTCATTTTAGGCTGATGAATTTATGAATGCAGCTAAATTATCGCTAAACAGTAAGGTTTCTAAAGAATCCTTTGGAAATTACGGAAGAAGATAGTCTCATGATTTTAAATTCAACTCAAATTAATAAAAACTACCAAATGAAGAATGAGAGATTTTATATAACACAAAATATATTTTGATTTTTAATTTTTAATTTATATTTAATTCTTAATTTATATTTATTTTATAATAATTTCTAATAATTTAAATGGATTAATTAAATACAAATTAATATATTTATTGAATATTTATTATTAGATCATCTCAAACTATTTAAAATGTTAAAAACAATAATGTAGTTTAAGATTTTTGATTGAAAAATAAATTATGAAGTTACATATAGATGTACTGATTTAATAAAGCTTCAAATATATATTTAAGTGTAATTTATATTGGTTAATATCTTAATTTGTTTAATATTATTGCAAGTTAAATATAATAATTTGTCTAAAAATTATAAATATATTTTAATTTAAATTAAACATATCAATGATTAAGAACAATGTTTAATCTTTTGGAAATATTATTTTTAGTTTTTAATTTATTGATTAATTTATGTTAAATTAAGGGGCTGGTATTTATATTTTCAGTACACGATAATATTAGAAAATATTAAAATGTTCATTTAATAATTGAGAATATTGAATAAGGGCCTTTATAAATTTTATCATTAGTTAATTAATAATACAAGGAAAAATCAATATATTAACAAAAAAGAGCCATTAAAAAACAAATAAACAAACTATTACTTAATAGATGAAGATTAGCTTAATCTTAATATTATTGCAAATATCATACTTTTTCTTAATCAGTCTACAATCCTGTAGTAAATTAGAATATGGTTGGAACACTTTTCAGTAATAAGTCTGGGATAAAATGATGGAAGAAGATCATAATATGTGGAAAATATTCTAATAAAAGTCTTAGTAAAGTAGTGCTTACTTTGAAAAAGCACAGCGATATATAATGACTGGGGAAACATAATATGCTAAGGAATCATTTGATTATATTGATTTATTTTTAACATAAAATAGTCTTACTGATAAAATAATTGTAGATCACTTTCCTTCAATAACTTATATCTCTAGATGGCTCAAATAAGGTCTATCTTAATCAGATTATTAACGTTTAGATTCATTAATAAATTAAATGGCATAAAGGTTGACAAATACGCCTCCTGTCTCACATTCAGTTTAGAGTGCTAATGTAGAATAAGCCATGGCATCGTATATAGGTCTTGTTTAATATGCTGTTCTACTAAAAAGCTCAAACTAATCCAAATTTGAAGATATAATTAACTTCATTCCAGTTGGGGCTGAGAAGCCATCATTATTATTCCCTCAAATTGGAGGCTTGACTCCTTCAAAATAGGAAATTGGAGCCAATTTAAGAAATACATTGGGATATTTTGCTAAAATGGCCGAGGGTGGAGAATTTATTGACTCATCAGAAAGGAATGCTAACATAATAGTGCCTGCCTTGTTTATGCTTTAAGAAATGGACTTAGAATTAGATTAATAAAATTTCTTAGACTTTACTGATTAAATTAAAGAGCTGGCAAAGATCTCCCTACTTAAACTTACCCCAGATTTATAATCAGTATATGAATGGGGGTTCAATGATGGGTAATTGACGTATATGGAAAGACTACACTCGGTTATAACTGAATGGACTTATTATGCATTTATGATGTAGGATCTTAATAGAAATTTAGCCAAAAACCTCTACTGGCTAGTCGACAATTATTTATAAAGAATACCTGATATCTCAAAAATAAATCAATATTTTTGGCTATTTTATGACCCATATTTTTAGAGAAAATCCTATTCCTCCTTCGAACATGGAAATGCTAGTGGCCAAGGTATTGCCTTCTTTAATTAATATAAACAAAGTGGGGTTTAGTTTGTTTCCCATTTCTTTGCAAATAATGATATAATTAATAAATACAATGGGTCTATGTCAACATTTAAGTTGTATAAAGGTGGACGTTGGATTTTAGATAATCCCTCGATAAATGATTCTGTGACTGCGTATACTAGTAATGCAATGATTGTCAAAGGATATCCAACGACTCCAAAGGAGGCGAAAGGGCAAGTTGCTTTTATTTCAGGGCAAAATTATATTTTCCATGTCGGATGTAGTGGAGGTCAGTTAGAAAAGGGCCAACAAAACTTTCCTCAACAATTTTACAACGAAAATACTAGATAAGTATTATTTTTATCGGAAGACGATAAAAGCGAGACTATTATTATATATGATCGGATCAATGCTGTAAATCCCTCTGCCCAGTTAGATTACTAGAATTACCCCTAATAAATTAAATAGCATCTGGAATTCAATAGTTTTAAAAATATTTTTAATTTGCAAATTTCACTTAATAATACTTCTGATAATAAAAATACATTTTCGTGGAACAGCCATAGCTCTGCCTTAAAATTAGAAACTCTTCTACCAACAGAATATGACTTTAGCATTTTAGACTTAAAAAGTCTAACGGCCAATAATTTTATATCCCCTGCAGTAGATCAATCAGAGTTAGGCCATTCTCTCTAAATTAAATCACGATAAGATAAATCTTTTGAAACATTTTTAAACGTATTGCGTGTCGATAATAAAGATTTGTAATCAAAACTCATCTAATCATCAGATTTCGAAAAGGTTGAAGGTGTTTATTATATAGCAAATTAAAAGTGTACCATGGTTCTATTTTGTGCTGAAAAAAGAGAGGATATTTCACCAACTCCAGATATAGGTGGATTTACCTCCTTTAGTGATAATAAATTATAGCAAATAGCTAGGTTAAGGTTCTTTTAATCATAATTTAGTATAAATTATTAGTTTAATATTCTAACCTAATTGTATATTGCTGATTTAAACCCAAGCAAAATTTGGAAAATGAAGTATGGAAAGGAAATTATATCTTTGTCAGTTGATTTAAGTGGATTAAGTTATATTGAAATATAGCCATCTGATATTTAAACTATTAATATATATTCGGAGTGAGTTATTATAAGTAATAATTTATTTAATGTAATGTTATAAATACTTAAAAAATTAAATGTTTTAATAAAAAAATTTAGATCCTAATATTTTGTAAATCCAAATTTTATTTCCAATTAAATTATTTACTTTTTACGATTATATTTTCAAAATCAAATGGATATCAATTAAATATTTTTTTAATTGTATTTTAGAAAATTTATCAAATAATCAGTTTAATGTAAACATTAATATTTACCGAATATATAAATTAATAAAATATAAATCAGCGAAATAAAAATAATAAAATTGTTATATAACAACTCTTGAAAAAAATAATCATGAATAACTAAAAAAGCTAATTTCATCTATAAATACCGGAAACTGAAACAACTGAATAATAAAAGTTAGATACGATTAGATTGGATGCAGATTTTAACGATAATGATAATGAACAAGATTGCTAAACTGCTTAGAAGCAATAAATCACATGTGAAGTTATATAGTTTAAAACATTAGAAGTAAATTGATAAATAAATAAAATTAATTAATTTATGAATAATACAAATTAAGCTATTTTATAAAATAAATACAAGGATGCCAATAAAAAATATTTATCTGAACTATGGGAAATTAAAAGATTGAAGCATTTGGCTAATATTTAAGAAAAGAAAAAATAAAAGAGTTATCAGAATTAGAAGAAAAAGAGGAATAGATTTAGTTTTGGAAAAATTAGTAAATAATTAAAAATAGACATATTTTAAAATAAACTATATCTTCTATTTTATAGATGTAAATAGGTATATTAAAAAGAAACTAATACATTGCAAGTTCTTGTAGAAAATAAAGATAAATAAATTACTGAATTGGAGAATTTAATAACTTAAAATAAATAAAATTATGAGAAATTAGAAAAATAATCTTAAGTTCAATAAAATTAAGTAATAAATAAAAATTAATATTTTATTTTATTATTTAGACAAATATTAATAATTATTAGATAAAGTAATTGAGAGAATAGTTGAACACAAAAAATGATAAAATAAATGAAGAAGTTAATGCAAATGAAAAATAATCTAATGATAAATAAGATTTATAAACAGAAGTAATATTAAGATATATAAAAATTTAATTACATAATATTTTATTAAAGTTAAATAATTTAAATAATTAAATATTAAAAAGGTAAGAAAATTAAAAATTAAACTATAACAAAAAGATGAGCATATTGAAGAACTTTAATAAAAGATTAAACAAATTAGAAGAACATTTTTCTAACAAAAAGTAGAGCTTGAAAAATTTTAAAATAGAAGAGAACGAGCAATTTCTATGAAAAATTCTATAAATAAACCGGATTCTACTTTTTCTAATCTTCCTTAAAAGAAAATGAAATAGATATTACATTAAAAATCGATAACTCAAGGGATATCTGAAGAAAATAGAAATTAATATAAATGGAAAACATCATAGCAATATATCATAAACATGGAATCAAGTAATGGAGTAAATTAAAAAAAAATTCTTTATCTAATGAAGATAATTGTTCGACTTTAAGCTAAAGTAATAATCAAAATAATAGTAATAATAGGTTGCAGGAAATAAAATCATCTGCTACAGTTCACAGGAATGAAGTTACCCCTGCATATCTTTTGGATATAGAGAATAATGATAGTATATAATTGGAATAGAATGATCAGAATGATGATATTGATGATTCATTTAATATAGAAACTTAATAATCAGAAAAATAAAAAAGGCAATAAACTTAAATAAGAGCTACAAGTTCTAATGTATACTAAAATAATAGCAAATTAAAAGTGACTCAGAAAAAATATTTGTAAACTGAGAGTAGTCATAAGTATTAATTTGATCTAAAAAAAAAGTTATTATGTGCAATAAAAATTTCCTAAATAACAACAGTTTTAATTTATATAATGGAAAAAATAACACAAATTCTAATAATAATGTTCATGCATCGACAAATAATTTTGCAAATAATAGATTTATCACTTCCAATATTAAATTTAATGAACATAGAGTTAAAACCAGACCATTATCTGGAATATATAGTAATATAAAACATATTCCCTAAATAAAAAATGGTTAAATGGATAAGTTACAAAATAATAATGCCATTTATAATATTAAAAAAAATATCCATACTGAAACTGATAGCGAAACTAATTTAAAATAACTAAAGTAAAATAGAAGTAAATCTGTTTTATAAAATTGATTAATTTTTCCTTTAAATTATATTATTTCATTTATAAAATATATTATACTTCAAAAAAATTAATAGATTACTTAATATTTATATAATTATTTATTTATAAAAATTTATAAAAAAACGATTGTTAAATTAATTAAATATAAAATATACAGATTAAAAATATTATCTATTCATTAATAATCACTATCAAATATGAATTAATCTTATTTCTGCTACTATTATTTTCCGAATCTAGAAATAGATTTAACTTGAACTGGAGATAAATGCTAATTTTATTAATTTCTATTATTTTATTTCTAGTATATAATGCAGTCTATTTATTTATTTTTGTAAATTTAATTAAATTAAGTATTTCCATCCATTAAATTTAATTAATCAGAATTATCATATAAATTTTTAGAATTAATATCTGTCATATTTTTCGGTCTTAATTCTTCTTTTTAGGTTTATTTATAATCCATTTTGCAAGTACCATTTGATAATTGATATGTTCCTGTTGAAGAATTCTCCCTTGTAGATAGAACAGTATCTAATTGTCTACTATTTTAATTATTAATTGATTAGGTAGATGTAGGATTATTATAAATAGTCAGTGCTATGGAATTTTAAATTTGTGAAGAATTTTATAAGACAAAACTATTTAAGTCATTTCCCTTAAGAACACATGACCTTCCTAGTATAAAGCTATTATGATCTTATGGTTAATTTATTAGTATATATTCATCTTCAACAGCTTTCTGCTTATTCTTATTAGTATAATCACTGTATTTTTGTCTGCCTTTTTAAGGAGATACTGAAATTTAATTTATAGATTTTTCATCTTCTATTATTTCATGTTCACTTATATCTTGGTAATTAGAAACAATTTATATTTTCTATTAAGAAATATCACTCATTTTTAAGTAAGGGTGTCTCAAGACTTACTACAAAGAAGATCGTATTAAAGCATCTTTTTACAACATTCTTCTCATTAGATCTATAGCTATTTAATTTTAAAAAATTAGATTATATTGTATATATTAATTTACTTTACCCATCTTATCATAGTTATTATATTATTTTTATTCAAAATTAATCACTCCATAGGCATTTCTATCTATTACAGGTATATTTTGGTATCCTAAATTAACAAATGGATGATATCCAAAAACTAGTGAGTGAAATATAGAGCCAAGACTAAAAACATCGCATTTTTCATTGTATATATTGCTTTTAGAATATTTAAAAATTTCGGGGGCTATATATCCTGGCGTACCCACTTTGTTAAATATAAAATCTTTTACATTTATCTCTGTACTTAGTCCAAAATCTAAAATCATTATATATTTTTAAGAATTTAAAATGAGATTATTAGATTAAATTTTTTACCGGCAATAATTATATGATTTATATCATTTGCTTTTTTCAAAAGAATATTATCTGGTTTCAAATCTCTGTGCATGATTCCTTATTCATGCATATGCTTAATTCCTTATAATAATTGATTCATTATAATTTAAATTGACTATTTATCAATTTTTTAATTTTATTTTATGTAATCTTCCAATGAACCTCCATTGTGAACATCAATGATTAGGAATAATCGTTCAGTATCTTCAAAAACTTCATGAAGCTTAAGTATGTTATTATGATTTAGTTTTTTCATTAAATGAATCTCATTATATATTCCGCTCAAATTGTTTAAATTATTATTTTTAAATTATTCTTTTATGAAAACTTTAGCAGCAAAAAAATTTTTATTTTTTCGACATTAAATTAAATAAACCTACGCTGAACCTCCCTTTTATATTAATTAATATTAATAAAACGAATTTTATTTTAATTGGTAAATTTTTTTGGAATATATAAAAATAAGCATTATTACTTATCCAAGCTTTTTTATTGTTTTATAGTACTCATTAAAGTCAAATCTGAATAATCTTTCTGACAAATAGCTTATAACTTACTAATGCAACTTACTCTCTTTGGTAAAAAACTATACTTTATTATTCAGTTGGCATGAAAAATTTATCTAAACTTATATTCCCTGACAATTAATTTCTTATGGATTTTTATTATGTTCATTTAATGTTTTAAAACTTAACAAATCATTAAACTGTATATATTCCCTTTTTAATATAGAATAAGTTATTTAGGTGGAAAAACAGATTTCTTTAAATAATTTGTTTTTTTCTTCTTCATCCCTTTTTGTTGAGTATATCAAAATTTTTTATCATAAAAATGTATGTCTACCGTATCTATGCTTTTAGACTAAAAATTTTTTAGAAGGAATTTTCCATGAAATAAAATGCTTGGTCTAGGAATACAATGTTCTTAATGGAAATATTCTATTTAATTTTGCTTAAATAAACTCTATTTATTCTATCTTTTGTCTGTAGGACTTTTTTAAGTTTATTCAAGTTACTTAGAAGTATGCATTGTAGTTTATTTACTTTATTTATTATCCTTTTATTTTCTTTTGCCATAGCAACATTGTAATTTTTAAATAATCTTCATATATATTTTCTTTTTTTTTTGCTTTTATACCTATTCTTTAATTCAGCTATTATCCACATACAATCATATGCAATAAATTAATAATTAATTTTTATTATATGTTTGGTTTTAAATGTTTAATTAATTTGAGCTCATTATATTTTAAAAAATAAAGCTCTGTCTAATAATTACTACAATAAAAATAGTAGTTTATTATTGATCTATAAATCATAATAGCAATAAAAAATTTTTTCCTATATGAAATTTTTTTTATTTTTTTATAAATTATTATTATTAAAAAAAATTTAATATTAATTTTAAAATATAAATTATATATATTTTAATACTGATATTCAAATATTAACTTTACCGGTTCATTATTAAATTTATCTTTAAATAGACCAGTGCTATTAATAAATAAATTAAAGTTTTGTTCCTTAAAATTAAATTTATTATAATTTTTCCTCTTTCCTATATCTTAGACTTCAAATATAAAATTAAAAATATTGTTTTTATTTCTATATAATAATAATATAAAAACAATAAAAGAATTTAATTAAAATAACATAGTATCTTTATTTAAAAACTAGATAAATATAATCTTTAATTAAAGAATTTTTAAATATGACAAATTTTGTTTGTATATTATTAGTATGAATTTAATTTATTTTTTCCAAGATATATTAAATAAAAAATAGTTTTTATTATGTGATATAATTTTATTAATTAAAGATATCACATATCAAGACATATGTTGCACCAGAAATAAGGATTAATTAATTTCAAATAGCTTTTTATTCTAGTTTTTTAAATTAGATATAGCAGCTTAACTTTCAATAATATTTAAAATGACACAAAAAAAAATTATTCCTATTATCGAATTTTAGTGTGTTTAATTATATTAATAGGTTGTATTTAATAAAGTTTTTCTAAAACTATGATAATATCCTCCCTTTTTTTTTTAAATATAAAATACCATCATATCGTTGCCTACTTGAATATATGGATTTTATTGATATTATATATTAGGTCAATATATTAGTTAAGTTAAGCTCTTTTATATAAGAAATGATTCAATAAATAAAAATAACTATTAGTCCTTAACCCCCACTGTTGTTCATATGTATCAAAGTATTAATACATATCGTACTTTATATAATTAAATATGAATATTCTCAATAAAACATGAGTGAAATGATAATACCTAATTTCTATATTAAATTGTATTGGATTTTTCAAACTATAGACCACTTAATATATAATAATGCATCATAAATACCTAATGAGCAATTTAATTTTATATTATATTTATCAAAAGAACTTAGCACATTTATTTTTATATATTATCATTGTATATATATACATACTTAAATGCAATAGGTATAAATATCCACTTACTCTCTATTTTGTTGGAATATCATTTATAAATACAAGTTAAATACAAATTAGAGTATTTTACTATACTTACGCAAATAACCCGAAGTTATTTAAGCTCAAAGATAAATATAGTTTGATTCCAACAAATTAAATTTAAGTAAATATATATTTAATGTGCCTATTGGATAAAAACATCGTTTCATATCATAAAAATTATGATTTGTTTAAATTATCTTTAATTAAGTTAAAACTAATATAAATTGTAATATTTTATATATATATATTTTAAAAATAGAAATATAAATTAAATTTAAAACACATTTCTTCACTAAACTTTTTAAATTTTCTTTCTGACTTAATTTATATTTTTCTAATATAAATGAGCAAAGTTGTTAACGAATAGGAAGGCTTAACCCAAATTGAACTTAACTTTGAGACGTAATCTAAAGAACAATAATAACAATTATATGGAGCCTTTATTTTTCTCTTAATATATATAATTCATACTATTTAAGGAGATCATACTAAATTATTTATTTATAATTAAACATTACCCTAATACAAACCAAAAAAAAAAAAACCAAAAACAAAATGTAGTAATTTTGTTCAAGATAAATTCCAATGATGTTTTCTAATTTCAATTAAGATTTAAATATGAAGTAAAACTTTTAAATAGATATTGGAAAGATAGTAGGGCTTATAATGAAGAGAAACCAGCATTTTTAAGAAATAAATGCTATTTCTGAGCTTATAAGAGCAGAATATGAAAAAATCCCTTTTAACATGATGTTTGTATCTTAAAATATATTTGAGACAAAAGGATAAGCTTAATAAATTTCAAGATAAATTAGCCATATTTTTAATCAGGGTAAATAATATTACTCTATTTATATTTTATATATGAATTTATTTAATGTCTTTATTAAATATTTATATTCGTTTATTATATACAGATCTCTAATTGATGGAACATCTAAAGATCATCTTAAATTAGCGTAAAAAATTGACTAATTTATAATTTTATAAACAAATCGAAATGGAATAGAATGCACTAAATATAATTCCAACACATATATTTAAAAGGTCATAAACATATACATAATGGTTAAATATTAAGAAAAAATAATTAAAAATTATAAACTATAATTATTGACGGGATGAAAAATTTAAATTTTTTCAAGCTCATTTTTTTAAAAATAACAACTAAATAATTTGATTATAAAATTATAATTAATAAACGAGGTGGGGGCATGATTAATTTAAAGTAGAAAATACGGTGGGGGTTCAATAATTAATTATAACAATAGCAAAATTAATAAGGGTTCGGTGGGGAAATATAGTTAAGCCTTAAGGACCCCCTCTAAAAGTTTAACTTATATTCAGTGAAATTATATTATGATAATTATAATTAGAACATTGTAATATGCAATTAATTCTCCTCACTATAATAAGAATTAATATAGTTTTTTTACAATTTTTAATAAAATGCTTGAAATCAAATTATTAGAATATTTAATGCATTCTATTGTAAATTCGAATATAAAATTATAATTTTGTTAATAGATTTTAAATATTTTATATAGAAGAAAAGAACTAACAAATATGCAATAATTTAATGGCTCCTTTAAATAACTTTTCTTAAATGAATTTCTCAAAATAACCCTAAATACCCTAAATGCAGTTACAGTTTTTATAGGATCAATTCAATAGCTAATAAAATTAGTTTTAGAAGAACTAAATGCTTTAAAGCAAAATTGAAGGATCAAGAATTCATAGTTCATCTGATTTAGTCTAATAAGAACAAAGTAATAATTCACAATAAATCGGATCTTTAAACCATATACCAATGGGATAAAATCTTAAAGTTACTGAAATTGATTTTTCTAAAAGCCAATAAGCTATTCTAGATTAAGTATCTAAAAACATCTAACAGAACGGAACTGTATCAAATGAAAATAATAAAGAAGTTAAAAAAATGACTAGAAGAATATATAGTGATAGCGAGAAAGAAGAAATAGTTAACAAGGTAAAATTATAATTATATTTATTTACTATTAAAATATTATTAGTTTTTTTTTTTCTTCTAATATTTTATTAATTTGATTTTATTTCCATTTTAGATTCAAAATGGTTAATCAATAAAAAGCTTAGCTCATGAATTAAATATCTCAAGTAAAAATATAAGAAGATGGGTTGAAAGGGAAAAATAAAAAGCTTTACTTGGAGATAAATGGGAAAAACCTATGTATAAAGGTAGAAGAGTTTAAGACCCTGCAATGGAATAAAAATTAATTGAATTTTGCTTGAAAGAAGCTAAAAGAATTGGTTCTCCTTTATAAAAAAAAAAATAATAGAAAAAGCTAAATAACTTACTTCTTTTAAGAATCTTTTAGAGCTAGTAAAAATTGGTATAAAAGATTTTCTAAAAGGTAAAATATTATAATTAATTGTTTTTTATAGCAAATCTTTTTTGATTTATTATTTATAATTTTGTATTTGTAATAGAGTTAATTTGGTTCCTGAAATGATGAAGGCTGCTGCTAAATCTGAATCTAAAGAAATTTAATCTCCAACCATAAAAGAAGAATGGCAAGAGTAATAGAATCAATAAATTAATATTGAAGAAACAAATAGTACTTTAGAAAATGATGATTCAGATATCGATGATGAAGATGACGACGAAGATGAAGAAGAATTTGATTCTGAACAAACTTAATAATAATAAAAAGAATCTAATTCTCATGAAACAAAATCTACTGAAGTTGAATAATAGAAGTTAAAAAATAAAGCAGAATAACAATTATAAGATAATAGTGATACAGAAAATAATGACAATAAATAAAATATATAAAAAAACATTATTGTTTAATAATAATAATGATCATAACATAATACTGATATTTTTTTAACAAATTTTAAATATTTATTTAATTATATGTATATTCTTAATCATATATAATATATATTAATAAATAATATAGTGTTTATTTAAAAAGGGATAACAATTCCCAAATTATAAATAAAATATTTAATACAATTTATAAATTAATTTATATATATGTATGCTTACTTATAAATACGTTAAATAAAAAAATGTTTCATAGTTTGGTTATATTTCTTTAAAAATATTATATAAATAAATAGAATCATAATTACGACAGGGTTTTAACTAAATATGAAAATATAAATATATAACTATAAAAATTAATTTTTATATTATATATATATATTTCCCGTTATTTTATATTAAATATTTATAAAATAATTTTATATATTTACAAAATTATTATTTATTAAATTTATATTATTATATTGAATATAATTATTATTAATTACACATTTTTTATAAAGCTTTGTATAATAATGGTAAGCTTTAAATTCAATAATAATTATTGATTTAAAGTTTATTTCAAACCATTATTTCTTGTTGTTAATTTTACAAACATATAAAATCATTGTTTTATTATAATTTTAGATCACTATTAGTACAGAGGGGGTCAATATTGACTTATATAGCATTCATTTTCTTATCATTTTCCCAATTTTCGGGAATAGTATCATAAGTATTAGAATGTAAAAATTATATAGTGGTATCAGTATTATAATTTTATAATTTATCATCTTATCCATGTTTCTCACCATTTTAAATATTTTCTTCATCATGGGTTAATTTTCTTATATTCATAACTGTTACTTCTTAGTGACTATTCTAACTTTTCTTTACACCTTCTTCATCTTCTATCAAGTATTATTGAGAAATAAATTCTATGTCTTTAGAATATTTAGTTATAAATTCATGATTTAGGGCATCTTCTAAGGAGATTCTATAGATATTACTATGGCACATCATTTTTTTAAGTAAATCAAGTCCTAGTAATAATATGATAAATTAGCTCAAAAAATTCCTATGTATGTATATATAAATAATTACCTAATTAGTCAATATTTTAATATTTTGATTAAGTAAAATCAATATCCATAATGGTATTCTATTTAAACATGGTTTCACATTTTTCTTAAGGAAAAGGTAAGGTATCAATTAAAAATTAATGTAATATAGCTCCAATACTATATATATCACATCTTTCGTTATATATTTGCTATTTGCAAACTTCTGGAGCTGAATATCCAGGGGTACCAACCTTATGGAATCTGAATTACTTCATGTGAATTTCAGTTGCTAATCCCATGTCTAATTATTAAAAATCAAATGATAATCAAAATAGTGTAAAAATGATTTATTTAAAATGAATTTACCTGAAAGAATAACATGTTTCAAACTACATGATTTTTTAAATAAAACATTATCTGGATTAATATCTCTATGCATAATACCACTTTTATGTAAATTTTACGCAGCCAACAAAATTTATTTCGTAATATATGATATATCAGCCATTGTAAAAGGAATTTCCCTTTGTAATAAATGACCTAAAGACTATCCTGCACAGAAAGGAGTAATAATATATACGAATTTGTCGTCTTAAAAGAATTCTATAACCTTTAAAATATTTTCATATTATTGGCAGTTTCTCATTAAATCGATTTCATAATAAATGCACTCTAATCCAAATTTATTTTATTAGCATTTTTCTATATCAAAAACTTTGACTGCATATAGTTATTTATCTTCGAATCTTTGTATCTTATATACTTGAGAAGTAGTACCCTATATCAAATTAAA
Source organism: Miamiensis avidus (assembly GCA_037039885.1). NCBI lineage: Eukaryota > Ciliophora > Oligohymenophorea > Philasterida > Glauconematidae > Miamiensis > Miamiensis avidus. The sequence goes on from JAWVGU010000026.1 coordinate 109,712, forward strand.
AATATTGTAATATAATTGTCGTTTTGTTTGTTTGTTTGTTTGTTTGTTTAATTATTATTAAGTTAAGCTTGAATAAAAAAAATTAAGTTAGTGTTATTTTAATTACATTAATTAAAAATTAACACTGAGAAAGAAAATCAAAGCAACTTAATTAGAATATATTATTTTTATTATAAAAATTTTGAGTTATTTCAGTAAAATAAAGGAGGGGGATATAAATTATTAATTATAGAAAAATAAAGTATATATATTTACAAATCCGATTCTTTCAATGGCCTGATATTGAGATTTAAAGTTAGGTTAGGCAACCTTTAATCTTAAAATGTCAAAGCACTTTTTAACTTCTTTTATATTTTCTGATATAAAATTAATTGAGAACTCTTCGTGTTATTTATTAAAAAGGCCATACATTTTTTTATTTACTATTTTGGTAAGACAAAATCCAGTTAAAGTTTAGTTGCTATTTTAGCTTAAAGAATTTTATCTTTTAATTATTTCCATTTCTTATTAACTACATTAACCCAATTTAATGGTGTTTAGTCTTAAATTAGTATTGAAGTTAATATTAATTTTTTCTATTATTCGTCTCGTCTACTCTTCTAATATATAGAGATAGGTCTTAGTTATTATAATTTGGTATATTTAGAAGCTAGAAGCAGCATCAACCTATACCATCAACTTGCATTCATAATCTGATTTTACATTGTATCCCAAAAACTATGACTTATCTCCTGAGATTTAAGAACTATACTTCTTATCAGAACTGGGAGTGGAATATGTTCCTGAATTTTTACTTGATAAGGAAATCTTTCTATTATAAGGATGGTTTAAATCTGTTAAAGAAACACTGTTTCCAGTCAAAGTTGAGCAGCAAAATAGATGTCTGAAAAGCTTACTCATTTAAATTTGAAAATGGTTTAAATATTAAGGAAATTAGAAACACGAATAGGTTTTCTTTATCTTTTTTTTTTTTTTAATTTTTTGATTTTTTTTCCTTTCAGATTTAATATGTTCAAATATTTTTTTTTTTTAACTCAATTACTTATTAATAATCATATTTAATCTTAAAAAAGAGATCACGAGAGAGCTTTTAATTTTTCAAAGAAGATAAAAGCGAAAAATACATTATTGATTAGTTTTATAATTTCTATGTACGCAATATGTTCTTTTGTTTAAGGGTTTGATGACATCTATATATATAAATGATGAGAAAAACTATTAAATTCCTTTGATTCTTAATTATAATTAATACATTATTTTTCTTATAATGTGTATTTTGGTTATAATATTTATTATAAAATTAAAAATAATACGGATTTTTATTTATAATAATTAATATAATTATTATTATTATAAATAATATATTAATAATAGTTTAATATAAGGGGATCTTATCTTAGACAAAGGAGATTATATTTTGATATAAACTATTTATCATAATTTTAATGAAAATAACATATTTAGTTTTAATATATCTAAAATACATATAGTAATAGTATAGTTGAAATAATTGTTTGTGTTTGTTGAAATTATTTATATTCACTAATTCTATTTCATAAAAAGGTTTATTTATCGTAAATAAGATTCATATTTATAATAAAAAAAGAATATATTTTAAAATATATTTTAAAAAATAACATAATATGTATTCATACTCTTTATAATTAAGCTTCCTTCTAATTATATAAAATATTCAATAATTTAATATCAAATAGTTATATATGTATCTACTAAAGGTTGAATATAGATTTTAAGTATTCTTTAGTAATCTCCACCAATAATTTATTATATAATTTCTAAAGTTATTTTATTCCAGAAAATTTTTACTATAAATCCAATAAATAAAGCACAGGCTATTAATTTATAATTAAATTATTAATTATATATAGTTTTCAATAAAAGAAAGGTAAATAACTATACAAAATTCCCAATCTAATAGTTATTTAGTTAAATTACAAATAATAATAAATAAAAGAGAGAAGGCAAAGTATTTGATACCATTTACATAGAGGAAAATATATAAATTTGCTTTCATTTAAAATGGAGACTAAAGAAATAAACAACTCTAATTTCGAAAGACTTTAAAAGAAAAAGATATCGATAATTGATATTCTGAGCATGAATGAATTCCCAGAATCATAAGGGTACATTTCAGATCAAAAAGACGATAATGATTTGGAGAATGGATTGTCTCAAAAAAAAATCAGAAAATCTAAGCAAGGCAACTAATTTTATAGAGAAGTATTTAGTTTGATTTTATAAAAATATTAAAGTTTCTTATTAAATTTTAATTATATTTTTTTATTTTTATTATTGTGTTTATTAAGGTAGTAAATATACTGAATAAGCCAAAAAATTAAAGAATTCCGTTTCACTTGGCCTTTTTGTAAAGGTATTTTAAAGATTTAAAATTTTTTCAGAAAATGGCAGATATTTTGCCTAAAAATAAGTTAGATTAATTATTTTCATGCATAAAATACGAAAAATTTAGCAAATTTGAAACCGTATTTAATATAGGTAAGAAAATGAATAAATTCTTTAAATATAATGTTATTTTACTTAATTTATAAAATACATATTATTATAAAGATGATATAGGAAGAAAATTTTACATAATATTAAAGGGAAGTGTATTTGTATTGAATGAAAAAGTTTAAGATTAATAACATAAAGAAAAGGTTTAGAGTAAATTACTCAAAAATAATGGTATTCAATAATTAATTCAATTAAAATTAGATGAGTGTGATCCGTTTGATTAAGGAATGGATGTAAATACATATGAGCTTAATTCAGTTGAAAAACTCGAATTTTAAACCATGTAAAGCAAGCATAAGGCTCTAAAAGTCGCAATAAATCTGTACTAAGGAGACAGTTTCGGAGAAGTAGCTTTAATACAAAAGTCGTACAGAACAGCTTCAATAGTGTGTAGAGAGGACACAGAATTTGCCACACTCACAAATGATGATTACCAGGCCATAGTTTGTAAAATTTGTTTAATATGGTGTATCATACATTATAATGAAATATATTTCCTATTTAGAATTATACCTTGCTAGTAAGTCTGCTCAGGAAATTAAATTTCTAAAGTCGGTTTCATTTTTAAGTTGTTGGAACGATGCGTACTTGAATAATTTGCTAAGAACTGCTTAAATACAAGAATTTAAAAAGGGGTAGACTGTATATAGTGTAGGAAATAAAGCTGGTATATAAAAAAATAAAGAAATAATATGCAATTGAATATTAATATTAAATATTCCTAATTTTTATTTTAAAAAAGATTGCTTTTATCTCATTATTGAAGGAGATATTGAAATAAAAGAACTAATGAATGAAAAATAACATAAAGATTTATAGTAAAAAGATACTTTCAAAGCTCAGATGGAAGAAACACTATCGGAACAATATGAAGCCATGAGAAATCTCAATGTAAAATGGATAAAATAATAAAAAAAAGCGGATTAGTAATAAAAAACGGTAATAAATTATAAATAATTGTATTAATAATAATATATTATTATTATTTTAGGTTTACATTGTAGGAGTTGGGCAGTCATTTGGGATTAAAGAAGTGGCTAATAACATTCTAGAACGTAAAACTTCGGCGATTTGTTATTCATTAAAGTCAAAGGTTTACAAAATTCAGAAAAAAATTTATATCAATTCACTGCAGAATCAGAGACATTATGAAGAGTTTACAAAAGAAAACACAGTCAAATCTGAATGGGTATCACAGTAGAAAAAGAAAATTTAAAATAATTTGGAAATTGAGCAATAATCAAAATTTGACTAATTAAGCAAAGATAAATAGATTCAATTTTCTGAATAAACATACGACCTAGGGTAAATTATAATAAAATAAATAAAGCAATTTTCATTTAAATTTTGTTCTATTTTAGATACTATGTGCACAGTTTAAGTGGAGAACTAGACTTGTCAGTTTATTAGCAAAAACGTCAAGAAGAAGTAAGAAAGATAAATCATAAAAAATTACTCTTGGAAAGCAAATTAATTCGGTAGCAATAATAAGAACTGGAAAAGGAGGGAAGATAAAAGGAGAATAAAATCGTTGAAGAAGAGGAAAAAAAAGTTGAAAAAGTTAGGAGATTTATAAAAAAAATGCAGGATTTATGGAATTCAATTAAGAACAAGAAATGGCGGAAGATTTAAAATAAGAAGAAATCATACAGGCATAAAATAATACATACATTTCTGGGTTCGTTAATAAGGTGAGGGAATAATAATAAGTTAGCCTTGCTAAAAACCTTAGATTAAAAGAAATTGATTAATAAATGAATTCTTTATATTCAAACGGGAATGAAGGTGCCTAATCCAATACTGATCGATCTTAAAGGCTTAAAAACAAATAAAGCAGCAATATATACATGAATTCATTGACCCCTAAGGTGAGCAGATTATTGATATTCTTCGTAAATAAAATCATAAGTGAATGTGAAGAAAAAAATAGGCACAGGAGATATACAATGATGGATCTTATAGTTTCGTTGAAACAAAGAGAAAGCCTAAGAAAAAACCAACCCGATTTAAAGAATAAACACATTTTTCGATAATTTCTCACTGATCTCAATAGTAACTAATCTAAATAATAAATGAAATCAAAGTCAATTGGAAATATAATGCTGACGATCAATGAAGAAGAAGATCTGCAAAACAATAGCAAAAATTAAAACAATGGCGATGATAGCAATGATAGAGTAAAGGAATATTCTAAGATTGTCGATTTTAGAGATCCTGATGAAATAAAAGAGAAAAAGCTAAAAGAAGCCTATATAAAGAAGTATGTGAATCCGCACTATGGAATATATAAATCTTCGATTGAATCTAACATTAATAATCTGGATCAAGAATTAAATATAGTAAATTGTTTATATTAAATACTCGTTATTATATTTAAAAATTAGTAATTTTAAAACTCAATTTTTTAAAAGGATAAACATAAATTAAAAAAAATTTAAAAACGATTACTTTCTGCAGGAAATGTGAATTCTAAACTTGGCAAAATAGAAATTGATTCTGATTTTCTGTAAAGAAATAATCTTAAATTACAGGATAGAATAGATTCTGAAAATTATTAGAATTTATCAGAGCAAAATTCATAAACTTACCCTAATTTTTTTACAGAAGAATTAGAGGAAGAAGTGCAAAGGTATACCAAAATTGAAGATCTAATCAATGTAATATTTTATTTAATAAATAAATAAAGTATGATAAATAAATTTTAGTTAACAAAAAAAAATTTAATTTTATAGGCTGATAAAGATGTGCTGAAGTGTTTTGAAAATATATATGATGACTAGATAACTTTGCTGAAAAAGAGATTAGAGTCACAATAATTGAGTAAAAGAGACATTTAAAAATAGTTTTTGCAAATGATTGATAATAGCGATGACAGCAGCATCCCGAATGAATTAAAAGCTATTTTGAATAAAAAATACATCAGAGAATGCTATTTGAGCAGACAACAATCGAGCACACAGAAATCCAATAATTCTGTATCTTATTCTCGGGGCACAAATTAATCTAAATAGGGTCTTGTACTATGGCACCAAAAATCTCATTCCTCCTCTCCCAAATCATATCCTTTAAAAGATGAAAATGATTAGTAGTAGCTACCTTACACTCCCCGCAGTGATTTTGCCTAATAATCAACATTTTCTATCTTCATGAATAATCACAAATAATAAATTAGTAAACAAAAAATAAGAAGGGTTTAAAGTGGAAATGCTAATAGTGCCAATAATAACAGCAACAAGGATAGATAGCTCTCTCATAATTACTTTAATATTTCCACCTATTTAAATTAAAATGAGAAGAGTAAAGATAGTATTTCTGGAATAGAAGCCTAGTAAACAACTGATATTTCTCCTAAAATTTCTCTACTTCTTTTTAATCATTCTAGCAATAATAATATTTACGATTTGGGCTGTAAAATAAATTATAATTTATTAATATAAAAATGTATATATTAAACAATTTTTAATTTAAGAACAAGACTCAATTATCGGTGGAAATATAAATAATAGCAAAGATGAAATCAATATATCAAAGAATATCAACAAGGATAATGAAAACGAACACGAAAATATGTAGAGGGAAAGTCCTCGAAGTATTATGAAGCCTTATGTTCAATACAATTTGGAAAAGTAGCAAAAATTGATTAAAAAAAATTAAAAAAGCAAGGAAATGTACATTGACACCAACCTATCGCGAGGTTATTATAATAACAACAATAATTTAATCTCTCCTTAGACTCTCTCGGATCTAAGTTCTAATAAATTTTTTTCTGATAAGCTTTTAAGTCATTATTAAGGTGCTTAGAGCACTAGAGAGTAGACGACACCATAACAGTTACTATCAGTGTGCAAGTAAAATTAAGCATAGGAAAATGAGAGAACTTCTAAACAACAAAATTTTCAGCAGGGGAAGGTTTGCAAGACAGAAGAAGAGTCGAACTCAAATAAAAAGAAAAAAATTGTTATTATTAGCCGTACGAATTCGGCCTCAAATAAAAGGCCATCTTATTTTCAGTACCAGTCAATTTTAAGTTAGCAATAAAAGGAATAAGAAATTCAAATGCTTAAAGATAACAACTCAATAAAAGAAAAATTAGACACAAAAAATGAATATTATTAGCAATAAGTAATTAAATAGAATTCTCTCTTTATTAGGACGCAATCAGCAAAAGTACCTAATATTATCTCCTAAAATAAGCAAGACAATAATAATACTAATAATAATAAGCAAATCGGAGTAAATAAATAGCAAGCATCTACCACTAAGAACAGACTGTAATCAGCACAGTCTGCTCTTTTCTGCAATAGCAACAACCCGGCTTCCCAATAGCAAATACAGTAATTTAGAACCACTTCTAAAACAGAACCCTCCGCCTAATAACAATAATAAACAACTGTTTAATCTTAAAAAAGCATAATTTTTCCGAACCATGAGTAAACAAATGTTCCGAAATCAGGAGGGAAAAAGATTAAAAAGTTGCTAGATTTTGATGAAGTTTTTGAACCTCCCAAAGATGACAATTACTACCGCTCTTTATTGGGGGAAAAAGGCTTATGCTATTTGAATCGAAGTCAGAGGGGTCACTAAGCTTCCTCTTCTTCTCCAGGCATTGATAAGATATTGTCCTCTAAATCAAAAGCATAGAGTGAAAATAGTGGGGGGAAAAAAACAAATTAGTTTGTCTTTAAATTTTCTAAAAATGAAATGAATTCTTCGAAAAGAAAAGAATCTGCCACTACTACATCTATTTAGGAAAATAAAAGTATCTACGATATTAATTAAAATAATAAAAAGTAATAGATAATTTTGAATAAAGATGTGCTAAATAAACTATAAAAAGGATAAAGTGCTGTCTAAGCCATTGTAAGATTAAGTAAAAAAGTAAAGGAAAATGGAGTTACCTCTACATAATAACAAACATAAAATTAAAAATAACCTATTATATTCAAAGAATTCACATAAAGGAGTGCTTATTGCACCAATTACTAGAACAGTAATAAAATTCCTAAAAACTAAACTATTAATGTAGAAAAATATTTTCCCAAAGTATTAAAAGGAATATATACCGCTTCAAATAGATAAATTAAACTTAATGAACAATTTATAAACAATTTTTGTACGGAATAAAACTAATGATCTATAAATAATTATTAAATATATATACAAGAAGTTTTCCTTATTATAAATACAATAAGCTAGTGGGGGTTTATACTCTCATATGAGATTTATTTATAAATTATACAAATATTATAATTTAAAAAAAATATATTTATATTTTACTATTTATATATTTATGATTGAATTTATTTATATAATTAATTATTTATAAATAACACATTTTGCTTTTATATAATATTAATATAAAAATAATATATATTGAAATATAAATATATGTTTTCATTGCTTTTCTTCATTTTCTTCTTCTTCATCATCACCATCATTTTCTTTTTGATAAGGCTATTCTTGGTTTTCTTACTACTCCTGATCATCTTCTTACTCTTCCTCTTCTTCTTCCTATATTTACTGTTCCAATAAGTCTACTTCATCTTAAGAAATTGATATATATGAAGTAAACACACATAATTTAAATATATAAAAATAATATTAAATATACTTTTAGATATGGCCTGTAAAAACCCGGGATATTATGTTTCTAACAAATGAGAATGAAACTATGAATCAAAAATTAGTTCAAATTTATTATTTTAATATAAATTTTCTGGAAGGAATCCTTTCTTAGATTTGGGCCAGCTAGGTGGACTAAAGATAGGGTCTACAGCAATTTTAAATACATTATCTAGCATATGAGGAATAATTCTTGAAAGTAAAGGTGATGAAGTAGCTAAATCTGGATTGCTATTAACCTCAATCAGCCAGACTTTTAAATTCTAGTCGATCATGTAATCCATCCCAAACAACTTTTTTTATTCATTTTTGTTTATTGATAATTTTTATTAATTATAAAATGAACTATTACTTCAAAAGAAAATCCTTTTTGGGACTCATGAATTTTTGGGAAAACTGCCTAAATAGTGTCAAGGGCTATTTACTTCATTTGAGGATAAATTTACTGTAAAAAATTAACCTCTGGCTTGCTTACATCTAAATATTTCTAAAAATCTGTATAAGAAAGTTTATTCCCATTCTCAAACTTTCCGTAGTCCTCTTACTTCTTTTACACAAAATCGTTTGTAAGATGCACAATTCTGTTTTCCAGGTTTTTTAGCGTAAATTCTTTGCATGACGTCCTAATATACCCCTCTTCGTACCAATACCCTAATAAATATTTATTTAGTTATATATATCAATTGAAACATATATGCTTTTACCTTTGGTGATTCCGTTATATGTCGTAATTAATATATAACACCTTATATCAAATTTTCTTTTATTGTATAAAAATGGCTTTTCAAGATATTTTTACACTATATAAGTTCTGTTTTTTTTTTATTTATCTGCTATAATGCCTTTTATTGTGGCTAGGGAATCAGAAACTTGGATTCCATGGCCTCTATTCGTAGATTCCCCAGGTTTGATTATCCATATATTTCTGTTTACATTATTTCCCTTCTTTTTCGCAGACTAACTAGCCTATTATTCATTATATTCATATATTTTTTCAAATTTTGCATATTCATTGTCTGATAAACCCTTTCTGATATGAAACGTGGTTGGAATAAAATCGAAAGGATCTTTATTTATAGCTGTGTAATAAGATTTCATATTGTAGAACAGAGCCTTTTTATTTCCCAAATGATAGTTATTCGATAAATGATTATGCATCTTCAAGTTAATTGGCTATAAAGTTTCTCTAAACTTTCCTATTTAACACATCACTCCATTATAAGTACTGTTTTAATCATTTTATTATTATTACACATCTTCGTTAACAGATTGCTTTTGCTAATTAAATAATTAGTCGAATTGTTGTAAAGTTTGAATTAGTTTTGGATCTATTTCACAATCAAAAACAAAACCATGTTTCAAACTCAAATTGTTTATTTTAATTGAACTAGTTTACTCTTAATAAAATTTTTATATAGCGTTTATATCATTAAAATTAAGAAATTTGATTAGCCGTTCTGTGTCAAATAAATTTTTATTTTGTTTTCTAACTTTTATTTTTTTGAAGAGGGTTTAACTTATTGATTTATTTTTTCTTTATCACTTTAAATTTCCTCCTCTCCCCCCTATTATTGAATATTAGAATTTGAACTCTTATTATTTTATATTTTAGACTTTCTTCTGTTTTTCCTACTTTATTATTTTGAAGCTGTGCGCTTTCTTTAATCATTTTCTTAATTTTTTTCTATCAGTTAATCATTGTAAGTAAGCATTATACTGAAAAAATCTTTTTTCCTTGTTTAGGACCAATATAAATTAATATCATCCTTGTCATCTGCAGATATATTCCACCACCATCGATGCCTTTGCATAATACTCTTTACTAATTAGCAATTGTTTCCTCTAGCTACATATGCTTTATAATGAAAAACTTACGGCTAGGATTAACTTTAAGGTCCTTGCTAGGATTAGTATGCAAATTTCATTTTAGGAAAACAAAGCCTATTTGATACATTAATTAAATTTAAAAAATCTTTATACTACAAGATTCTGATAAATGATTGATCAAATTCTCTATCTTTTGCATTTATTTGATAATATTCCTATGAAGAATAGCATTTAGACAAAGGTTACGGGAGTTTGATTCCATTCGGCAAGGGTTATAAATTTTAAGCTCCCCCTTAACCAGGTTTTTAAATTATACTAGTCCTTTATTTTGCAGTTTTATTGGTAGTATTATTATTATTTGGGTCTCCATTTTTTACTTATAAATTACTAACTTATTGTTGTTTTTGTTCTTTTTAGTTACTATTGTGATTTTCTTTAATAGAATTTTTTCTTGTGCTTTTTTAAGTTTATGATAAGATTTTCTGCTTTGTATTACTTTTTATTTAAGTTTTATCTTTATTTTAATTTTAATTTTAATTTTCTTCATTACTATCAAGTTTATTTATGTTCTAAAATGTATATATTTTATCTTTTTTATTTCTGCTTTATTTTAAATTTCATTATTTTAAGCATCTAATAATAAAGGACTATTAATTTAATGACTGATTGATCTTTTTGATTTTAATACTTTATTATTAGTTTCTGTAATAGCTATATTATTAGGTTTTTCTTTTAATTACTATTATTGGTATAAAATATTTTTTCTTTCTTAAGGTAAAAGTACTATTTTTTGTGGATTTAATTTTAATAGATAATCTAGTTATTAATCTTTTGTATCATTTTCATTTTAATTATTTTTAACTTCCTCCTTTTCATTTTTATTTATAAATTTTTTAACTTCTTATTAATTATTTAAATTTTAATTTTTATTAACTTCTTATTAATTATTTAAATTTTATCCACTATCTTTGGAAATAAATTTATTAAGAATTTAAATATTTATTTTCATTGGTTCAATTTTCATCTAATTGATTTATTCATTATTGAAATCTTCTTTTAATAGCTTTTTTTTATAAGTAGAATAATCTTCCTAAATTTTATCAAAGTTGACGGAATTTAATCTATAAATTATATCATAATTTTAATAATTTTATTTTTATTTACATATATAAATATTAAGTTCATATAAGTGTACTTTTTTTTTTCATATAAAATATCCCTTTAATATATTTTATCTAAAGAATCAAAACACAAGTCTTAGCTAAAATTATTTTCTCTTTTAGAAATCAAATACCTTTTATTAGTTGTTACACCTGTACTATTGTATTTTTTGTGTCCTTGTATTGGAGGCATTAAAAACTCCGTTATTTTCTATGTTTATTTCTAGGTATTATTTTTAGGTTATAAAGCTTAGATCTTTAAATCGCAGAACTCTTGTTACTGGTTTTCATTGGTTTGATTTTTATAAATATTTTCACTCAAATAATTTTCTGAATGAGATATTTCATGGTTTTTATTCTCTTTTAATATTGCATTTTATTCATTGTTATTAGGAAAACTATTCAGGTGCTATTTATTTATTAGGCGTTTTTCAGAAAAAGATGATTATATATTTTCATTTTTGGGACTTATATAATTGATTTTAGTAATAGCCGGTAATATGTTGACTCTCTCACCTTTAATTTCAATAATAATATTAAAAAAAATTATTTTTTTTATATTATTATATACTCTTATTATTGACTGGATTCTATTGCTCCCCAACAATATTAATTAATTCTTGTCTTTAATTATTGTATTTGCTTTTATTTATCTCATGATAGCCTTTATTTTTCATATATTTCTTCAGCAAACTTTCTAGTTTCTATTTGTAAATATCATTTTCTTAATTTATATTATTTTAAAACTAATTTTCCTAATGCATTATTAACGAAGATTAAATATTTTAATATTAATTTGAATTTAGAAGGTCTTTATGACTAGTTTACAAATTTTTATATTATTGTGATAACTTTTTGGATCCTTTAAAATTTTATTTTTAATTTAGTTTTTATAAAATCCATTCTCCAGCATTCAATTCTTCATTTTTGGAATTATCTAAAATTTCTTATGAATCATTAGCCTTTACATCTATAAAGGATATATATTATGCTATGAATGATAACTAAAGATTTACTGTATAAATTGAGAATATAAAACAATATTTTATAAATACAATTATGATTGCTCTTACATTACTATAGTATATATTTAAAATTCTAATCTTTATTAGTGAAAAAAATATTATTTTGAAAATAATTCTATAAACAAAATGTCAAAATTGATTCTTTTATAGATATTTGTAAAAAGTTTTATAGGTAAAAAAAATATTTTTAAATATATTTTGCAAATAAAATTAAATTATGTAAAATATTTTATAAAATACAATTATAATTTTATTTAATACAAAATAGATTAATTTTTATAAACATAATTCCAAATTTTTTACTTATGCTTTTTTTTTCTTCATCTTTTCTTAATTTATCAATTTAACACCATTTTCTCCAATTTAGTTTTTCATTTTTAAAATATATTGCTAAATTTTGAACAAATGAATTTAATAATATTACTTCCTATTTTTATAATTTTCTTTTTTATTTTAATAATATTCTTTGTTACAAGTAATAGTTTTTTTATCATAATTTATTAAATCACAAAATAAATTTTAATAGTTTTAAATTTAATAAGTATATTGAATTTTATTACCGTGCTAAATTATAAATGATAATTATTTTTGAAAGATGAACTGTATTCTAAAATTAATAAAATTTCCTTTTTTAAGCTTTTATATAACTATATATATATTAATAATTAATAATATTAATAAATTTTTGATATTAAAGTAATCAGTTCTCAAATTTTATAATTATTTTTTTGTAAAATATTGATTATAAAAACTAATATATAATATATAAGTAGTAAAAAGGTTATATATGATATACTTATAATAAAAAATAATTTAAATAAGTTTATAACATTGATTCAAAACCTATCAACTATTCTACCATCAGTCATATGCTCAATTCCTACATAAGCTCTATTACGATATTAAACTAATTAGCTTGGCATATTTTCCATTTTTTATGTAAGCATAGTTTTTAAGTATCTATCAATTATAGAAAATATACACTTTTTTAAGAAATTAACATATTATAATCTTTAATCTTCTATTGAATTTAAATCAATTTAGAAAATTTATTTATGTAGAGTAATGTTTTACTACTCTAAAACTAATTATTCAATATTTTTAGGTGTTAAGATTAAGAAAAGAGTATAATAGTGATACTTATTATAATTGGAAATCTTTTTACTTTAATTTTTCGTGCACGATTATTGAAGTTATTTAGTTGTAAATAATATTTGTTCGAAGAGTAACTGAGGAATATTTACTTACCTCAAATTAAACTCCGAAAAAAATTACATTATATTCCCTAAAAATTCATTTCTTTTATTACAAAATTTAGAAAGGGTATTAACATCACACATATTAAGATTCTTACCATATATAAACTCATTATTATTTGGTTCTTTTCTAAGAAATAATAAAGTCACTAATTGTTTTAGTTGATCATCTATACTTTAACTTTCTTAATTAATACCTACAAGCCCCAAGGAATTCAGAACTATTGTATTTTTGATATATTAATATACCCAAATATTCTATTTGGCATTTTCAAAATTTTAATAGCAATTTTATTAAAAGAATCCAATATATGATGTTTACATATCCATCTTGCCTTTATTTCCATTGATTTAATTTAAATTTCGTGTATCTAAACAAATAGGCTATTTATCTTGTAACTTAATTTTTTTTTTAATTTAAGGCTCTATTTAATCGAAATTTGTTTATAATGTTTAAACTCGTATTGCCTCTCTATCTTAATTATACTTTTTTAAACAGGGAATAGATAATAAATTTTCTTATTATTGAGGTTTTTTAATCTATATAACCGTTTTCCACCATATTTTTCTTATATTTTTTTTAAGGTAGTATGGGATTTTCTATTTCGATTTTTTTATCTTATTTTTCATCCAAAGTTACTTTCTATACTATTTTTTAACCTTCTGAAAGTGTGGACTCCTAGTCTTTATTCTGTTACTTCTATGGTGTGGAAGAGTAAAAAGATTTGATAGATTCTTAAATTTTGTGAATTTATTAATCTTTTTATCCTTTACTATATAAAAAATGTTATGCATTAACTTAATCTTTTTGAGATTTGACAGAAATTTGTTATTTTCTTGAATTTAAACTCGATTCTATATAAGTTTTAGTATCTAAGTTGCATTAAGATTTTAGAGATATTTTTTATTTGTTATCCATAGATTTTAATTAAATTATTTTATTTGAGTTTTTTATATTTTTTTTGTTTTTTTTTTGTTTTGTTTTATTTTTTTAAAATGTAATTTATTTTTGATTGTTTATTTAATTATATATATTTATGAATTATCATATAAGCATCTCTTATAATTTTAAAAGTATTAAGAGAAAGACAGTGTAGAATTAAAAGTTGAAATGGTCTATGATTTTATCAGTATTATCAAAAAGAAAAAATTGAATAAATTTCTAAAATTTTTTTATTTAACACATACTTTATAATTATTCCCTATCCTAATAAAATATTCGTAATAAATAATATTTGTTAATCAGTTTAAATTATTTAAATGAAAAAAAATGAATTTAAACATTAAAATATATATATCTATATTCTTTTTATTTTTTTAATAATAAAATATTTTCATGGACTTTTAAAGCTTAAAACATACATATTATATAATATATATCTTTACATTATATTTATTAATAGTTTTAATGAATTAGGAGTAAAACAAAAATATTATTTGGGATATTTTATTTTAAAATATTTAATAATACCTATTTGTTAGATTATAAATGAATATTAATGCTTATTTGATTGTTTTATAATATTTTTAACGATTAAATATATATAGTTTATAGAAAATTATTTTAATTTTAGAATTAAATAATAGTCAATATTTCCATTTTATGATTAAGCAAATATAATAATGATCCCTATTATTTTAAGGTTTCACCATAAACTATATTATTTTTTATAAATAATAAAGTACCTAGATTTATATATATCTAATCCTTGAAGTATAATACATATCCCAAATATACTAAGTCCTTCTTTTATTATATGAAGTAAATAAAATTCTTACTACTTATTAAATCAGTTATAGTAAGTTCTATTTTGTAAATTTTATGAAAACAAAAAAAAAAATAAAATTTATGGCTTTTTAAATGAATTCTTTATATCCATATCTTTTCGATAATAACTCACTATAGTAAATATGGTAAAAAAATTCTATAATATACTATAGGTAGTAATTTATTAATTTTTTATTTATAATGTGTCTATTAAAATAATAAATAGAAAATAATATATAAGTAATAATGCAAAAGTTTATTTAAAAATTTAAACTAGCTGTTTGTTAAGTTAAAGTAGTTCCGGAAAAAAAGAAACATTAAAAAACGTGGCTTCATAGCTAGAAGAAGCTGCTAAAAATGGAGCTAAAATAGCAGTCTTAGGGGAAACATTTAATACATTGTAAAATTGTTTATTTCCTATTAAATAATGCCATATATTCTTTTTCAATAATTTGCTAATAAATCAAAATTTAAAGCTACACTCCCGACCATATAAAATAAAATGCTGAAAATTTTTCTGATTTATCTAATTCCCCTACTCTTGAATTACTGGCGGAGCAAAGTTCAAGGCATTAAATGTATATTTGTGGGTCAATTCCTGAAATAGAAAACTCAGTCATTTATAACACACTTGTCTTTTACAGCAACACAGGGAAGTTAATGAAGAAATATAGAAAAATGCATTTATTTGACATTAATATACCAGGTATTTTAATTCCAACTTTAAAATCATTTCTATTTTCTATTATTAACAAATTTCTTATCTATATTAAGGAAAAGCAGTTTATAAGGAGTCAAATACTTTTGGAGCTGGAAATTAATTGGTAGTTGTTAATACAGAACTCGGTAATTTTGGTTTAGGAATTTGTTATGATATTAGGTTTCCTGAGCATGCTTTATCCCTGTGCAAAATGGGAGCAACCGTGTTACTTTACCCTTCCAATTTCTCTCCTGCAACTGGACCTCTTGTATTTTATAATTAAATTTGTAGAATAATAACTTAAAAATGGTTTAAAAAATTATTTGAATTTATAGCATTTTGAATTATTAATGAGAGGAAGAGCATTAGACAATCTTTCTTATTTAATAGGTATTTTAACATAGATAAATAAAGTTTCAGGAAATAAATGAATTTTTTAAATAGGAGCAAGTACTAGAAGATATGTAGAAGATCCATCGGTGTACTAGTCATATGGACATAGTGCTATTATTGATCCGTTCGGGAAAGTAGTGGCTAAAGCAGACGAAAAGGATATAATTTTATATCATGAAATTTCTAACGAATACATCTAAGAATGCAGATAATCTATTCCTATTTATTCGTAAAAAAGATAAGATATATATTAATTAACCTATAAAGAGGAAGAAGAAAACAACCAATAACAAAATTAATGAATATAATATAAATAATATTATTAAAAATTATTATTTACTTTTAACAAATTTATGAATATTATATTTTTAGTATATTTAGTTTATTAAAAAAATATTAATATAATATTTATTTCTATTTTACTAACTTTTCTAATATCAAATAAAAGTATATAATGTAATGTCAAATATAATTTTAAATTCTATTACTCATTAAGGTAGTATTTTTTACTATTAGTTGCTTTATATAATGCTAAATAATTAGTAAGGCATTTCTAAAATTCCCAACTTAAAATTATCAACAATAAATCAAATATTAATGTTATGCTCATATGTGATATATATTCAATAGTAATAATAAAATATTATTATATATTTCTGTCTTTACATGTTTTAACTATATTAAAGGTAAATAAATGTTTATATATTCTCTATTTTAAATTTTAGGTTTTATGATGAATAAAATGCAAATACAATATTTGTAGAAGAATTGGGATAACAAATATACTTAACTTTATATTTCATATTATGTGTCTTTTTCAAATATAAGTTGAAATATAATTCATATTTAATAAGACAGTAAGATCGAAATCAATAATTTAATAAGTTAAATATGAGTTATAACGAGTTCTAAATAATCTATAATAGTTCCTAATAAAATTAGAACCAATAAATATATATTGAAGATGAGTGCTGAATCAAATTATCTTTATCCCCTTTATTACTTAATGAAAGTATAAAAAAGTTAAAAAAATATTGATTTTTATTAAAAATGCAATAATATTTTATTTTTAATATTATTTTTAAAAAAATAGTCAATTTAGTAAAAAACATTTCTTTTATTCTGAATTATAAATTTAAGTTAATAAAATGAATAGTATAGCTTAATTTTTATAGCTAATCTGAAATTTATCAATTATTACACATAATTATAGTTTTATAATAAAGTAAACCCTAATTTTATTTTTAAACAAATATACATAATTGCGCATTATTCAAAATAAAATTTGTAAATTGTAAATAGTTAATATATACATATAAAATAAATAAATTAACGATTATAAAATGAACTCAAATTATATATAATCTTTTGGGCCAAAGGTAAATAGAGAATCTTCTATTTAGTGTGTATCTCATTTTTAAAAAGACCTAGAATTTGTTTGCGTATCAAATGATTGCATATAAAGAGGTTTAGTATGTAAAGATTGTCTTTCTGAGTAATTTAAATTTTATTCTAATCAATCAAATTCATAATTCACAACTTTATTTATAAATATTAAATTAGAAGTCACCAAAACCATCAAATTTTCAGTTTAGACTAATTTTTAAGTATATTCAAAGATAATTTAGATTTGTAAAATTCAGTTAATTCTTTAAAAGCAAATTAAAGATTATTAGAATAAATATAGCAAAAAATTTAGTAGATTCTATCCGACTTTAGTAAAAATTTAGCTTAAGTTTTAGAAGATATGCAAAGAAAACTAGTTATTTATAATGAACAAGACTAAACATTAGTGGAAAACTCATTGAATTATGAAAATGATTTGCACATTCAAATAGAAAATCTACAATAAAGACGTATTAAAAGCAATCATGAAGCTAAGCAAATTGTAAGCCTTTTACTTACCAGAGTTAATAATGGTACAAATAAAACTTAATTTACAAATCAGAATCGATTTGTTGTAGAAAATTAAACTACACCGATTACTTAGAAAATTAATAAAATTTTAAACAAGTAAAATGTAGTCTGTTAGAATTTAAGAGACAATTCGGATAAATTTTTAAAAGATTTAAACATATACATGGATGGAGTGTTTTAACAGGTTAAAAATAATTCTCAAAGAGTCCATGCATAGGCATTTTCAATTAGTAGTACTCATAATTCCTAAGTTCCTTAGCAAAGGAGAAGTGTAACACCTCCTAGTAAATTAAGTGGGAATCAGGGAATTTTTTCAAATTAGTAGACTTTCTCTTAACACACCTTTAATATAAACCATAGTAATCATGATTTTAATACTAACACTTCGGGATATTAAATTCCTAAATAAACCATCCCGTCAACTGACTATTCTCCTTCTTACTCTATTGCTAGGCCTAAATCGGCTTAAAGGGTTCAAGAAGTTACAGAAGAAGATGAACAGAGTCCGACTCAAGATAGGTAGAAAATATTAGAAAATGAATAGCAATATAAACCCAAATATAATATTTCTGATAATTCTATGTCACAGCAACAAAATAATAGTTTTTAATCACAGCATATTAAATATCAAAATCCTATTTAGTTATAACCTATCCAAATATAACAATAGTAATAGTATCAACAAAAGCAATAGCAATAGAGTAATATTAGTGAAAATAATTATTAAAAATAATAATTTTAACACTTTTCTCCCATCAAAAAAGAAGATAAAATATTGGCAAATATTGTAAATATACAATTTATTATTATATATATCGTATTATTCAAATTAAATTTAAAGAATAAATCAATATAATTATTAAAGCAAGATACATCTCCAAAAGGAAAAATCTAAGATTAAATTTACTCTACTCCTTAAATGAAAAATAACTTTTTTAAGACAAATATCCCTGTTTCTCCTTCAGGAGATATAACAGAAAATGATGGAGTAATTGATTTTGGAGATAATAGCAACCCAAGATCTAGAATGCACTAAGTAAATATTCTAACAATGTAAAATTTGCTTTGCTATTTATTTAAAAATTTATAAGAGGGCAAGCTATATAAGATAATAATCGAAATCTCCAGCACACTCTTACAGATCAGTTAGTAGGTCTCCATAAAATCGATCTCGAAGTATATCTTAAGATGTTTAAAAAGTCAGTACAAAGTTCAGAACAAGCTATCAAGCCCATTCAGATTTGATTAATGATATAGCTTTTATAGATATTGATAAAATCGTCAGTTGCAGTAAAGATGGGCTAATAAAATATGGGACAAACATGAGGGGAAAATGATTATTTAATTAGAAGTAACAAATATTCGATAAAAACTATATTAATAAATAATAAATATTTAATAAAAGGGAGAACATTTAGGAAGTGTTGAATGTGTAGCTTATTAATAAAGTAACAAAATACTTGCTTCTGGAGGTCTTGATGGTAAAATTCTTATATGGAAGCCTTAACCTTCTTGGGAGTAAGTTTCTCTGTTTTAAGGACACGATTCAAAAATTTCAGCTCTTGTTTTTTAAAATCCATAAATATTAATTTCGGCTGGTGGAAAGAGGTTAAATGTAAATTTTTATATTTTTTTTTTTATTATTAATTAATTTAATAATTTACTAAAGAAATGGAATATTGAAGATGAAAGTGATGTTTAAACGAGACCACTCTAAACAATGCAATTTACTTTGAATATAACTTCTATACTTCTTCATAAACAAGATAAATGCATAATAGGTAAAATTAATTTAAACTCTTTAAATAAATCGAAAAATAATGATCTTAAATTAATATAAAGTGGCTTCAGGTTAATCTATTTTTATTGTTGACAATAAAAAATTTTTAACAGTAAAAGAAATAAAGGCACATTCTTAATAAATAACTAAGCTAATTAGCATTAAAAGGAAACTTGATAACCCGATAATAGTTTCCTGTTCATTAGATAGTACAATCAAATTATGGGAAGGAAATTCACTTGTATTAGCTAAATATATATACAAATTTTTTTATTTTATAAATTTTACCTTTATTCTCTTTTTTTTAGGTTTAAATTAAAATAATTCAAGAATCGATGCCTATTTATTCTATGGTTTATGCATTTAAACATGATTTACTCATAACTGGAATAGGAGAATAGAAGGGATAATAATAATAAGGGAAAATTGGGTTATGGAATCTTGAATCGTTAAGGAAAATTCAATCTATATAAGAAAATCCTAGTATTCCAACTCAATTATTATATGATTCTGTAAATGAATAAATTTATGGATCATATTCTAATGGTTGCATAGAGTACCACAAGTATGATCCAAGTAAAAATATTTCTCAAAAATGAAAAAACCATAATTATAAATACAGTTTTTTTATTATATTTTGTAAAATAATATAATCATTTTTTTTTAAGAATTCATAAAAATATATATATTAAATGTGAAATAAATATATACAAATATTATATTTTTCAATATATTTTATAAATGTTTTATTCTTACAACTTTTTAATTTATTTAAAATAATTATCTGTGTCATCATCCCTTTCATTTTCGATTTAATTTTCTTCCTAATTTCTATAGCCCTTCTTTTTAAAAAACCCGTTTATAAAACCTTGTTTCTTTTATTTTCTACTTTTGTATTCTTAAGAGCACACCAATGATTTGTTTAAAAATTGAGAAATAGACTCATTAGAATCTATTCCTTCGTCAATCATATTAGATTGCTCAATAGAGCTCTCTTAAAAAATGAAAAATTTTTAAATTCTGGCTAAAAATTTTAGATCAGGTATTTTGGCGTCTTATGAGATTTGCATTTCTTCTTTTATTTTTTTTTGAGATTTTCAACTTCTTATGATATATCGCATTTCTTTCTTTCAGGATTTTATAGATATTCTGATAAATTTTCCTCAGCACAATCTGAATAAAAAGAACTTTCTGTTTCTGAATTTAATATTGAATGTTGTAGCAGTATATTATCTGTAATATTCTCATTTAATTTTCCATAGTTGAAATTTTTGTTTTATTATTACTATGGCTGATCTTGATTCAAAGGAATAAAAACCAATTATTTCATATTTTGAAATGAAAAATATATCATTATTGTGAATAAAATGAAAATTAGTGGAATTAAATATTATGTTTCTATATGATTATTTAAATGATTGCAAAATTTTTCATAGTAAATTCTATATATTTTTTCAATTTAAGTAACTTTCTATTATATTTTTTCAAAGCTAATGAAGTCTGACAAATTTATCATTGTTTAATTTTATTCATGTATTTTATTACTACTGTTGGCATCATTATCTATATTCTGATTCAGATTAGCATTATAATTATCTACAGAAATAAGTTCTTCATTTGATTTTTCTTATATTAAGGAAATAGAATGAGAAACATTTATTTTATTTTATTAATCTCTTTAAGCACTTAATTATTCTGATGCATATTCATCCAGGTATTTCAATGGTTTTATGTTATTTATGGTATTAATTTCTTTCATCATAATTATAATTAGTATCATAGCCTACATAAGGTATTTGAAGTTTATGTTTTATTAAAATTAAATTGTTTTCATTGCTATACTTTTCTTACTCTAATAAATTATATATGTTATTATTTTCTGATGGGAATATAAATTTTAAAAACGAATATTCTGAATAAATATAAATAATTTTTATATGAAAAACGAAATAAAGGAGATAATTCACATTGATATATTGAATTATTTTTCCATAAATAATAAGTTATATATATTTTAAATTAAATTGTTATAATATAGAATAATACATTAACTAGATTATTCCGTTTTAAGAATCTATTTTAAAATATATCATTCATTATTTAATATTTGTGTAGAAACTGAATAATCAATAGGAAATTCAGTAGCAGTATATTCAACATATTTTATAAATAATGCATTCAACAATTAATTAAAACCAGAATTATTAAATAAAATAATAAATAATATCATAAATAACAAAATCACTTACACTAAATGGAGCTAATATATCCAATTCTACTGGGAATAGTCATATTACCTTATTTATATAACCCCTTTAAACAAATGGAGTTATCATAAAATGTCTAAAAGGTAAATTTTTAACTAAATGTATAGAAAAAAATATTTATCATGATTATTTTATTTATATATAACTTAGGTTTTTAAAATTCAAAACATATTATTCGCATTTGTCGTTGTATTTTCTATATTTTCTGAATATATGCAAAGTTCTCTTTAGTATTATAATTATTGGCTATCAGATATTCTCTTTATAAATTGTATTTTCTATATGTCTTTTATGTATTATACTTATATAAATATTAATGCTCAGATTCAAAGTTTCCGAAATGGAAAAAATATAGACTATTAATTAAAATAAACAGTGATTGTCAACATACTTTTATTTACTGCTATTTTAATAATTGTATGCATAGAAAATTTTTGGAATAAGAATGGAATCACCACAGATCACAAAGACTATATTGATTTTATTACTCATTTTTACAGACACGTGAGATAATTATATTTAGGGATAATAATAGGTATTGCAATGTATATTTATAAATATAGAGAATTATACTACTTTTACATATTTCTTAGTTTTGATTGAGTTTAATACTATTCCTTTTTTGGTGCATACTCTATTAGAAAATCCAGTTAAAAGAATAAAAGACATATTTAAAAAGGAATAAGATTTACCATATTATAAATCTTATTTTGCTGGTGAAGAAGATTTTTAAGATGAAGAAAATTCATAACTATTTTACTCTTATAACTCTGGATAATAAACTAATATATCAACAACTGACGAATCTGAAAATTTATTTACTAAGTAAACATAATAATTTGGAAAGTTATCTTCAAACAATAGCTATATTATGAGAAGAAAGTCAAATAATGATATAAATAATTCTAACAAAAGATCTAATTTTTTGACTCTTGATTGCAAATGTTTTAAATCGATCAAAAAAATGTGGATATTTTTTTCTTCTGTAGGGGAATTATTTATGGTACTATCAATAATATTTAGTCTCATTCAACTAGCAATATATTTTTTACCCCAAATTATATAATAATACATATGATTAAAGTGATTCTTACTCAGAAATTACCAATTCTTCAATATTTTAGTCTATAAGTATATTACCTTAGAGTTCTCTTATTTTTGAAGCATAATTTGTTAATACTTATAAAGTCATTTTGAAAATTTCTTTTTTTGTTTACACTCTTTCTGAGGCAATAATAGGAAATAAAGAAAAAAATCAAAAATTATTAAAACCTTACAGAGATCAACAAGCTTTTTAAAAATATTCTTAAATATTATAAGTTTTTATAATCACTTTGATTTTAATTATAGTTTTATATCCACAACTAGTTTTAGAAAATATTTATTTTCATCCTAATTAAAATGGAAATTCCCTGAAACAATGCTATAAAATTTTTAATCAGTTATCTAAATAGGAAAGGGAATAAAAGTGTAGACTATCACTTTTAGGCTACTCTACGCTAGAAATTTTAAACTAAGATGAATTATTTTATATACAATATTTCATATTATTGTATACAATATTTTATTCTTCTTATAAAATTATTAGATTAATTGTAAAGTGATATATTTTATAATAAATAAATAATAAATCTCATTATTATATCATTAAATAAATTAATCTAAACAAAACATTTTTTTTCTCTATTTTTCTTTTTAACATTTTATTACTATATATATTTGATCTATATATAATATATAATATGAACATTAGTTTTATTTAATCATAGTTATATAAAAACAAATAAAAGAAATGCAAAAATTCTAAATACATTAATTTCCCCATTATTTTAATCTAAAATAAAACAAAATTAAATTATTGATAATAATAGAGTAAAATAAAGTTAATTTTTTACTTTAGCATTTATTTATTACACACTAGTGAAGTGATTTGGCTTTCTTATCAGTATGTCTTTATTCTTCTAATCTCGCACAGCTTACAAATTATACCTTTAATAAATTTAAAAACAAATAATATGGAAATTATTAAATATATGCAAAGTAGAGAATTTACAATTGAGTTAAAATGTATTTCATTAGTGTTAGAATATTATTTGGATTTCAGTGCAGATTCCATTTATTTTCCTAATGTAGGGCAAGTTAGCATATAATGTAGAGGTAAATCTTTAGATTTTTTATCTGTCATACATTATAAACCTTAGCAGTGGGCTTCTTCACACGAATATAAACAATCAAAGTATTCGTAGTAGCAATAATCAGAGTTACACCCTTCAGAATCCTTATTACATAAACAATTATATTTATTTTTAATTTTCAATGAAATGAAAAGTTATCTTATATACCGGATATGTTTAGCCTTTTTTATGCATTTTACTTAAAATATTTTACTCTCCATCATTGAATTCCAAATACATATCCTTTAAGCAATCTGATTCACATTAGATTGATAATCTTGATTTTGATCCTTATTTGAAAATGGAAATATTTTCACTTACACATTTTCTTTTAAGTACACCTATTAGGCACTAGCATACCCAGATGTTTGATTTCCACTATTTTACTCTGACGTCTTCAATGATTAATAGTCTTAGCAATTACTTATTTACTAATTAAAACTATTCTAAATATCTTGTTTGCACTCATCATTGCAGTCTGCTCTACATTTTTCTTAACAATTATCTATTCTCTTAATTTTATAAAATGGATTTTTTAAATTAATTATATTAAAAGTATTATATATTTTACATCCTGTTTAACAAAATCCTGAGATCTCTTTCCATCTAAATTAGGATCAGGGTTAGGATTGGGATTGGGATTAGGATTTGGATTCGGATTCGGATTCGGATTCGGATTAGGATTAGGATTAGGATTAGGATTGGGGTTAGGATTGGGATTGGGGTTAGGATTAGGATTAGGATTAGGGTTTGGATTAGGATTTGGGTTAGGATCAACAACAACATAATTATGTTATGATAGTTTAAATGGAACATGAACACAATTTACTGAGCAAAGTATAGCTTTTTGCTTACTAAGAGGATCAGTATTTAATAATTTGGGGATCATGCAATCCAAGTATAATTAAGAACTTTCTTTACCTTGCCAACTTTGTAAAAAAATATATCGTTAATATTTATTAGGATATTATTAACTACTATCATATAATTTTATATATTTACTTAAATGAAGTCCATCTTGCTTATTACTCTAATCTTAATGCACTTATATAATCATTACAATTATTAATATCACCTCTGGTATAATAATTGTTATCTGAGTCACATTTATTAATGCATGTATTTAAATCCTAATTTTACATTTATAAATATTTCTATTGACTAGTATTATTATTTAAATTAATATTTTTACATTTCTTTTTAAAACATTATCATACAATAATAAGTCAGATGGTTTTCTTAAATGTATTTATTTTCTCCAGCAATCGGGTACAAAATATTCAGGATAGCCAGGAATAGCCCAATAAGCCTAATCAGCACAAAACAAGAATAAATTTATTACTGCTCCTGGCAAATCATTTTATTATTGAGGAAAAGCTGCGAGGTAATCATAATACTTAACACAATAAGTATTATCCCTCCAATTGTAATTTTTTATATAATTTTAACAATTTGCATCGCAGTTTTTCATAAATTATGTTTTATTATTATAGCAGTCTTCTTTCATTTATTCAATGTATGCAGAGGAAATACCTGTTTTTGCATTTATAAGAGAGATGACACCTAAAACGTAGATCACCACCTATATTTTATATTGAAGTCTTTATGTTTGAAGCATTTATTACTTATGTTATTATTATTCTATTTTTTTTTTTATTGTTATATTTAAGAAATTATAGAACTTTTTAATATTATTTGTTATGGAAATATTCTAAGCAGCTTATTTAGATTATTAAAGCTATAATTTTTTTTTTTTTATTATTATTTTTATATAGAAATAAATAATTAGGGAATGTTTAAGTATATTTCTATTATTGAATTAACTATGCTGAATTTTATATTATGAGTGTAATATATAAATTATCTATACTTTAATAAGCATACGATTATGCATAACTTTTTTTAATTAATAGAAGTATACCTATTAATATTTTAATTTTATGGTATAATAATAAGAATAAATTGTATAGTTATGCATATAGGTATAATTTAAACATAAAATTGGAATTTAATAATAAATATAAGAATTAATTATACTAATTGGTGTCTAACATAATATAATTATAGTATTATAGCTTTTTCCTAGATTAACTTTATAAATATAATAAAATATGTAGTATAGTCTAATATTAACCTTTTGAATAGCCTGGAATATTATATGAATGAGGGCCTCTTGCCCTATGTCAATAAAGTTGTAATATTTTTCAGAAAGTTATTTATTCCGTGATAAAATGGAGAAACAATTTTCTTTAACAAGTAATTTAAATAACTCATTTATAAAGA
Organism: Miamiensis avidus; assembly: GCA_037039885.1. Classification (NCBI taxonomy): domain Eukaryota; phylum Ciliophora; class Oligohymenophorea; order Philasterida; family Glauconematidae; genus Miamiensis; species Miamiensis avidus. The sequence goes on from JAWVGU010000026.1 coordinate 136,419, forward strand.
TTTATCCATTTAATCAGAGTAAATATTAATATTAGTTATTAATTTTATTTTAGACTGGACAAATGGTAAGTATAATAGACATTAATTCGAAAGTGTATCTGATGCATATGACGCAATAGTTTCAAATTAATACAGGTAAATATAAATAAATATATTTAATTTTTCACTCTATGGGTCTTTTTCGATAGTATTATATATTTCCCCCTACGTTGGATCCCTATTCTGTTTTATGGAAAATATCTCAATTTAATGAAGTTCTATACATATTTTATAATGAATCCCAATATGTTAAAAAATGTAAAGTCCCCATAATTATGATAATATTGAAAAACACAAATAAAAATTAGAGATTATTATATTCATTATATATATATATATATTATATTTAAACAATTGGTATTATATACATTAATTATTTTTACTATATTTTTTAGTACTTAATTAATTATTGGGGTTATAGATCAATTCCCATAGGATTTTACTAAATCATATAGATTTTTATTTAGCCCATATTTATGGTATTTAACTAAAAATATACAATTAGCATCATTCCGATAAGGTTTTATCTAATCCTTTAGGAACTAAATAAAAAATTGAAATATGATAAAATAATCAATATATATAATAGGAACTTCATTAAATTAAAAGGCATTATATGTAATATGTAATAATCTATTTTTTTATGTACTTTTACAATATTATAAATAACATGATAACAACAAATTAAAATATAATATAGTTTTCTATTTTATATGACATTTTATTTAAAATTAAAATAATTATATTTAAATCTATTTTAAGTCAGATTAAATATTATTTTAAAATGAAATAAATTAACTAAACTTTAGGCCTTCTACCTTATTTAAAAATTTACTTTTTAAATATAAAGCTAAACTTTAGAATAAATAATTTAAAATATGCTAGATGCCTAAATAAAAATAGAAAATATAATATATATGATAAAACAATGAATATTACAGTTTTATTGAAACAAATATAAATTATATAACTTAGATAATATTTTAATGTTATTTTATAAAAATCTATAACTTATGACTCTAGTAAATTTTATGTTAAAAATTAATATTAAAGCTAACTATAGTGCAAATTTTTAACGATAAAATATTTTAGAAATTTAATAATGTATTTATAAATTAAGGATTCATTACATAACCTGAAGAAATATTTAATTTTCAACGGAGCTAAAGAGTTAACCTGGATAAATTACCATTTTATCCTTTTTGATTTTTTATAATAATGCGTGTTTGTATGTTTTTATCTATTTAAAGTCTATATGACAAAACATGGCATAATCTGACAATTACCTTCAATCCAGTACCTATCGATTTTATATGTTTATTTTTGTGTTTGATTACGGGATTAATATTATGTATTTTCAATATACTAAAATAAAAAACAGTACCATACTGCTAAATTACTTCATATAAATTAAATAGAACTATTACTATACGTTGTATAAAATCTTTTTGAATAAACTTTGACAAAGTTTAGACATATAAATGGCTCTAATAATGACATATATATATATTGTTTTTATAAAAAAGTAGCTAACAGAGTTAATCGAAAAGTGTGACTTTGAAAATACTGGATTTGAACTTTGAATAAATATTATATATTGAAAGTCTTATTAGAGGAAAAATAAGAATAAAAATCCATGAATATATAAGTTGGAATATCCTGATTTTTATAAACTAAATAGATTGCCAAAACATTTCTACACTAGTCTGTTATTTTAAAAGTTCTACCAAATATTTTTAAGAAGCTGTTCCTTTATCAGAAATGTAGTTACTCCCAGATTTCTCTTTGTGTATTATTTTATCATAGGAGTAAACCTGAACCCCCAAAAGGAAGGATCCTTATCCATTATCATTTTTAACTTAGATTAAATCTTCTGTATTAATTTAGAAGTGATTATAAATAAAAATTATTCTTCTTTTAAATTTAGGTGTTTTAATATATTCTTGAAAAATGAATCTTTTACCCTAAATAATCTTAATATTAACGCTATTATTTATATATATTAAAAAGAAAATCCAATAAATTAAATCCTTCGCTAATTAATAAATTTCCACAAATAACCAAACATTTTATAATTTTATAAAATAAATTATGATGTGGGATTTATTCATAAAACAGATTAGGGAAAAAAAAACTAAATCAAATAAATTTTATTTAAATAGATGAACGAAATAATTTTAATATTACTTCTAAAATAAAACAAAAAAAAAAAATAAACAAAAAACAAGACATAAAAAAAAGAACTAATCTTATATAAATGTAGCAACCCTAATAACCAGTATCTGACTAAACATAATAAGCTTATCCTGCACAATAACCTTATCCAACCCAATAACAATAACTTCCTCTTTATAACCCAAATCCTGTTTTAGTTTAATACTAGGGGAATATGCATGCCAATGGAATGATGTATCCCAGCACTGTAACTTGTTAACATTGCCAAAAAACAGGAGTTACTAGAATGACAAAAAGCACTTGCAATTTACATACTTGTTTATGGTGTTGGTTTTGTTGTTTATGGTGTTGCTTTGTACCTGGGTATAATTTTATTTTAAATAACTTCAATAATTTATTAGAATTTTTATTTATAAATAAATTTCCATAGATGTTGTACTAACCAAACAAAGTTTAAACACTATTGCTAAAATTGTGGAGCCGAAGTAGGAGTAAAAGAATCTTAATGCTGTTGATAATAAATTTTTCTAAATTTTTATAAAATAATATTTTTATATAATATATAATGTTATAAAAAATACTAATCCTGGAGATTTGTTGTATATTTTAATAAAAATAAAAGAATTTATTAATTGTATTAATTATTAAGTAGTACCCTAATATTAATATCTATCATTAATCTAATAAATAAAATTTTAGAATGATAAATGATAGTTTTCCTTTAGATAAAAAAAACATATGAAATTCTATATAATTTTTTATTTTTATTATGGTGTTTTAAGTTGAAAAATTCATAATATAGATTTCATTTAATATATAATACCTTAGACTGTCTTTTACTTAAGTTTTTTTTTATAATTATTTTTAAAAAATGTGGAATTAAAATCAAATAACGAAATTTTATTTAACAGAAATTATATATACGAATAATAAATAATCAATATGCAAAAAAGGCATATGTGTTTTTATCATTTATTAATGAGATTTTATATTTAATAAATAAAAACTAAAATAAAAACTGAATTAATATTTGGTATTTATAACAAAAAAAACAAAATCAAATAAATAAAATTAAATTAAAATTAAAAATTGTATTATGATAAGAAATACTATATAAAAATTATTAAAATTATGAATTTTTTAACTGAAAATACCATAATATGATGTTAAAATTAAAAAAGGCTGAATTTTTGTATTATTAATATAATAATTACAAATTATATTTACTTTAATTATTAGTGTAATTTTATCTCATAATTTTTCGTTGTAATGTAAGTAAATAAATAAATATAAATTAATTTTATGATATAATAATAGGGTTAAATTTAATTAAACCGAAATTGGAATTTAATAATTATTACATTTTTAATATTGCTTTTTCTTGAGTTATATTTATCTATATTATATATCAAAAATTAAGATTTATAGTTTAAGTTTACATATAGTGGATAAGAGACCCTCTTTCAGATAATATTTAAGATTATTCATTATTGCTCATTCAACTTACTTTAATAGAACTCTATAATCTAATTGTTTCATTTATATCGTTTCTATAATCTAGAGTAGTTATATAAATTAAAATTATCAATCCATTATTTTATTATCATTATGTATCTTAATATTCTATTAGGTTTAAATTATTAGATTCGTGGAAATGCAAAATAAAAAATTTTCGAAAAAAAATAATTTTGTTTTGTTTTGTTTTTTTAAGTTTGTTAGTTTAATTCAAATTAAAAATCTTTTGAAAAATAAATAACTTTTTTTTATTTTGTATTTATAAGTTTGTTATATTATTGTTTATGACGTAATAATTTCTAAACAAAAGAATAAATATAGAAAAATAATAATATTTATTTTACAATATAAATATTTATTCTATATATAGAAATAAGCCTTTATCTCAAACAAAACTCTATTTTATGGAAATAATATTACGTGTCAATGATATTTATACATATTATGATCTGGATGTTAAAAAATAGTTAATTCTATGTTTTTAAATGATATTATATCAATTTTATAATAATATAACAAACATAATTGCAAGTTAAAATATAAGTGGTTTTGTGTTCATTATGACAATTCATGTTAAAATATTATATTTAAAGTTATATATTTTAAGTGGTGATAAGTATTTATTTTACCTGGATTAAATATTTCTTTTTAAAAATACAATATTAGAAATTTAATATCAAAATGCATATACCATAAATCATATTCCCCAAGTAAATTTTTATGCTTAAATAAAATACTTTAATTTAATTAAAAATGAAATTTATATAATACATTAAATGCCTAATACGCATCCATAATTAAAAGAAATTTATCCATATCCTCTTCATTATTTCATTATCCTAATTAAAAACCCAAGTTATATAATATGAATGTATTAATTATTATATTTATATATTATTATTAAATCAACTAAAATAGGATTCATTTGTTACGAATTGTAATTAATTCCAAATATAATATTTAGTTATTTTATAATCTTATCAAATTTTAAGACACTTCTATTAAACTAATTATAGTTGCTTATATACATTTAAAACAAGATATAGACTGATTTTATGTTTTATTATTTCTGATTTAAAAAAATAGTAATTTATTGTAAAAAAAAAAAAAATTAAAAAAAAAGCTATATCATAATTTACTGCAATTACATAACTCCAAGTAAATGCAAACTTAATAATTGCCTGTTTAAGCATAATAACAACCTGCTTTTGTCGTATAATAGTAAGGGAATATGCATGCTAATGGAATGATGTATCCCTGCACTGTAACTTGTTAACATTGCCAAAAAACAGGAATTACTAGAATGACAAAAAACACTTGCAATTTACATAGTTGCTTATGGTGTTTATGTTGTTGTTTATGGTGTTGTTTTATACCTGGGTAAAATTTTATTTTAAAATAACTTCAATAATTTATTTGAATTTTTATTTATAAATAAATTTCCATAGATGTTGTGTTAACCAAACAAAGTTTAAGCACTATTGCTAAACTTGTGGAGCCGAAGTAGGAGTAAAAGATTCTTAATGCTGTTGAAAAAAACATCTTAAATTATTTTTCTTAATTTTATATAAATAATTATAGTTGTTTTTTATTTTATAATTGTTTTTTAATATGAATACATCAAAATTAAAAAAATATATTTGTCCTGTAGCTCTATATTTTCTTTGCTATTTCTTTTTAAATAGGATATTTAAGCTAAATAAAGAAAACAACTACTAAACATAATATTGTAAACAATCAATTAATGTCATTATATATAAATGGACCTATTACTAAAATATTTTGTTATTTATAAGTAAATATAATATTTATTCATATAATAAATACAACTATAAATATCTAATCGTAGATTTTCTTTTTATTACTATAGTTTATTAAAATTTTTTTTATCAATTCTAATTTATTTTTGTTTTAAAAATCTAAATTTTATTAAAATATATTATTATTTTTTAATAAATTATTATATGCATTTTTATAAATTTATACAGTTTTATTTCTGTTATTATAGAAATCTTCTTTCTTTTATTTAGTGTAGACATATTTAATCCTCTTGTTTTGTATATATAGACAGATGACGCGATTATCGCTAATTTATTTATATTAATATATGTTTGAAACATCTTTATATTTCTTTTTTTTTTATTATTTCTGGTATTTTTCTAAAATATAATTAGTGTAGTAAATTAAATTTGTACGAAAAAGTATAATTTAAACATCAAATTGGAATTTAATAATTAATAAATTTCTAATCATAACATGATAATATTATTATTTATTATACTTTAAGTTAAATTGTTTATACAATAGGAATTAAAATTTGTTGTTTAACTTTATAGACATGGGACAAGAGGTCCTTTAGCAGACAATGTTCCGGACGATCCAGAAGACTAGTATTGGGCTGGAGAATTAACAGGTAGTGTATATTTCATTAATCATTCTAATATATATAAAAATCTATTGAATAAGGTGTTGGAATGAGATAGCATTACTATCTTGGTAAAACAATGAGAGAAAAATATGTGAATCAATACAACTTATTGAATCCAATAATGAATTTTGATGAGATAACTGTCCATTCAACTGACGTTAATAGAACTCTATAATCAGCATTATCTCATTTATATGGATTCTATCCTCAAGGGTAATTTAAATTAAAATCATCAATCTATTATTTTATTATCATGATATATATAGGACAGGTCCAGATATTCCATATGGTTTAGATTCTGAATATTTGTAAAAATAAAATATATTCGTTTATTATTGTCTACCTTTTATTTGTTATTAATTTACCTTTATTTTAATTAAGTATTAATTTTTTTAATTAGAATACCTCCATATAAAGGGATATAATATAAAGAAATTGGGTAATCTAGTCTTCCCAAAAGAGTTTAACCTGTTCCAATTCATACAGAAAGACATAGTTTAATACTTAGTAATCTATATATATCATCTTTACAAATTTTCATTTTTTAATACTTTTACATCTAATTACATAGGTCCTGATCATTTTTGTAAAAATGAAAAAAATATAAGGCATTAATTTTAGTATTCTCCAGAAAGTGATTTATTCTGGGATAAAATGGAGTAACAATTTTCTCTTACAGTCAAATTAGTAATTATAAATATACATATAAAGCTATATTTATCATTCAAAGAAAGAATAAATATTTGCATTTAATTGTATTTTAGACTGGAGAAATGGTAGGTTTATAAGACCTTTAATTAGTAGATTTGCCTGATGTTTATGATGTAATAGTTTCAAACTAATACAAGTAATATAAAAAATAATTATATATATTTCGTAATATGAGTCCTTATTCGATAGTAATAAACCGTTACCTCCAACTTTTGATCCTAATTCTGTTTTATGGAAAAATATATCCTATGTCAATGATGTCTATACATATTTTGATTTAGAAAATCCTATATATTCCAAGATAGTAAATTCCCCATTTTTCGACGATATGATTTAGAATTTTGATAATACTATCAATAACTAGGATAGCAGCAAATTAAAATATAAAATGTTTTCTGCTCACGATGACAATTTATGTACTAAATTATAATATATTTATTATTAATTATTAATTTAATGTGGTATGTAGCATTTCTTTTACCTGGATTGAATATTACTAATATTAAATGCATTACTTAAATTTTTGATTCTGGAACCACAAACGAACTTAATTGTGAACCCTATCCCTCATGTAGATTATAATTTTTCACTAATATATTAACATTTTGAAAAAAAATAAATTATGCTAGATGCCTCAAATTTATGCATTGAGTTATGGAAAGATAGGTCAGCATATTTTGTTATGATGAATTATAATGGAAAATATGAAAATTTATGTTAGAAAAATGAGACTAAGTGTGATTATAATGAATTTAGAATGAGAATTAAAAATTTTATTTATTCTGAAAAAAAATTCAATCAAATTTGCAAAAATGACAAATTATATGATTTTAAGATAAATTCATAATAAGTCATACAAAAAAATTTAAATATTAATTAAATTGGTATTTAGTAGGAATCAGAATTATCTCATAGTTATATTGAATTTATTAAATTTGTATTAATTTTTGTGATAATAATATTTGCAATATTTAACTTATACACCTTAAAATATATTTAAAAAATGAAAATCAAATAATAGAGTAGGGTTTTATACAATTGTGTAGACAATGAATATACAAAAATATCTAGAAATGAATAAATTTGATATAATTACTAAAATAATGTTTGACTTATTTTATAAATATCTATTTAAAAATTACATATAAGGTTTAATATAATCATTTATTATATATATAAATAAATAAAATATATTTTTATTTAAATTTAAAACTAATTATAATATCAGATTATAATAGTGAGTTGAAAGATAATTGAATATATTATTAAGTTTTTGATAAAAGATATAGTTAACTAATTTGATTACTGAATATCAATTTTCCTTTATATAATTTAATTATTTCAAAAGGAATTATGCTGTTCCAGTTAATATTAAGGTAAAATTAAATAGTAAAATTAAATACATACGAAAATTTCAATAAATATATTTTATTATTACATTTTTATGTGAACTATACTTTATATGATATTAAATATTAATAAAAGACTACAAAATAATATATTTAACTTAGAATTATTGAATTTTGAAAACTAAATATATATAAATTTATTTACTATAATTAAATTATAATAATTATATTTTTAAACTTCATATTGACGTTCAATTTTTATTATCATTTTTATTAAGATATTTATTACTATTATCTTTTTTATAAGATTGAACTATGTTCTAAAGAAGAACATAGGATAGGATTGAGTTTTTCTTGTAAAATTTTTATCCTTATATAATTATCTTACTAAATAAAACTCTTTTAAATTTCAATAACTGGTGTTGGTGCTTAAGTTGAGCATGTAGATTGCCTTACAGTTTCTTAAGTAGTTATAGAAGATTTTCTATTTTGTTATCCTTTAATGTTTTATGCTTTACCACTACAAGTTCCCATTTTTAATTATTTTTTCGATTTTTTTTTTTTTTTTTTGATTTGTTTGTCAATATAAATATTATTATATAATTATCTTATTTATTTTTCACTTAACCTAGCAAAATATCAACTAAATAAAATATAAATTCCATCACATACTTTGAGATATTATAATAGATATGATAATTTAAAAATCTTTTAAATAAATAAATTTAGATTAAATTTATATATTTAATTCATTTTAATATCATGTTTTTATAAAATATATAGGTAGACTGAATTTTATAAAAACTAATTTAATTATATTAATCTTATAACTTTAGATATTTAAAAACTAGTAAACGGACATATTTTATTTATATATTATAATATTCAATTTTTATTGACTAAATGAAGCTTAATTTATTAAAACAAAAACTTTTCTTTTTTATTTGAATTTATTTTAAGAATAATATTAATCACATTATTCTATTAAATATACTTATCACACATAATAATTAAGCTTAGAGAATAATAATTTTCCTACCATAAATATTATTATAATATTATTAAACATCCCAATTTTTTATATTCTAAATTTTAATTATCAATGATAAATAAATTCAATGCTAAAGAAGAATACAAATATTTTTAAAAATAGAAATAATGAAATAAAATTTATTCTATCTAGTTTATCTTTATTTATATAAATCAAATGCATCCAATTATATTATTTATTTCTTATTTATAGAAATAAAGATATTTTTATAAAGTAAAAAAATACTAATTATTTCTTAATTATATTTATTATATAATAACATAATTATACACAAGACAATAAATAGGGAATAATAATATATAGAAAAATCAATATAAAAATTTCAATCTATGTTATATATAATTAATAAATTTTATTGATTTTTAAAGGTAGACTAATAGTTTTCATAATTTGAGTCTATTTGTTAACATTTGATTCTATTATTTATATATTAATTAAGCGATGACCCCTTTATAAAATACACTAAATCATATACTATGTAATCATTTAAAAAATTACCTTGAATTCTCAACAATTAATAAAATTCAACAATTGCTCACAATTTTAAATTATTAAGAAAATAGCGATAAATTCGAAATAAATAAATTTAAAAAATTTTTTGTAACTTTGTTATATAAAAAAGTATATTAAATATATATAAATTAATAAAAAATTTTTTTAAACGCTTATATAAAATATACTATAAATAATATATAATATAAGCAACAAAAATATATTATATATTTAATAATAATAAGTAATAATTATATCATCTGTTAGGTTCCCTAGCAGATTTTAATACTATATTTTGAGTAGAGCCTATTAAACATAAACTATATATTTTTTAAAATATTTACCTTATAAATTTGACCATATTACACTATTATTTATAGTATAAATTGTATAATACGAAATTTATATTCGATAAACCAATTATATAATCCCATACTCAAAAAAACCATTTCATAAAAATTAAAAATTTTATATACAATAGTTTAGATAGCCCTATATGTTTTAATAGAACTCTAAATGGAAACATATAAAACAGCAATAACAAGTATAATAGATTAAATAATATTATTAATAATTCTGCTCACCAATAATACTTATGAATACGAGAGGACTAGACTCACATTTTAATAAAAATATTAAGTTTAGGCAGAACGAATCTGGAAATTGTTCACTATTTACTTACAAAAAATTTTCATTTTAAAATGTATGTGAATTATGGTACTTTCTAGAATGTTCTTATAATAGATAATTTATATCTTAATTTTTAAAATAATTAGTATTTTATTGTTTTCCAGGGGTATGTCAATCTATGTCGGATGTTGTCCGATCCATCGGACTATATCGGACATTATAGGAAATCAATATTTTCAAGATTCATCGCATAACTAAATTCCGATATCTCCAAAGGGTTTTTCTGGGGTGAATTTTCATGTTTTGACACTGAAATTTATATAATAATAAGTTTTTCTTTGTTTTTATATACTTAAAGTCCATCAGACAATATCACACAAAATCGGACATATACTCCAATCGTGTAAATCGATCATAAAACATATTTAAAACCTAAAAGCGCACCATATGAACCCTTTTTAAGCCATATATGTCCCCTTTTCGAGGCATCAATAGCGCGTATATTAAAAAATTTTTTGTAATTTTTTCAAGATTAATCAGATGCATTTTCATATATTACTATTGAAATACTATATAGCATTTATTTTTTCTAATTTCTTTCCTCTATGAAAATTCATTGGACAATATCGGACATAATTTTCCACTTCATCAGACTCTATCGGACATTTTCAAACTGTATTGTAACATCACAAAACACATTCATTATCCATACTCACATCATATAGAACCCTTTTACAGCTATTTTGACAGTTTATCATCACATAAATAGTTCAAAAAATTGTGAATAAACTTTTATTTTATTTTCAGGATTCATCACATATTTTGGAGTAATTTGAAAATTCTGGTGGTATTAAAAGGTTTTTTTATAGATAAACTTTCATGTTTTGTCATTGAATTTTTTATAATAATTAATTTCTCTATGTTTTTAAATACTTAAATAAATATAATAATTTATGATACAATTTTTCTAAATTTTATTGAAAACATAAAAATTATCTAATTTTGATAATTTTCAAAAGTATAAAAATAATATGTGTTTCATTAATATGCATATTTAAATTATAACTTTTGTAATTATTAAATATTTATAAGCCAAAACTATGTTAAAATTGATCTAAAAAGGATATGTATAATGTAAATTAATGATTTTATATAAATTTTCTGAAGTTATATCACTGTCTTACATTATCCTATGGTTGTCAGATTATGTCCGATTTTGTCCGTTGGATACTTTAAGTTGATAAAAACAAAGAAAAACTAATTGTTATATACATTCCAGTGATAAAACATGAAAATTCACCCAGAAAAACCCTTTGGCGCCATTGGAATTTAAAAATGACCCCAAATTATTCGATAAATCCTTAAACAAACTTAATTTGAATATTATACATTCATCAAAATAGAATTACAAATATTAAATTTTTTACTCTATATTTTTAAGAATCAGTTATGTAGTTATAGAATATGCTTTAAAAGTATTGTATTTATTTTTTATTTATACCTTCTAATTAAGATTATCAATTTAAAAAAATAATTATTCACAATGCCTATCGAAAAATTATTTATTTTATGTATATTAAGAATTAATTAATTGCTTTTTCCATAAAAATACGTAATGTGCTCAATAAATTCTAAACTTGCTGAAAAATATAAAAAAATAAAACATATCGAAAACTACCTGGTCATGTAATTTTTTCTTTTTTGAAGTAATATTATAGCATAATATCAGGGACAAGTATCTCTTCTTATTTATTAAATTTTATATAATTATATATATTTTAATTTTAATTAATTGAGTATAATTAGCTAACTATTGAATAGTTATAAAGTTTAGCTACCTATTTAATTTAGATTTTAGCTTTCTTTATATAAATAGAAATAATTTTAATTTGAAATTAAATAATTTCTTAGGTTTTATAAAAATAATTTAACTTAAAAATAATAGACTCTTGATAATAAACTTATATACCAAAATTATTATATTTGTCTATAATTTTATTTTGTAATTAAAATTGTTATTATTTTAAATACAAATTTGACCTAAGCTTCATTATTATTCCAAGCTATATTTTATTCAATTTAATTATGAGGATAATTAATAGAGTTAAGCTCATAAAAATTTAAAAATAAAAATTAAAATACACAATAAAAATAAATAATATAAATTTAACTAAAAAACTAATAGCCTTATTCCAACCAAATGCAATAACCTTAATAACCTTATTAGCCTTATCCCAACTAATAACAATAGCTTCCTCTTTATGAGCAAAATACTGCTCAACCAACTACTGTTGTAATATAATAGGGAAGTATGCATGCTAATGGAATGATGATTCCTTCCTCTGTATCTTGTTAAACTTGCCATAAAACAGGAGTTACAAGAATGGAAAAAAATACTTGTAATATCCATTCTTGGTTATGGTGTTTATGTGGAGGTTGTTGGTGCTGTTTTATACCTGGGTAAGTTTAATTTTATAATAAATTCAATAAATTATTAGATTTTTTATTTGTAAATTTACCTAAATAGATGTTGTAATAACTAAACACAATTTAAACACTATTGCTCAAGTTGTGGAGCTTAAGTTGGAGTAAAAGAATCTTAATGTTGTTGAAATTAACTTTATATTATTTTTTCTAAATTATAATAATTATATTAGTTATAGTAATTTTCTTCCTTCTAGTAATATTGTTCTTTTTAGCCTTAAAAATAAATGTCCTGTAGTTCTTTATTCTCATTTAAATTTATATAAAATAATTTTATTACAGAATTCTAATATATATAAAAAATCACTAAAAAATTATATATAGCGAATTATTGAATAAATAAGTTATATGTAGATAGGGTAGAAAAACTATTATTTTTTATTTTCTAATATTAATATTTAAGTGATAATAATATTATTAACGTGCTAATAGTTAAAATATTAATTACTTATAGTGTTAACTAACTTATCCCAGTGCTTTCCAAAGTGAATTTAAAATATTCGCTTCTTAATATATATATAGCCCATAAAATTAAAAATCTAAATCTAAAATAAATAAAAGCAAATTAAATTGTTACAAATTTTTTATTTGAGTTTACAATATAAAGAAAATTTGTATATCTTGTATTTATTACTTTTACTTTTCGATAACGATATTTCTTTAATATTTAGCTCAAAAATAATAATGCAATCGAGTCTATTTGTTAACAATTTATTAGATTATTTAAATATTAATTAAGTGATAACCCTTTTACAAAATATTCTAAATCAAATACTATGTAATCATTTGAAAAATTATCTTGAGTTCTCAACACAGTAAAATTTTAATAAATCTCCAAATTTTAATTTTTTTTGGATTATATTTATATTTAGTACATAAATATAAGTCTAATATCTAATTTTTATATTTCTATTTTTTTCTATCTATTTATCTACTATAAGAAAACTATACTATATTATAAAATTAATATTCTGAATCACAATTAAATTTATTAATTATATAATATATTGGGTAATATATAATATTTAAAGTCATGTCATATTTTATTCATCATAATTATAAATTACTCTGTCATTGAAAACATTTAATATAAATAGTTTTATATTAATATTATTTAGTTATCAAATAAAGTTGATTGTTGATAATATAAAGTATTTTATGGCATGAGTAGAGTATCAAATGAATCAAATAGATTGTGAAATTACACAAAATGAATTTACTTCTCAATAATTAAATTTTCATTTATATATAAATGCAATTTTTATAATAAATATTAGATATAATTAACTAATGGAATTAATGTTCCCTGTATTGCAACTTCTTTTTCTTGTCAAAAATAAGCAATGACTAAAATGTCAAGAAACATATGCTCATTATAATCGTGTTGCTGGTTCTTTTGTTCATTTGTTTTTTATTTTGCTGCTTTATTCCTGCGTAAAATTTTATAAAGATATTAATTTAATAATCTATTAAATTTTTAAATATATTGAAACCTATAAACAAATTTATATAGACTCTGTAAAGACTAAACAAAATACACTCATTATTGTTATAATTGTGGAGTCAAAGTTGGAGTAAAAGATCCTTAATGTTGTTGTTGAATATATTAAAATTTATCATATTATTATATTAGTAAAATATTTTTAAGTTTTATTTGAATATAAAGTCAGAATTTATCAATACATGATTTTATTGGCTAACATATAATTTAGAAATATTTTCTTTCGATGTATATATAGAAATTAGGTAGCAATAATGCAAATAATTATTTTAATTACAATTTAATTTTAGTTTATTAATATATTTAAGTTTATTATTAAAATAATAATAAAATAAGAATTAAATAAAAAAAAAAAAGTAAAAAGATAAAGCAAATATAAAAATAAATGAACGGGTAAGAATAGAATTATGCTAAGCCTATTTAATAGGGAGTACCAATGGATTCTTAATAGTAATATGGATATTAATAATAATATTAACCAAATATGATTTAAGTACAATAGTAAATGCAATAACCTGTAGTATTTTAATAAAACGCTCCAATGAATGCTCATGGAGCCTTATTTCCTACAATGGTGAACTGTTAAACTTGCCATAAATTAGGAATGACTAGAATGGAAAAAAATACTTTAAATGCATTCTCATTACTATGGTGCTTTATCGGAGGATGCTGGTGTAGTCTAATTCCGGGGTATTCAGTATATATATTTATATTTATACTTTTTTAATAATTTTGTTTTTGTTTTCAGATGTTGTGAGACATAAACTGAATATAAGCATTATTGCTTAAATTGTGGAGCAATGGTAGGAACTAAAGAAGCTGAATGCTGCTGATATATCAATTTTTATTATAAATATTACATGCTATAAATCAATATTATAATATATCATATATAAATAAGTTTGTTATATCTATATAATTTTATATATTTCTTATTTTTCTACATTAAAGTCTAAAATTAATAATTTACTGTTTTTTGTATGAAATAACGAATTATCGTTTATAATTTCTATCATATAAATATGCCTAGATTATTTTATTATTCTTAGAAATTCAAGTATTTTTTATTAATTTATTAAATCAATATGAGTATGAAAATAATTATAATTATTCAAAGAAATACGAATTTCTAGTCTTTCGATTTATTATTTAGTTTGCACTATTTTTAGTAAAATAATTATCAAAAAGAAAAATTATTATATTAATAATTAATGATTCAAAAAATAAATAAAAATAATTATATAATCCCTAAACCCTTTATATATTCATATATTATTTTTATAAATAAGATGATTTTAATATTATTAAAACAAATAAAATATTTAAAGTACAGTTTAATATCTAACTACACCAGAACTATGTAATAAAATAAAAATAAAAATATAAATATAAATTTTATTATATAATTTATACGATTTTATAAATTTTTTTCAATTATGAAATTATATTATTTTAGTAAATTTAATCTCCATAAGCAATTATTCCACTTAATATATAAATATTTTATTGACTAAACATATTATTCTTACTTTTTTAATAATTTATTTATAATTAAATTTTTAATTATTTTATAATATATTTTCTTCTATTATTAGAATTATTGCATTGCTTTCATAAATAAATATTGATATTGATTTAAATAAAATAATAATAAATATAATATTATTATTTGAATAGTATCGTTTTTAGAAGTTATATAGTTATTTGTTGAAACCTCCTCAAATTTATATAGAAACCATAGATTTAAATCATTATTACTAAATAATATATTTTATATTTGTGTGTATTTAATTAGGTAATAATAAAAATTAATAGTAATAATAGCAACTATAATTTGAATCATAATAATTAAAAGTTGGAGGGGTATTAATTGTTTAAGTATAACAAAATTTTACATTAAATATTTATAATAAGTAATTGCAGGTAACAATTGCGATACTATTAACTTAACTTAATATATAACAACAGTTTATTTTATTACATTTTTAATAAAGAATAAAATTTAAGAAGTAGCTAATAATTACATTAAAATTATATAGTAATTTTATGATATAGTTAAAATAATTATATGTAGTTCCAACAATTTTTAATATACTATAAAATGAATATAATATACATTAAAAAAAGATTTAATAAATCACCAAACTTATCACTATAATTTTAATTTGTTTCCTAAAATTACGTATTTAAAATACATATCTATTTAAGATTAAATAAAATTGTATAGTAATAGTTCAAAATTTTGTAATATATTAACCATTTATTAATTAACTCATTCCTAAGAAAAGTCTTTCCTCATAATCATTGATAGATTCTTATTATTTTTTTAAATAATGATCTTAAAGATGGATTATAATTATTTAATATATGCATTTTTTTAAGAAGTTAACATACTCAATTTATTCTGAAATATCTTTTTATTAATTTGCGCTTATATTTTCTAAGTCTAAATCAAAAATTATTTATGTAATTAAAGGGCTTTGATATTACTTTGCATGTGATATATAGTGTCTTAATTCAAAAGTAAAAATAAGAGATAAAACTAAGAGTAGCTAAATATATCAGATTTTACTATTACTTTTCAACATATACTCTTCCCGAGTTTCTAATTTATTCTATTATATCTATTATAACATATTACAAATTCTAAGGCATTCTTAGATAATCCATATTACTTTCAGAGAAAAAACGCCATAGCTAAATTATGAATGATTTATTTCTTCGATGAAAAATTTAGTGTTTTTTAGTTTATTTAATATTATTGTCATTATTCAAATTACTATTACTTTCATTTTATAATACTGGTTTTAGGAATCTTGGTTCACCTTTAAGTTTTTCCTAAAACAAATCATTTAAACTGTTGCTCTCCCAAAAGCAATTAGTGCTATTGTTTGTTTCTTTGCGCAAATTAATTAAATCGTCATGAAAAAGTAAACATACTTTTCTATTATTTTTATAATTTAAAATCCATTTTTATTATCATTTATATCTTTATATACAATTTCTCTTTTTTACCAGGTTTCAGAATTATCTTTATTTTTAAATTTTGTATTTTAAATTTCATTTAATAGAATACTTGTTATCAATATTTCTTAATTTTTCATATTTTTGCTATAATATTATGATCTACTAATATACTTTTCCTATTAATTATTGCATTCATTTATAGAATACTCATTACATATAATATCTCTAAATTATTAAAAATACTATTAGTAGTCTTGCTGTGCTGCACATATTGGACATTAAAATTAATTTTCATCTAAATATATTTATTTAATTTTCACAGTTCTATTTTTTAAAACAGCTTCTTAATTTGCTATTTTTGTACTCTAATCTACTTATTATTATATATACTATACTGTCTAATCAATTTACTATTAATTTTGTACCTATTCCTCCATTGGAATAATAATAGTATTTTATTTTGTTTTATCTTTTTAATCTTTTAATTCTTATTATTGTTGTAATATTGCATCTGTATTTATTTTTTAGTGATTTCAACCTATATATGTTTTTAACTATAATAAATAATTTATATAATATATTAACTTTCTCAAAAATAATATTTTAAATAAAATGTTTATTTATCTCATATGCTGTTTTTTTTAATTTTGATAAATGAATATATTTAACTATATAATACATAAATTCTGAAATAATGATAAATGCCAAAAAGAAATAATTTAAATTTTTTAATATCATAGCATTTAATATAAAATTATATATATATTTCATAATAAATTTATAAAAAAATAAATAGAAAAATAATATTTATATTTTAAAGTACTATATCAATACCAGTGTTTTTAATCCCTAAAACTAATGAATTAATCATAATAAATGCCCACTTTCATTTTCTTTTATTATTTGAAATTCAAATCAAATATTTTGTGTATAATTTTATATAGAAATGTTATAAATGGAATTATATAAATTTTTTCTTAATTAATGAATTGCTTAAAAACAATTGCAAATTTTTCAAAATCTTTTTATATATTTTCCCTATGACATTTCTAATATTCCATGTAATGCCTTTTATTCATATTCTCTATATTACTTTTCTTTATCATTACCTTGAATATGTTAATATAAATGAATATATATAATTTCGAATAGTATTTTTTTAATAAATTGGTGTATTATATATAGACATGCCACTAATTAGATCTATTTTTAAAATCCTTCAAATTAATTTTAAAAAGATCTCTATGAAGACATAAATCATTATTATTTTCTATTATATTTTATATATTATTATCATTTAATTATAAAAAAAGTAATCTTATGTGGGAATGATTAAACGTATCAGATTTTGTAACCAAATTATTGTTGTTATACCTTCTTCCCATTTATTTTACTTTTTCAATGAATTTTAGTATTTTGAGTCTCATTTAGTTAGGCATTTAAATATTTTGTATATTTTTTTTGGAAAAAAATTTTATAATTTTTACAAATAAAGATTTATTTTTGTTGTGAAATTTAGAATATTTTGGATATTTTTTTTTTTTTCTTATTTGATCATGAATTCCAACTCAGATGGCATCTCAGGTTTCTATATTTGGATATTGTTATTTTAGAACACTTTAAATAATTCCTAGGGATTATTTAAATAGTATATCCCCTCACATTAAGGATTAAACATATTTAATACTTTGGGATTATCTGTATATTAGTTTATCCAGTGTTCAGGCTGCCCTTTCATTTATTAAATTATTAAGTTTGATTTACGAATATCAGATATTGTACAAAAGCATTATAAATTTTTAGGAATTTCATCAGAATTAATTATCCTATAACTAGACCTCTTTTAAAATGGAGTTCAAACATTCTGAATTTTTTCTCTTTTTTTTAAAATTTTATTTTCATCTCTTTCAATATTTTATTAATTATAGTATTGTTTGACTTGGTCTTAGATTTCAGATTAAGATTGAATAAAATTATTCTATTTTTATTCATTTATTTTAAATAGTAAACCATGTTCGTTATTATTAAGATGAAAATTATAAAAATTTTAAGAATTCTCTAATTAAGAACTTTTCATATTTTAAAGATCAAATCTCATTTATTATTATCTTGGATACTCTTTATTCATATCCTAATAGTAGTTCATTTGTTGCTTAAAATCTTATATTTCTTAACTTTTTAAATTTTATTATGATTAATATTCATATTAATCATTCTTGTTATTTTATTTTAATTCCATATTTGAATCTTTTTTAATTTAAATCTTTTAAATGATTTGAAGATTAGATGTAAAATTAGTCTTACTTTAATTATTATTCATTAGGATTATCTTTTTATTATTTTTAAATATACTTTGTAAACTATATTTTTTTTTTTTTTTTTTTTCTTGGTTATTGAATATTTATATATAATTATTATTTTTCATAAAAAATTATTTTTTCATATTTATAATAATAAACTACCCGTTGCATATAAAACTTGACTGATTAAGTATAATAATTCATTTGGTTATGAGTATATAATTTATATTAATAAAAAATAGCTTACATCATAGATATAAATATTTATTCTTATTAAAATATTTTTAATAATTAATATAATTTAAAAAATTATTATAATTAATAAATTGTATATACTCTATTAAATCAAAATAAAGCTTATGTTTATTATAATAATTAAATAACAACTTTTTTATATATTAATCTGATAGTTATAAGTATAAGACACTTCATAACTATATAACCAAATAATAGGATATAAAAGCGAAAAACCTCAATTAAATGTAATTTATTTTTTATTATAGCCATTTTATGAAAAATTTTAATTATAAGCAAACTTTAAATTCGGAGAATAAATAAATTAAACAATATATATATAGTTTAAACATGAAATTTCTTTTATTTGATAAATTTCATTAATTAATTGTTTGATTTTAGAAATTATATATTTCTTGTATTTTAATTAATTGTCTAATTAATAATAAAAATTTTTAAATATAAATAGGCAAAATGAAATATTATTAGTTTTACATGTTTTTATTAATATTTGTATATTATTTGACATATTGTTTTTTTTTAGAAAAGTTAAAATAAATAATACCAATTATTAATTATATTATTACTGGTTCAGTGAATACTCTGAATAGAATGCTATTATTAAAACATAAGCAAAATTAATAGAAAATAAATTATCATAATTTTTTAAACAAAATTCAAATACAAAATTTAATAGATTGTTTAATATAAATTCATATTTACTCAAATAGATTATTACTTTTTCAGATATTATTTTATATAAATTTTTTTTGAATAAAACCCAAAATTAAAAATAAATTACTTGAATTATTAAAATAGATAAAATATATCAATTAAATGCTAGTAAAGTATTAAATATTTTTATTATTTTTATAATCCATTAATTTTTAATACTTCACTTTTATTATTTATTTAAAAATTAATTTTAAGTTTAAAAATAGAACAATGTATTAGGAAATTTTATATTTTAATAAATATAATCATATTTTTTATGCAATTATAACATCATTAAAAAATTTTTTAATAATTTTTCAAATAATATAGAAATAAAAAACTTTCATTTTTTAAATAATTAATAAAATTTAAAATAAACTGAATTTTATCATAGATAAAAAATATTAATATTATAATATAACATTTACTATATGGATAAATATAAACCAGAATAACTAAATAATAATAATTAATAATATAATTTATATAAGGGTTGTAAAATAAAACAAAAAATATTTTAATAATTAAATTAATCAATAATTTTGTTATATATTTTAGAATTAATAAAAGACAATGAAAAATAAATCCAGTTAAAAAATATAAAAGCTAACATATTTATTATAGAAATATAATTCATACAAGTTAATATTAATTATATAATTTTTTTTGTTAATTTCCTATATATATATATTTAATAGTAAAATAGTTAATCAAAATTTTGTTATATAAATTCCTTTTGACATTAATTATATACCTATAATTGCCCTTTCCTCATATTCTCGACATAATTTATCTTCTTCATCTCCGCGAAAATGTTAAAATAAATATTAATAAGTAATTTCATAGATAACCCTTTTAATAAAATTAATAAATTCGATTTAATTTTTCTTTTAAGCTACATTATTTTTTCTAATTTATCTTAAAGATCGATTCTAAATAGATCTTTGTGAAGTTATATTTCTTTGGGACTTTTTCTCATATCTTCAATTGTAGAATCATTCAAATGTAAAAATAATAGTTTGATATGAGACAAACTGAAAGAGTCTGACTTTTTTACTGTGGAGTTTGAGTATCTTCTTCCCATTTCTCTTATTTTTTGTATGATTTTGTTTAATTTTTTTCTTAACAATTTCGGCATTGCAATGTACTATAAATTTTTTTCTGAGAAAAACTGCATGAATTTAACAACAAGTTGTTTATGTTTATTGTGAAATTTTGATTATTTTGGTAAAAATCTCTTTTTTTCTTATTAAATTTGAAATTCAAGCATGGATATCATTTTAGGTTTTTACAAAAGGTTAGTTTCATTACTTTTTACTTTTAAAAACTCTGTAGGATATTATAAAAAGTCAAATTAGCTTCGATAATGGTTAAAAATATTAAAAACTTTGGTATTATCAATGTAGTTATTAAGCCAGTGATTTATAATGTCATTATTATATCCCAATTATTTTCTATCAGATAAAATTAAGGAAGTTATGCATGGTAAATTAATTATTTTTTCCTCTTTTTATAGTAATCTAAAGTTCGAAACCAGTTAATTTTAAGATTAATTTTACAATGATGATAGTTAGGGAGAATTTGTTGCAGTGCTTATAAAGCTCTCTTCAGTTTAAAGTATAACTTTACAAAATTTCTATTTATGAAAAATATCACTCTATTTTTCGAAATCATTTATTTAATGATTTACATTAACTAAATTTTTTTAATTAAAATTATTATTTTCTATTTAGGTTAGAGATTTTCCCTATTGAAAAATAGAAAGTTTTGCCGAAAATTGAGGGGATTAATTTTAGTTTTAATTTTTATCAAATGAAATTTATTTTTAAAGAGACGTCATAAATAGGCTTGAAGTTATTTTAGCATTATTATAAAAGTTTAAAGCCTAATGAGTGTTTTAGGTTTTATTTTTATCAGTTGTATTTTAAAAAGAAGTCTGAATTTCCATAATTTTATTATATTTATATTGATTTTTTTAAATTATTTATGAAATTTTTGCTAATTAATTGGGTATTTAATCGATACCTATAATTATTATAAAAAATTAAAAAGTATACCATACGCTGTTTTAGTTTTCCATACATCAAATAAACGAATAACCTAAGGCTAGCTCATTTTTACCCCTATACAATAAATATATAATATATATGAGTAAATTATATTATAGTTCTTTTTATAACTTAAATTTAAAATATTAAAAATATTTAATGCCTGTATTAATAAATTTTTATACAAAAATGTTATATTTGTATTTAAAGTAAAAAATATCAATGACTAAGAAAGCTATTTTTTCCATAATATAGTAGTGATAGTTATATTATTAATAAAACTCAAAAATCCAATACAAATTATATTAACTTTCTTGGTGATTGTTTTAAATTATTTTTTATAATTTTTTAAATAGGAATATCATTTAAATATTATTGATAGATTTATCTTATATTTAGAATTATTATATAGAAATTATTATATCATTTACATAGGAATTTTCAATTTTCCAGTAATGTAATTTATTTTAATTTTCTTTAATAAAATGAACCGCTACAATATAAAATATAGAGTTAACTGTATGCTTTTTATTAGTTGAATTTTACATTTTCGACATTTTTTTGAGTTAATATTAGTTTATAAACTGTAAAATAAGGATGATTACTAATTAATTTCTATTTATATTTTATCTTTAATTTAATAATATATACAAAGGTTTTAATACGCAAAATTAGAGTGTATGGAAAAAGGGACATTAATGAACATAATATTTATATTTTATATTTATTTTTATAATATATACAAAGGTTTTAATAAACAAGTTAGTGTATATAGAAATAAATATACTTGCCATAGGAAATAAAAATCCAATATAAATGAAATTAAAACATGGTTTTATACTAATATTTTATTTTACACTCATAATAAAAGAATTTATGGTATATTTATAAAAGAATTAAATATTAGATTTAATAATAACTATAAATACATATAAATGTTTCTTTAAATCTGATAATTAATAATATAATTCTAAAAATAAATTAAAATAAAATTCAATAAACAAAAGCTGGAAACAAAATTACACTATGGAAACAGACAAATAGAAAAAATCAAAAAAATAAAAGTAAAAAGAAAACGAAAAAGAACTGAGGCTGTAAAAAAATAAGAAAAAGAACTTATAGCTGCAGAGAAAAAAAGAAAATAATTGTAAAAATAAGTAGATTAAGATAAATATTTGATGGAAACTGATTAAAAGTATAGAGAAATGAAATAAAAATAAGAATTATAATAACAAATGGAACAGTTATAATATGAATAAAGACATTATCAATAAAAAATGTATATTAATGTAAATTTTAGCAATGAATACTATTTACATAATAATTTTATTCTAGGGATGAAAATGAATTACCAAACGAATTATTAGAATAATAATAACAAAAAATCATATTATTAAAAGAAAAATAGGAAATAAAGTTATTAAATAATTAAATTAATTTAGAGAAAAAAATGATAATTGAAAAATAACAAAAAATGCAAAAAATCAAAAATTTAAAATTTAATTAGTAAAAAATAATTCTAGCTAATTTTTTTAGTTATAATATTTTAATAATTTAGGCAAAAAATTAGAAGATAATAAATAAATATGATTATAAATGAAAAATAAAATATAGAAAAAAAGTATATTTTCCCTTTAATTATAGAATAACTTAGCTTTTTTTTAATATTTATTAATTTTTTAGTATAAAAAAAGAATAAATACCCATGGAAAAAATCCAAAGTTTATCTAATAAATCTTTATAATAAAGGACATCATACTCCAGTTTTATCAAAAATAACCTGCATATTAAAACTAATATAACAATAAAAGTTAACAAGCATGAAGAATAGATTATTTACCACATATAAGGTATAATTTAATATATAATAAATTTGAATCATTAACATTTTGTTATTTTTATTTTAGATTATATCTTGGATAATGTTCATAGATTTAGGTCCATTAAATAATTTAATTTAGCAAATAATTTCTTTTTCAAATTGGGATATAATCCAGCCTATTCAGAAACTATCCTAATTTTTGCTTATGCCAAAATTTTAGATGGCCAATTAGTAACCTATTGGTGCCCTATTGAAGATCCTCTTGATGTAGTAGAGAGGTATAATCTTTGATAAAAGAAATTAAAATTAATATAAATAAATTTCTTATTTTTATAATAGGAGATTAGAGCTTTCTAATTAAGCTTAAAAGATGTTTGAAGGACAAAATATGATATATGTATTATTATACATATAAATATATAAATTATATAATATATTAATATTCGTATTGTTTGATAGATAAGATAGTTTGGAACATTTTTAATAACAAAATTTACTTGGGGATTTTTACTTGATTTAACTAAGATAATGGATATTTAGTAATAAATTAATTTAATAACTAATTTCCTATTTTAAATATAATTAATATAAAAAGTGAAAGAAAATTACCAGATAATCTTTAATTAGTTTTATAAGAACCGTTTTTTTAAGATATGTTTAGATAGTTTGCATATTATATGCTAGATGAAGAAGATGAAAAAAAGATAAATGTAAGATAAAATTAATGCTATAGTATTAATTAAATAATATAACTTTAAATATTATTATTTTTGCAACTATTTATATAATTTAAGGATCGAATTGTCAAAACAACGTAAGATGACAATCCTATCGAGTAGTTCTATGTTCCTTTTTATAATGACTTGTTCCTTCATCAGAGATAAGAAATAGGATGGATGTACGGAAGAGAACTTAGCTTAGTAATCGAATTCCCATCAGATATAAACTATGTCCCTTTGCTGGACTCTGGCTATTATTTTTCTTTAGAAAATCCATAATAAGAGCTTTTATAAAAAGGGTAATTGGTCGGGTAAAAATATGAGATGAGGGGAGGTATATTAGCAAGTGAAATTGGAAGTGGAAAAACTGCCTCAATTATTGGATTAACTTCAATCGGATACTAGCTTAATGATGCAGGACAGATATAATTATTTAATTAATAATTTATTAAAAAAGAATAGTCAATCACGTCTATAAATAACGAATAGTAATTGTCTCAGTAATAATACTAGGAATAAGAAGAAGAAAATAAAGAAGAAATGAAAATTGAATAAGATTTTGATAGTAAAAGTGATAGTTCAAGTTCCAAAGAAAATAATTTGAATGATGAAAATTTAGAAGAGGATAAGGATATTGATCTTCAAATGTATTATAAAATGCATCTAAAAAAACATTTGATAAAGAAAAAGGATTTATAACCCATGGAATAATGGAGGAAGAAAATGAAGAAAATCAAAATATTAAAAAGTTAAGAACCCGTTTAGAATCTGAATAAGATCTTATTTATTTACCTAGTTTAGTTATTGTTACGTAAAATATATTATATTAATGGGCAGAAGTAATAACTAATTAAGATATTTATTATTTTAACTAAAATTCATTTATGTTTTAACTTATCAAAGGAATATCAAAAATTTGCCCCATTTTTGAAAGTTTAGGTTATAGAAGATGCAATTGACTTTATAAATCTAAATATTAAAACTAAAATTTCTAAATCGAATTAAAATTTTGTGTCGTTGATCAAAAAGATATTATTTTGACTCATAGAAGTGCTCTAATTGACTTGTTATAAATTGATTAGAAATTTGAAAGCAATTTGTTCAAGATTAATTTTAAAAGAATAGTATTTGATGAATTCCATGAGATTACTCAAATTTATTAACAAAAAACATTGGGAAATCTTGAAATAGATATTAAAAATAAGATCCTTAGTTAGTTACTCATATTGTTAAATTTTATGATCTTATTTAAAAAATAAAAACTTAATTTTCTTGGGGGGTGACTGGTACCATAGGAAATTTGAATTATAGAGACAACACAGCTCCATTAGGAAAATTATTGAATTTGTAAAATAAATATATAATTTTAGATATATAATTAATTATTATTTTATATATAAGACATCCAAGTTTTTACAATACTAACTAATATGATAAAGTTAAAGATTAATTCATAGAGCATTGCATAAGGTTATTTTATTTATATAAAATTGAATATTTAACCTAACTTTAATATATTTTAATTTTAGAGGAAATCCTAGATCAATTGCACTACCTCCTTTAATGAAAAGTATAAAAATGCTTAAGTTTGGTCAAATATAAAAACTATTGTATAGAGGGAAGTTAGAAAATAGATAAGGAGAAAAGTATGCTAGAGAAATCTGTTCTCACTTTATGAGCTAATTTAAATATCTGGAAAATATGGAAGACTAGTTTGAAACTGCAATTTAAGTTATTTAAAAAAAGCTAAATGATTAAATATTAGAAATAAAAGGTAAAAAACATTTTAAATTTCAATATTTTTATAACTTTAATTAAAATTGATTTTTTATAGAAAAAATACTTTTGAAATAAGGAAACTACGCTTCAAATTAAAATAGATTAGAAAACTTATAGGGAGAAAATAATTTTTATTAAGAGATTATTGATGTTCTTACTAAAGAAGTAATCTATAATTTAACAATATATATAGTATTTCATTTAATTAAATTTTTAATGTCTTTTTATAAAGAAATTTGTGTTTGAAAAAAATACGATCAATGCAAGCATTAATTTAATGAAAAAACAATTATAAGTCTAAGTAGATCCATTAAAAGATTAAAACCTTCCAAAAGTACCTAAGTCTTATTTTTTAAATATAAATATATTATTTAATAAATTTTTCGCTTTAGTTAGGTTTAATGAATCCTGAATTTTAAAAAAACAAAAAATATGAAATGTTTTTTAAAATAAATGGTATTAACATAGAAAACAAACTTTCTATTGGTATATTTAAGAAATACAGTAGTTTTAATACTTAGTTTAGTGTAAGAAATATAAATATTATAACTAGTAATATTTAATTTTTATAATTATTCATATACAGGAAGATTTATCTCATGCAGAATGTATTATATCAAATTATGAGGCCACTGTTTAAGTTTTTGAGGAAGAAGAATACAAAGAAAGAGATTTAAATTATATGAGAGTATTTTTTAATAATATAAACTTTTTAATATAATTATCTTTATTCCAATTATTAAGTATGCATTCTTGGAACCAGCTATTAAAACAGATCCCAAATATATATAAGAATTCGTTTTTAAAATTAAGTCCCTTCACGGAAAGAACTTGATGTCAATTGGGTAATAAAGTTATCATCTATTATTAATATTAGTTTTTTGTTAAAAAAATTAATTTACTATACTTAAGAATTTGCAAAAAATACCTTGTAAAAAACAAGAAATGCATACTAGATCCTTATGAATTATAGATTATTGCATACAGAAAGAAAAAGAAATTACCTGAAAACAGAGAATAATTTTTAGGCCATGGGTCATACATGATAAGGTCAGACGGGCTTGCTTATAGTCATCATGATATATTAACGAACCTATATTATACCCCTTTCACTTTTTCGGAAGAAGATCTTGTTAAAATTATTATTAACCATCAGTAGAAACAAATTAACTTTTATAACACTAAAAACAATTCTCACGCATTTTTATACTATGATTTTGATGCTGATATTGATAATGAATTAAATGAAGAAGATTGCAATTTATAACTATAGAAAAAGTATTTAATTTTAATATTTAAAATATAAATTTATGTGAAATATTAATCAATCAATAAATTAACTAATAGAATGAGCAGCTTATCTTTGAAAAAATCTATGAGTTCAAAAATGGAAAAATTATATAATAAAGTTGAAGTTCTAGAAAACGATATTTAGAGATTGAAATAGGAATAACACAAAGTTCATTTACAAAATAATGAAGAAGATGATGTTAGTGAAAGTTCTGAGGAAAGCTTTGACTTTGAAGAGAATAAAGAAATTTATGAAGATAAATAATTAGACGATTTAACTATATGTTGTACAGTATACAATTGTGAAGATGTTATATAGTTAGTAAACAAAAATATAATAAAAGAATAAAAATTTATCAGACTTATTTAATTTCTTTACAACAGAAAGAAAGCAAATAATAACTAGACTTGACTACAGAGACGTTAGAAAATACTCATAAAATAGGACACAATGCCTATATGATTTCTGCTGAAGGAGTTATTTTATCAAATCACGATGATAATTTAAATAACACAGTTGTTAATAATTTCAGTTTCTAATAAAATGATAGAATTAAATTAGTTGTAGACTTTATTGAAAATCTGATAACGTTTTAGAATTTAAATAATAATCAAGTAAATAAAAAATAATATATAGCCATTTATATAAACCAATTATTTCATTCTAGAGCTATACTTTACAAATTGAAGAAGATCCTTTGCATTCTTATTCCTTATCTTTATTAATGTACAATACAAATGACATGGTTACAAATGTAAATTAAACTTATATACAATCAATATACATTCTACATTTTGAAATATAATTATTAATAATCTATTTAGGTTGAATAGCTATACATATTTGAATGTCCCCTATGCATGGAAGATTTGCCTAAAAAGCAACTAGTTGTAACAAATTGTCTTCATTAAGTGTGTATCAAATGCTATGACAATCTTGTTAAATAATAAATGGCCCACTGTCCCTATTGCAAAAGTCTAATCGATGATAAATAGATTATGGTGCACCCCAGATTTGAAAGAAAGAACGAGTCTAAAATTTAGGTGCTATACGAATATATTTTGAATTCAGATCCGGACGATAAAATGATAGTTTATACACAATTTACTAATTTAACAAATAGAATTGCACAATTTTTTGAATAAAAAAATTTGGAGTACAGAATTCTTAAGGGAGAACCAAGTGACATTAACCTGCAACTCCGTGAATTTAAAAAACTACCTGAAGTAAAAATATTGATTATGAGCATAGAATAGGCGGCCAGTGGTATCAATGTTACAGAGGCCAACCATGTGATATTTGTACATCCTATTTTTGGTATGTAGAAGGAAAAGGCAGAAATAACATACCTACAATGTATAGGAAGATCTCATAGAATTGGGCAGAAAAAACCTGTCTATACAACAATATTAGTTACTCAGGATTCTATAGAAGAAGAAGCAGCTCTTCCGTTCGAAAATTCAAACATAAAATATAAAGTGGTTAAAGATTTAGAATGAAGTGAATGAAAAATAAAAATTACATTACTTTTACAATAAGAATAAGCTAATATTTTTATACATTTTTTAAGTTTATATAATATTTTATTTTCAAATCAAAATGCAATAAGCTAACATTATAAATTATCCTAATGCAAAAATTTACTAAAATCCAAAAGTGGATTTTTAATTATTATTAGTTTTAGTTCCAGAAGAAGGAGAAGATGGAATTTTTGATTATTAAGCTTTTTATTTTATAAGGTTGATTTGTAGTTATTGTAAAGTAGCTCCATTTTTTTCATTACTAGTTGAACCATCAACACTTTCACCTGGTGGCCTATTACCATTACATTTTAATCTATCTTAATATAGTTAAATGTTTTCAGGTCTATTTAATCTCTTTGCACAATCCATTGTACATTCTATGGAGGCTATATGATATTAGGCGGGGAAAATAGCATTATACCTAATCCATTCTAAATGATTTATTTAAAATTCGTTAAATTTATTATAAAGATTTTTCCTTTTTAGTTCTGTTTTGCTTTGGAGCCAATCATCGTATAGAGGCTTATACATCTTCATTCCTTCATCAAATCTCTTTTTAGCTTCAGGAGTCTAAGACAATTTTATAATGATTTACTTGTTTTATTTACATTAAAATATATTATTAGAATTTACATTTAAAACCCCAGTTCCTTCAGTAATTTTCCTAACTTTTTCCGCAGATACTAAGTATTTTTTCCCATCGCTTGGATTTACTTCATAATAAACCTCTAAGTCGAGAAGACTATTATATTTGCTGTATAGGATACATGCCTTATTATTTACATGGTCTTATTAGCTACATTGGTTAATATCATTGAAGCATTTATTTGGATCAGATTATTATCTACAGAGCTATTCTTGGTTTTTTGTATTTTATAAACAGGTTGTCAATTCTTAGTATGTCAAAGCTGAAGCTAAACTTACAGAAATTACCAATATTAACAAAGGCTTAAAGTAATAGTTCATAAATAAGTTTAATTCGGACTTTAATTATTTAATTTTTTTTTTTAATTTTAATTATTTTTATTTTATTTTTATTATTAATTGACCTCTAACATTAATACCTTGACTTGTATAATATAAAATACGACTTCATACTAAATAAAATATTTCTATATTAAAATACAAAAATATTAAAAGTAGAAATTAGAATTATGTCCATAAAATTAATTTATAACTCATTTCAAATAAAATTAATTTATTTTATAATTTATTTTGAATAATATATATGTGAATTCGAAACAAAGATACAAAATCAAATTTTTTATTTAAAATACTTAAATTTATACTATAAATTAAAATGTGTGAGTTTAGTTATAATGAGGGAAGAAATAAATTTAACATTTTTTTTGTAGAAAAAAATTAATTAACGGTAATAGATATATTAATACCTAATCAAATTTTATTTTATCATTATTTTTTTCTATTTTTCTAAATTTGAGAATATTTTTCTAATGCCTATTAATTCCCTTTTTTTTGATGGGTAATTCTTTATTAACAAATAAATAGATAGTGTCTAAAACCCATATTAAATATAATTCTAATTAAAATATATCTCGAAGATTTCAGATGATGATCGAACTGAATTTATTATTCTCTTTTTTGTTGAAAAGAAACATCACTTATTTTATTGGATGAGAATAAAATATTTTTTAACTCTGCATTTTTATTTATATTATATTTGTAAAGATTTATGACTAACTCATTATACTAAAAAAATTCTAGTTTATCTTTTAATTGATTATTTTGCTTGACTATATATTTAGCACTCTGATAAAATAGATTATAAACTTAAATATATACTTATTCCAAATATATATTAGGTTTTAAAATTTAATTTATTTATGGAAATTTTCTAAAAAGTATATTTATTTGCACTTAAGGAAAATAGAAAAATAAAATATATAAAAAAAATTATATGTTGATATATCTAAAAAGAACATGAAAATATTAAAAATATTATATTGATAAAATGTTAGCTTTATTTTGTTTAATTCCCATTAATATTTCTATTTGCATTAATCTATTTCTAGAACTTTTGTGTTTGAAATTAAATTTAAAATAGTAATAAAAAAGTACAAAGATTAGCATAAAGCCTAGAATAAGACAAATATTATAGTTTAATTATATAAATAAAGTTTAAAATATTGCATTATTTAGAAAATGAAATTGGTATTATTTTGTTTAGAATCCAAAGATTTATCAAATAAACAAAAAAATGAGATCATAAAATATTTAATTCTATATATTAAATAAATATATGAATTTTATATATTTAAAATAATAATTATTATAATATTAATAAAGATAAAGTAATTATATCATATTTTTTTTCTAGTTTTGGCAATTTTCCTCCAACAGGCACATTTTTCTTCATAAATTTCTGAGCAGTTGATCTCTTAGGATCAGCTTTTAATTCTTCACCTTTTATAGATTATTTTGAAATTTTTGACTTTTGTAACAAATTATTTTTAGAAGAATCTATTTAACTAACACCAGTTTTTTTATTAAGAGGATTTGTGTAATTTGAGGGGAGGGCTTTTACATTTTGTTTAATATTCGGTTTATTTTATTTAAATGTATTGAAGATTGTTCCCTTTTTAGTATTGACGGTCATTCCTTTCTTGTCTTCCAAATTAGTAGCCGAACTTTATTCTCTAAATCCTCTAGCAGAACTATTTTAATTTTGAAAAGACTCAAGATCTCTTCCTACAACTTCTTACTATTTATTTACTTAATCTTTTTTATTAGATTTTTTAAACTTTTGCATTAACTTATCAAAAAATAAGAAGCAAGGTTAGTACCATTTCTGTTTTTATGAATCCAAATCGTTATTCGATTTTTAGTTTTAACTCTTTTATTTAGATTCTTCATTTTCTTTATTGTTATTTTTCTTAAGATTTTTTTCTTCTTATTTTTCAATATCTGAGATAGAACCTTTTTCTTATTTGTTCTTACATTTAAAGAAATTAATGCACGGAGTATACCATTTGGGTTCATTTTGTGTTTTTTTTAAGGATTTATCCTAAACAGTTTCAGAAGATTCAGGAAGGGTTTATTCTGTTTGGACAACATTTTTTACCTTTTTCTCAGACACTTTCCCTTTTGGCTGACTTACTTCCATTACCTATTCTTACTGCACTTATACAAGTTTTTTTTAGGATTTCTTTTTGTATAAGTATACAGAAATAATAATGGCAATTGTAAAAAAAAGTATAACTCCAATAACGATTCCAGCTATTGCACCTCCTGGAAGCGAATTATCTTCTTTTTCAATTAATCTCGAATGGGGCTGGATTTTCAAATTATTGTAATTAACCCCCTTAATATTTTGAATCTATACATCCTCTAAGGGCACTTTCATAAAGGGTTGCATGCAGGCAGCGTTTTAGTCTCCCATTATGGGTGCTGGCAGGTAAAAATAGGTAATTTTTTAATTTACTATGCTGACCCAGGCTACCCTTCCGTCACTCATTCTCGTCAAATCGAAGTTCATTGACTCAATGAACCAATCTTTTTCAATTTCAATCTCTGCTTAAATGGGATTTCCATTTTAATCATACAGAGCCAAAAAGGCTTTGTTCGGCCTTTCGTTGGTGGAATAGGCGGGGTTATTGGAGGAACAATTTACTTCTCCTGTATAATAGGCGATAAGTAGATTATCTCCATACTTTTGATTGTAAATTTTTCCGTGGGCTTTGTCGTAGATTCTCGTTCCCAGTTGGTGTCCCATTCCCATTACCACGTCTTTTATAGAGTTTCCATCTTTATCAAATATTTTAAACCCATACTCATTGTCTTGGTAAATGTTTCCGGGATATTTCGAATAGGCCACAAAATATTTATTGCAATTGACCTAAACGGGATTTCCAAAATTAGACTAAACAACATCCGAGGTTCCCCACACTGAAGAATCAGCTGTAAAATAATCCACCTTTTTAACATCATTTTATGAATAAAATCTAATCTATATGCTTTAATTTTGAGTCGCAGCAATTATTAAGTTATCTCCTGTACTACTAGCCTGGTGTGACCAGGTCTGAGTGTTTTCTTGAAATAATCGTACTTAAAGTTGTTCTCCTGTACTAGCATTCCATTCCACGGCAGATTCAGTTAATTTGCCATTTGAAAAGTGCCCAAACACTGCTAATAACTTCCCATCTGTATAGACTAATCTGCCGCCAATAGCTTGTCCGAGTAATTTGTTTTCCACGAAGCCTTTATTAGGATCATTGGTGTCTATAATGGTTGATTTAAATTTCAATTCTCCCCTGTGAGTCATTCCCATCAAAAAAAAGTCTGTTTTATCGTAAATATTTTAGCATAAAATAGCTAATCCCCACTCTAATGCTACTGACCCGAAAGCAACAGTTCCTTTTGATATTTCAATTTTTCCACCAACTACTTTTCCATTATTATCAATCGGAACAGCCTATAATACTCGGTCTGCCTTACTCTCAGTGTAAATAATATATGCTCCCTAGTCATATGCTGCAAGCTGAACATATTAATTATATAAGTAGGGTTGAGCCCAGGTTCTTTCTTATTAAAAACATTTATGTCATCAAATGTAATAGTTTTTATGTCTTATTTAGTAAGATTCTAAGTCTAGACAATATGAGAATTTAGCAAAATAAGTAAAATTACAATGAGCTAGCAAGGGGATTTCTTTATAAAATAAATGTTAATTTAATGAGTAAAATTCTTACATAATAAAATATAAAAGTAATAAAATATATATTATGTTTATATATTATTCGTTTTTATTAACTAGAATAATTGATTAGAATTAATTTTAAGTTTTATATGAGTGTATGAAATAGTTTTATACAAAATTAAAAAATCTAAAACATTTGATAACAATTACGAAATTAGTATTGATATAATATTATGTTAGGTTGTTATCTTAGTATTAAAAAATTAACAATTACGGTATATTAGCGTTTAGTTTTTATCATCAGATCTTTTCTATATCTATTTTGATTAGTTAAATAATATCCTACTAAATAGAAAATTAAGATTAATTATAAATAAATTTAGATAATTTTAGAGATAAAATGCTTTGTATGAGTTATATTTTACTTTTTGGCAATTTTAGTGTTTTGGATTTGTGTAAGGTATTTAAATTATATTTTTTTATTTTTTCTTTTTTTTTACGATTATCTTTTAAAAATATTATTTTTAATTAAAGTTAATAAAATGCATTTCCATCACTATATATAATAATAAATTGTATATGATTACTCCTTGAAAGAGAAAACTTAACCTTTGCAAATAGATAGTAGTTTAATCTTTAATTCATTCAAATAAATGGAAAGTTATATTTCATATTTTGAATTCCCTTGAATAATAAAATTATATATCATTTATAATTATTTAGATATTTAAGAAGGGAAAAAAAAAAAAAAATATAATATATAGAGCTAATAATATTCTAAGCTATTTTATACTATACAATATTTTTCAAATAATATTAATAAAAAAACAATTTTAAGGAAGTAAGAATAAATAAAATAATATTGTTTAAAATAAAATCTTTACAGTTAAAATTTAAAGATTTTTTCTTTTATAAATATTTATATCGATTTAATTTTATTTTTAAATTAAAATATTAAATAATATTAAGCCAGACACATTGTTAATACTGTTTTTATAAATTAAAATAGATTTTTATTCACTTTTCCGAAATATCTATACATATTTTTACAATAAAAAGTATTTTAAATCATTCTATTGTTTATTATAGGAAAATGATAAAATAATACTATTTATAAAAAATAATAAAAATGGTTAATTTATATTTTTGCTAAGTTTTAAGCATAAATTAATGGCGAGAATAATACTTTATAATATATTACATTAATTACTTTACACTTTTTATATTTTTAATTAATTTATATATATATCGATATATACACATTAAATTAAATAAAGGCGAAAGAATTGAGCCTGTGAGAAATTAAAAGTTCTTGAGATATAAAATTAATAGTGATAAAGATCTCTCTATACAAATTACATAACATAATATGACTGCTCCTCACGCCATAACCAAATTCTACAAAAGAGAAAAAGCCGTAATAAATTATAACATAAAAATATAATGAAAAGCATCCCAAAGCTCTCTATAATCATTTCCCTACTATATTTTGCTCAAAACAAGAAGGAGTGGCTTGGGAATGCAGATTTTATTTCAATTTATTATTTATTCAATCTTAAAAAATATGTAGATGTAAATTATTATATGGACCATTAATTTACCAATTTCAATTTATAGTCTCTCTAAGACGTTGAAGTTGCTGTTGGAGATGCCTTAATTGCCTTAGAAAACTCCTCTTCAACCTACAAAACTGATTTAGGACAAATCTTTGTTACCTCTGTTAAGAAATTCAAAGTATAAAAAGGAAACAAATCTGGAAAAGAAGCCCTCCTCGTCTATGTCCCTTACCCTTGTCTTAAACCCCTCTAAAAAGTAAAAAATTTTTAGATATTCCTAATATAGTAAAAGACAATGGAGAAAAATGAAAAATTAGAATTTTTGAAAGCAAATTAAATAAGACATAAAGGACATTTTAGTTCAGATATTGAAATTTAGACTTAATCCTTAGACAAAATAAATGACGTTTATTAACGAAATATTCAAAATAAAATGGAAAATATGATAAAGAATTTACAAACAATATATAACATAACAAAGTTCATTATGTTCACTAAGACCAACCTTAGGAGTCTTATGATTTAAAATAAAAATCGAATTGAAAAATAAAAATTGAACAAATAGGCAAAATTGCGATTAAAATTAGGTGGTATAAATTAAGAAAAGTACGAAAATTTCAATCAGAAATTCTAATTCTTCATTTGATCTAAATGTCTAAACCCCTTTAAAAATTAAAATAATAAATCTTATAAAATTTATTTATAAATCTAATAATAAAATAATTAACTAGATCCACAGACAATTAGTCGTTGACTTAGAAAGAAAATTAAAATAAAACGTTTTGATCACCGCCAAAAGAACCATTGCTTCCAGATGGATCAAAACCCACAAAACCCAATAAAGACCCAGATCTAGAACCTTAACCTCTGTCTACGACAACATCCTCGATGATTTAGTTCTCCCCTCCGTCATCATCGGAAAAAGAATCAGAGTCAGATTAGACGGATCCAGATTCTACAAAATGTACATTCTTTTTCTCCATAAGTATTTAAACACGTTTATTTACCTATTTTTTTTAATTAGCACCTTAGATGAAAACGAAAAAGACATTTTAGGAGACAAAGTTGATTCTATTACCAGCATTTACAGAGATTTAACCACCAGAGAAGTCCAAATTGACTTCAAACCCGAAGTTACTTTCCACACTTTCAAAAAAAACTGAGTTGAAAAATAACTAAATTTTAACATAACTAAGAAAATTTTAATCTTTCTTATATTAATTTAATTATCACTAGCCTATTTAAATTTGTTATGTGTCATAAATATATATATTTAAACATATTAAACAGTTAAATTAAAAAAACTCTGATACAAAAAATATTATTATATATGTATTATTTATTTTTTTATTTTTATTGAAATAATGGATAATTTTAATATACAAATTTACTTAAATAAAGTAATTTTGCATTAGTATTAATATATCATAATAATTCCAAGATATTAATGTTATTTCATAAAAATATACCTCTGTATATTCTGTATTCTTAATATATAATAGTATTGAATATTAAGAACAAATATGTAGTAATAATCTAAATATTTGTATGATTGTTTTTAATACTATGTGAAATAAATAAATAAATATATTTCAATAGATAAAACACTAGAAAACAATATTAAAAATCATATTCTA
Organism: Miamiensis avidus; assembly: GCA_037039885.1. Classification (NCBI taxonomy): domain Eukaryota; phylum Ciliophora; class Oligohymenophorea; order Philasterida; family Glauconematidae; genus Miamiensis; species Miamiensis avidus. Next base: position 174,041 of record JAWVGU010000026.1, read on the forward strand.
ATACCAGAATGAAAAAACAGATGATAACCACATGTTATACATTTAAAAAAATAATTTAAAAATCTTGAACAATTGAAATATAGTTAGTATAAAAATTATCTTGATGAAAATTCATTTTGAAAATACATTTTTTCCAATTTTTAATATATTAATTAAATTAACCTTAATTTGTATAATTAATTAAAATATTTTATATTTATATAATTAGTTAAATTATATTACTAATGATTTTACTTATAATTTAATTAATTAGATTGCATACTATAGTTTCTCATTAATTAGTTTAAATAGTATGGAGCAATTTATAGTAATATATAATAAAGCGACTCATATATTATATATAAATATAAACTTATTCGATTTATTTACAGAATTGATAATATTAAAATATAGTGAAAAATAAAAATATTAAATTTGTAAATATAGAATACAAAATAATCAAAAAATCAGAAATATCAATATTTTTAGGATTCGATATATATAATTAAACAGAAATAATAGATTAATTGGGAAAATATTATGTAAGGATATTAAAACTAAAAATAAGTTTGTAATTATTTTAAATTTTACTCTAAAAACTATAACTTGAATTATATAAACTCTATAAAATGAATAAATTTTTCTTAAATACCAAGCTAAAGATACATAAATAACAAAAACTGAAAGTATACAACATTAATCATTAGAGAATGCTAATTTTGTTTCTATCTAATAATCTTCAGTATTTCATCACTTATTTCTTATTTGCATAAGTATTATTTATATATTTAGAATTTAAATATTTTAAATTATTTAGCCGCGATAATTAGTGGTGGAAGATGAAGAAGATATATTTTTATAATATTTTGACTCAATGTAATAAGTTTAATAATTAGAAAATGATCTTAAATAAGACAATAATGAAGTAGATTATTAACAAATTTGTGAACAATTTAATTAAAACTAGTAATACTTAAATAGTTAAGATCATAATTATTAATAATAATAAAGGTATGAAAGCTAAAACAATCAAATAATTGATGAATATGGCTAATTAATTAGAGAATCATCTACTAATTTATATTAAGATTAATAATTAAATATAATAGAGAACTAAAATATTGATTTTTCTTAATAATAGTATTAATATAATGTTTAAAACCAAAGCTATCAAACTATAAAATTGCTTGATACCATATAATAAGAAGAAAATAATATAACAATACCAAAGTAATTAAAAGGAAACATTATTAATGAGTTAGAACTAATTATTAAATTGAAAAAAAATTTTATTAAAAATATATGCCGAGCTATATTTTCATATATGAAAACAAATAAAGTTGAAATTAGTGAAATTTTGTAGAAAAACAACACCAATCCAGTAGATTTCTGGAAGCGGTATTAAAAGCGATGTTTTGAGATTACAAATCAATATGACTTTATAAATTTATTTTCCAATAGATCAATAAGAAGTAATTTTAAAATCATATCTGTATATAGATCGGTTTTAAGGTCAATTGCTTTTCGATTTGCTAGGAAAGAGATGATAACCTATTCATATAGGTCTGCTAAAGTTTCATAGCCCCATCTATTTTTGAGATTAAAAGAGTACTTGATAATTCTGTTAAATAAGTGTTGAGTATATATATATAAAATATTATATAAAATTTATATTATTATTAATATTTATACCCAATATTTGATACAACAAGTTGAATTATTAATTTTTACTAATTTATAAATATTAAGTATTCCAAATTTATTTAATAGTTTCGTATTTACAATAAAAGTTGAACTATTTGATATCCATTTTATAAGATACTTAAATTAAATGAAGATATTAGTAAAATGAGTAGTTTCAGGATATATAAAGCAATAAAAGAATAATATTTAATAAATTTTAAACAATATACAATATAATTATAAGTGTTTTCTGCATTAAAGAGTAATTTATAAACAGGTTAAATAAAGACTCACTCATTATACTAAAATATAACTAAAAAAACATTATTTATAGAAAATTAAATTAAAAAAACACAAATAACTAATATCCAAAAGAAAAAAAGTTGAACAATACAATCTATCAGACTATTAATATAATAATTTACTAAGATTATCAGATATTTCTCGGTAAAGAATAACTCAATGCAAAATTGTTAAAAAGACAATAATCAAGGTATATAAATAATAAAAAAATAATTTTATCAATTATAAATAATCAAAGAAAATAATTTATTTTTATAAATAAGCAATAAGAATATAAATATAATAATTTGAAAATATGCGAAATTAATAATTTCAACAAAGTGAATTGATACCTAACCATTAATCTTAGGTATCTTTATAAATTTATATATATATAAATATATGTGTATATATTTAATGTGGTATTTATATGGTTATATTATAAAGAATGGCGAATAAGCTATGGAAGATGAAGAAGATATATTTTTGCAATATTTTGACTCAATTTAATAAGTCTAGTAGCTTGAAAATGAACTTTAAGAAGACAATATAGGTGTAGATAATTAATATATAGAATAAGTTTAAAATAATATATTAAACAATAACTACTAATATGTTATTAATCAAGAACATAATTATTAATAATAATATTAAAGGTATGAAAGTTAAAATAATCAAATAATTGATAACTATAGCGAATTAATTAGAGAATCATATACTAATTTATATTAAGATTAATAAATAAATATTGTAGAGAACTAAAATATTAATTTTCAAATATAGTATTAATAGAACGTTTAAAACCAAAGCTAACAAACTATAAAATTGCTTGATATCATATAATAAGAAGAAAATAATATAACGATACCAAAGTAATTAAAAGGAAACATTATTAATGAGTTAGAACTAATTATTAAATTGAAAAAAAATTTTATTAAAAATATATGCAGAGCTATATTTTAATACATGAAAACAAATAAAGTTGAAATTAGTGAAATTTTGTTGAAAAATAACACCAATCCAGTGGATTTCTGGAAGCGGTATTAAAAGCGATGTTTTGAGATTACAAATCAATATGACTTTATAAATTTATTTTCCAATAGATCAATAAGAAGTAATTTTAAAATCATATCTGTATATAGATCGGTTTTAAGGTCAATTGCTTTTCGATTTGCTAGGAAAGAGATGGTAACCTATTCATATAGGTCTGCTAAAGTCTCATAGCCCCACTTATTTTTGAGATTAAGAAAGTATTTGATAATGCTTCTAAATAAGTGTTGAGTATATATATACAATGTTAAATTTTAATAATATCTATATTATTATTAAAATATATTCACAATATTTTATAAAACAATTTGAATTATTAATTTTACTAATTTATAAATATTAAGTATTCCAAATTTATTTAATAGAATCGTATTTACTATAAAAGTTGAACTATTTGATATCCATTTTATAAGATACTTAAATCAAATGAAGATATTAATAAAATGAGTAGTTTCAGGATATATAAAGCAATAAAAGAATAATATTTAATAAAATTTAAACAATATACAATATAATTATTAGTGTTTTTTGAATTAAAGAGTAATTTATAAACAGGTTAAATAAAGACTCACTCATTATACTAAAATATAACCAAAAAAATAATATTCATAGAAAATTAAATTAAAAAAACACAAATAAATAATATCCAAAAGAAATAAAAAGTTGAACAATACTATATATCTAACTATTAATATAATAACAAATTTGAATTAATCAGATACAATCAAATATTAATCTGTAAAGAATAACTCCATGCATAATTATTAAAACATAATAATCAAGGTATATAAATAATAAAAAATAATTTTATCAATTATAAATAATCAAAGAAAATAATTTATTTTTATAAAATAAGCAATAAGAATATAAATATAATAATCTGAAAATATGCGAAATTAATAATTTCAACAAAGTGAATTGATACCTAACCATTAATCTTAGGTATCTTTATAAATTTATATATATATAAATATATGTGTATATATTTAATGTGGTATTTATCTGGTTATATTATAAAGAATGGCGAATAAGCTATGGAAGATGAAGAAGATATATTTTTGCAATATTTTGACTCAATTTAATAAGTCTAGTAGCTAGAAAATGAACTTTAAGAAGACAATATAGGTGTAGATAATTAATATATAGGATAAGTTTAAAATAATATATCAAATATTAACTAGTAATATGTTATTAATAATGATCATGATTATTAATAATATATAAGTTATGAAAGTTAAAATAATCAAATAATTAATAACAATAATTAGTTAATTAAAGAATCATATACCAACTTAATTTAAGATTAATAAATAAAACAATCAGAAGAATAAAATATTGAATTTTCTTAATAATAATATTAATAGAATATTTAAAACCAAAGCTATCAAACTATAAAATTAAATGAAATTGTATAGTATTAAGTAAATAATAAAACACTCTAAAAATAATTAAAAGGAAACATTATTAATGAGTTAGAATTAATTATTAAATTGAAAAAAAATTTTATTAAAAATATATGCAGAGCTATATTTTCATATATGAAAACAAATAAAGTTGAAATAAGTGAAATTTTGTTGAAAAATAACACCAATCCAGTAGATTTCTGGAAGCGGTATTAAAAGCGATGTTTTGAGATTACAAATCAATATGACTTTATAAATTTATTTTCAAATAGATCAATAAGAAGTAATTTTAAAATCATATCTGTATATAGATCGATTTTAAGGTCAATTGCTTTTCGATTTGCTAGGAAAGAGATGGTAACCTATTCATATAGGTCTGCTAAAGTTTCATAGCCCCATTTATTTTTAAGATTAAAAGAGTATTTGATAATGCTTCTAAATAAGTGTTGAGTGCATATATATAGTATAGGAATACAAAATTATTAATCATCAATATTTTTTTATTAAAATATTTTTTACTAAATATATTTTATTTTATTTCACTTTCATAATATATATTATATTATATATAGCAAAATCAACTAAAAAATTTTTCGAATTATGTTTTATATATAATTAATAAATTGTATTGATTTTTCAAGGTAGTATAATAGTTTCCACCAATTGAGTCTATTTGTAAACAATTGATTAGATTATTTAAATATTTATGAAGTGATAACCCTTTTATAAAATACACTAAATCAAATACTATGTAATCATTTAAAAAATTAGCTTGAGTTCTTAATAATTAATAATTAAATTAAACAATTGCTCACAATTTAAATTATTAATAAAATGGCGCCAAATTTGAAATAAAATAATTTCATAATTTTTTTTGTAACTTTGTTATAATAATAAATGATTTGATTAAATTATATATTGTAGTTATTAATATGTTTTATAAGCATGCATATTAATAAATAAAAAATAAAATATATTATATAGTATGTTTATTTCAATTTTTTAAACTATTGTTGTTATAATTTTCTATAAGTACCATATATTTTTTATCTTCTTCCTCTATATCTATTAATATGTTGTGACTCATCAGAACTAAGATGATCTAAATTATCATAAACCTACTATAATTCTATGTCAGAGATAATTCTGTCACGCCTTGTGCTTATGGATAGAAAAGGCAAAGAACAGTTTATTTCTCTAATTTCATCTGAAAAACCAGCATATTTATTCTAAAATAGGATATTCAAATTATTATATATAATAAATGAAGCTTATAAATTATTTTATTAACTATTTAATTCAGTTGATATAGAACTTAATTTATTATCATTTTTATTAATTTAATTAGAATAGGTTTAATTTATTTAATTATAGGGACCAATTTATTTTACAAGATTTTAAAGTATTTTTATATTCAAAGGAAAATCATTATCATAATAGTTTTTAATACTTTTTTATAATAAATCATTTCTAGTTGCTTTGACAGAATTTAGATCTTATATATTTTCTGTGTGAATTGTCTATTCAAATTATTAAGATTAGAGAACATTACTTTTTATTATTTTATTTGAATTTTTAATAATATTAACATTGTTATTTTAAGAAGCATGAATGTTTATAAGAATAAAATTTAATTGGTCTTAGCTATTTTATTAGTTTTTATTATTCTCTTCTTATAGATTTTGATATGGTTATATTATTATTTCAAACTCTTGATATCCTTTGTTTGTATATTAAGATAGCATAGCAAATATTAAAAGGTGAAATATTTCTTAATTAGTACTGATTAGAGATAAGGATTTTTGAATTTTAATATTGTATTTAATATTATTTTATTTTTATTAAACTAATTTAAATATATAGTCTATTTCTTTATATAAATTAATTTCTTCTATTGATAAAATATTATTATTTGAACATTACTTTAAAGTACAGTTAGTTTAGGATTTATTTCTTAGTTGTACACTTAGTTTCGATATTGAATCTTTTTTATTAATAATTTTATAAATTTTCCCATTTTTTAGTTATGGTGAGGCAATAGATTATTAATCTAATTGATTATCTTCAGATTAAACATATTTATTGAAATATTTCTCATATTCTACTTTCCATTATTCTCTTATTAGTTAGAATTCTAATTTAATCATCATATTTCCCATAAAATATTTGGTATTTTTTAAATGATCAAATTAATCAAATTTTGGAAATTTTAAATTTAAAAACATTTTTTTGTTAAATTATAACAGTTCTTACATTTTTGTAAATTTTTCCTTATTTTCTTCTATCTAAAGCACCAGAACAATAATGCATTAATTTTCTATATTTTCTAATATTAGGCTTTTACACTTAGATATATTATTATCATAAATATAGTTAATATTTTCTATGCATAGTTTTTTTTATTATTTTATGTTTTTATTTTTAATATTAGATTATTATTATTATTTAGAATTACTGTTATATTGATTCATTGGTATATTATATGCACATTAATCTATATTATTAGATACATCAGAAGATATTTTTTGTTTTTTTTGTTTTCATAGTTTTACAAATCTATTTCCTAATTTTATTGTTATTTTACTATTTTATCTCTGTAAAATTTATCAGCTTTTCTTAGAATATAAGCATATAAGCTATTAGACAAGTTTTTTTGTATTAAATTACTTTTTTAGCTAACTTTATTTTATATAAACATATTTTTCAAACAATTTTGCATTGACTCATTATCCTTTATCCATTTATCATATTTAACTTATTTATTTGCAAAATTAAATTCGCCTGATCCATTTCTTTCATTGTATTTTACAATCATTATATCTTGTGGTATTACATTTAAAATAGAATGAAAATTTTTTTGGTATATTTTATTATATTTTTAATATAAAAAACCTTATCTTAATTTTATCTCTTCTTAATAAATAAAATATATAAAAACCGGAGTAAAAAATAAATAATGAATTATTCCCTCGTATTAGAAATTATCTCGTATTGCAATAAATACATAAACTGAAATGTTTAATATGGTAAAAATTGTTTTTATAATAAGATTTGGGCCTTTCGAAAAACAATAAATTAACATTCCTCTTATAAAACTTTAAGCAAATTAATGTTATAGGAAATGATCACAATTTTTATTTTCCTATGTATTCAAAGCAGCTGTAGTAAAGTAGACAGTACTGAATATTACCCAAATTAACTTTTTCAATCAATAAATTAATTTACTTAAAAAGTATAAACATTTATTTAAATAATTGATTACCTGTGTATGTTTTTTGAAAAAATGTATTACTACGGTAATTAAAATAATTACAAATACAAATGCAGCGTAGATAAATAGTCTTTTTTTCATGCTTTCTTCTTTTTCTAGATCGGAATGTAGATTTACAAGTAGATATCTAATTCTCTCAAATATATAAAGAATCAATGCTAAACAAAATAGTTTTATTGGTTTCTATAAGTTATTATTTTGTTCTAAACAATATTTGTTATAATACTCATTTTTATTAAATTTTAAAGTATATTTATGCATTATAAGTTCTATAATGGGAATTATTTTCTTTTTATTTTTATTTAATATTTGTGTTATGTAATTTTTAGTTAATTTATTAGATTATAAAATTTATATTATAATACATAGCTAAGGAATTAAAATATTCAAATATAATTTTTTTATTTGTTGAAATCAATCATTCAGTCAATTTAGTTTCATATTAGTCTATAATATTTTTAAATAAAATTAATAATTTTTCATCCTTATTCCCTGTTAATAATATTACCAAAAATACATAAAATTAAATTTATTACTTTTAAAGCAAATATATATATATAACATATAATAAGTAATTAAACAATAACAATATATATTAATTAAAATTCTATAACACTATAATATATCTATATTTAATAATGAGATAGAGGAATCGACACTTAATTTATCTACATATATAATAAGACCTTAATAAAAATTCTGAATATAAAGTTATTATAATAAATTAAATACTTTAAATTTTCTTAATATTTAATTAAAATATTGATTAATAGTAGATTTAATTTAATCATATACTTACATAAAATGCCATATATACTGTTTAAGAACCGCATTTTTCATATATATGTTTATTTCCAATTTCTTTAACATTATTGTCATCATATAATAACCATTTTCCTGATTATTGGTGCTTAATATTTCTATTTAAAAATTAAATAATTGATATTATATATAAAGTTTATACAACTTTTACGCAGTATAATGTCCTTATTATAGTAATTTTCCATGGTGATCAATATAACCTTAAAGTTTATATAATTTAGGCTTAATGGTGTAATTAGGTTTATATTGAACATCTTAATAACTTAGCTTTAGATAATTAGTCATGTCTATTAATTCAGGGAATTATATGGGAGTATTTTATTTTATTTAATCCTACACATTATCTATCTTAAATCGCTTAAAATTAAGAATTAAAATCTATGGTAATTTCCAAAATCCTAACTTATTAACACATTTCTACTAATTGCATTTTTTACATTTGTAGCCATTCAATACAGACTCTTTTTTCATAAAATTATCTAAAAGATTGTTAAGAGATAATGTTTAATCCTAAAATTGAATTAATTCAATATAAAATTTTATAATAATATTATGAATTATGAGTACATTTATTTTTGTGGACTGAACTGGTAATGATATATCTCTAAAATTATCAAAAGAGATAGAATAATATTAGCAGGAATAGCACTAAATTCTAAAAATTCAAATTTAAAATAAATTAATATTTAAATATACCAATTTATATACCTGTTTATTAGTTGACCAGAAAAAATATGTATAATTTCACTATCGTCTCTTCTTAAAAAATACTCCCACCATTCTTATGATTATTTTCCAAGGTCTTTTTTGGGATCAACATCATCTAATTCTCTATATAATCTTTGGGAATTGCTTTTATTTATATCTTCATGTAAAACTTATAAAAAGTTTATTAGAAATTCTTGTGCATCTTACTGAGCTACTCCTTAAAACTATGGCATTTTTATGTCTAACAAATTCTAAATAACAAATAAAAAAAAATAACTTCTACATATATTATATGTAAATTTATTTTAATTGAAAATTTTAATACTTTTAACTAGATCAATTCTTAATAATCTATATCTAAAATATTGAATAAAATAGAAAAATAGTACGCTATTTAACCTTATGAATTTTATTGTAAGGCTCTATTTTATATTTCTTAAGAGTTTTCAATAAAAAAATCAGAAAGTAGTGGAAGGGAGAAAAGACATTACAATACTGCATTCCTAGTTTAATTTGGAAAAACTTAAATATTATGGCAAAATTATATTAAATTACATATAACAAGTATTTCCAATATTTTCTAATCCACTCCTAGGTTTATCTTGCTGGAATCTTTAAGAAACTAGGTATGAATACATTATATAATTGAAATTAATTATATAAGATTATTTATGCCAAAATAAATAGAAACCTTTAGGTTATGGAGTACTCTAAATCAATTAATTTTAAGTTTTCACTTAACTAGCTTTTTATTATTAAACATTTGATTTCGTGTAATGAGAACCATATGATTGACTTGTTGTTTAAAAATTTTTCATCTATAAAAACTTGTACAGATTAAATATTAATGATTTGTGTGATTATTTATTTACAATGTTTGTATATTATTAATGAAATCATTTGACAAGTATTTAATTAATATATATATATATGTTATACCTTCTTAATATTAAAGAATATACTATTTATTGGTGTATTAATTAAAATAAATTTTATAGTACTTTTTTTAATATAATATTAATCAAATAAATAAAGCATATCATTATTTTTTTAAAAGTAGAGAAATACAAATACATTTAAATATGAATTTGTTGCTTTATTCTTTCTATTTAATATTGTAGTATATCGTCTGATTCATTTAATTGTATTAAAATTAAGATACACATTTAATATATTTTATAATTAAACTCTATATATTCTAAAGAAAGCAAATATTAAAGGAAACTACAAATTAAAATTATTCTAATTGTTTCTATATAAAAAAACAAACTAATAAAATAGTAATATTTATTTCTATGGAAAAAAACAGTGAATATTAAGAAAATGAATAATAAAATAATGATAGTGAGGATTTAGAGAGCAGATTATTACAAGAAGTTATTTATGTTTAGAACTATCATGGATACAACCCATTTTAAAACCCTCCATCTATAAATCTTGCAAAAAAGCACTAATCTGCATAAAAAGTAAACCTTTTTTAAATAAATAGTTAATCTATATACATATAAATATGATTTCTAATAAATTTTCTCTTAAATATAATTTTTCTAGGTAGGTATTCTACCTGAGGAAAATTAGAAATTTGATTAGTGTCCCTGTTGGTATTGATAATTTTATTCAACTTCTATTTAAAGTAGTCACTATTATTCTTGATAAAATTAATATTTTAAAAAGTATGAATCCTATAAATAAAAAGGAGTATTCTTTAAGTGATTAATGTGATATATTTGCAGAATCAGGTACGGAAATACCCCTCTTTTTTTACTATGTGAAATTTTCACTTTCTTTAATGGGAGTAGTTTTGCTTACTTCTGGAGCTTATCACCTTATTCATAGTGAAGTGTATTGCTCCAAAAATAGAGAAAAATGCCATGTTTCAATGGGTTTATCATATCCTAAAGAACTAACAACATATAACGGGGATTCTGTATATCTTAATTTTGTGGCAGTAATTTTAACAATAGCTGGTGTTTTTATGGCCAAATTTTATTTAAAGTTGAAGTATTAACAATTTGATGATTAATATACCACTGTAACTGAAATAATAATTAATTTTACAAATTTTTAGTGAAAAATAAATAATTAAAAATGACTTATAATTAATTAGCCTTCAGATTATACAGTGTTTGCAAGATAAATAGACAAAGATTTGAGTGAAGATGACATTAAATAGTTTTTTTAAAATTCTTCTTATGATTTGACTGGAGTTAAAATCCAAATTGAATAAGTTGAAAGCATATACGATACATCTAAGTATATAAAAGCTTAGCTTGGTTTAGTAAATAACTAATACTCTAACTTTAATTTGCAAATTATAAGTAAAGATTACATATATAAATATATATTTTTATTTTAAGATTAAGGTTAGAGACTAAAAGATTCTTTATGAAAAAAAGTATAGTAAAACATTGAATAATAAGTATAAAGAGTAGTTATTAAAAATTGAATAAAAAGAATAATCATATTTATAAATAATTGAGTCTTTTAATATAGCTGTATATTCTGATGAAATTTAAAGATATCGCTCAAATAAAGCCTTTATAATATTTGAAAACCACTAATAAAAAATGCAGGTTTTGGAAGCATGGGGATAAAATAAAATATTTGAATGGCTTTAAATATTTTGCGGATATTAAAGAAAAGATGAGAAAAAAATATTAAACGGAAGGAGGTTAATTGTGTAATAAGCATATGAGCCATTGGATTATATTTGGTACCCAAAAATAATTAATACTTTTAGTATTTGCTTTAAATTTATTTTATTTTGATTAATATTAATAACAACATAGGGAAAATATTCATTCCACTTTAAGAGAAAGGTTTGTTTTACGATGCATTTCTGTGAGTGTGTCTGTTTTTTTTTTGGGTGTTTCAGTTGTGGCAATATATTTTCTGTCTTTTTTGTAGTATTAGATAAAAGATTCTAGTGTTGGAACCTTTCTGTAGTAATTGACCTCGCTTTCTGCGTCTTGTGTCATTTTGATTATTAATAAGGTATTGGAAATTGTTTCGGACAAATTAAGCAGTTTTGAAAAGCATCAAACATTTACTTCTTAAAGCAAAAGTATGGCCACATTTTTAAGTTGGTTTTAGTTTACGAATACAGCAATAATACCGTTTCTTTTGTTGGCTGTTTCTGATAGCGCCTAGTAATGATAATAATACATTTAAGATCAATTTATTTCTTATTTTATAAATTATTAGATATGATTTGGGAGAAATGATGCAGAACTTATTTTACATTTTTAGTGGAAATATTTTTATTTTTAATATTCTTAGTTTGGTAGACCCTGGCTATATATTATAGAAAATAAAGTAGAAGAATTTGGAAAAAAATTTAAAAGACACAAATATGACACAATTTGAAGCGAATTAGCTTTTTGAAGATCCTACTTTTTATATTGAGCAGAAATACTCTTTTTGCAATACAACATTTTTGACTGCTATGTTTTATGGTAATAATGAATATAATTATGAATTATTTATTTATGATTTAAATTTAGCTCCGATATTCCCAATTGGATTAATATTTGAAATGATTGCACTGTCAGTTTTCTATTGGATTTCTAAATATCTTTTTGTAAAACGGTGTTCGTTTCCGAAACAGTAATCTGGACATTTAAATGACTCTATGCTTAGTATTGCATTTTGCGGTATTTATTAATATTGAAGAATTATATTTTTTTTTTTGTGGGAGAATCAATCATTTATCAAATATTAAAAAACAGGGCCGATTATTTTCAGTTTAGGAAGTTTATGTTATGATAAATTTATTTTAAAAGTAAAAATAGAGGATTTAAATATTATTTTTCACACAATTAGTATTGTATTAAGTGTATTATGCATTGTCTTTGGGGATTATATATTCAATACGAAATACATAAAAAATGCCTAAATTAAAATTTTGGCAAGAGAATATAGAAACGAAACTGAATATTGCAATAGTCACAAATAACTCAAATATCACGAGGTTCAGTTTTAGACATCATATGAATCATATGATCCCATAAATGCCAGTAAAATAGCAGAGGAAAAAATTAAAATTTCAGAAAATATGAAGCAATATTAGTCTATTGATCCTCATAAAAAAGAATTTATGATGGTAGACCATGAATATTAGCTTATAAATGAAAAAGAAAATACATATTTACGTTAAATAGATGATAGATCTAGTATATAATAATAGAATGATTTTAAATTTTAAATTGGTAATGAGTAGTTGTATTAAGTAGTGAAAAGTACGCGTTTCGGTGGAAAGAAATAATAAAATGGTGGAGGAAGCGAAAAATTATTAAGATTGAAATCTGCTGTTCATTCTTATTATAGTTTAGGGTAGGGATCTAATCAAGAAAAACATTAAAAATTGAAAGAATTTGAAAAAAAGAATAACATTTTAAAAAATCATTTATAAAAGAAAAGACATTATTAATAGAGGTTTAAAATTATTAAACAAGAAAAAAAAGCCGTTTCAATTAATATGGAATAAGATATATGAGGATAATAGGAAATTATGAGTTGTGATAAATAATATTTTGTTGATCAAATATAAATATGAACTTAACATAAGTCGTTTAATATAAAATAAATCAATTTATATTTGTTAATATCATATCGTAAAACTTCTATTTTTATTGATCCATAAGTAAATTTAATTTTTTTATAATCACTTTTAATATAAAAATATACTAATAAAAAAAAGGTTAAATATTAAATTAAAAAATATTTATTGAAGAGTTTTTTACCATATTAGATAAATTTAATAATAGTATTAATAATATACTGTTATATAATTATTTATATTTTATATATAATGGTGTTTGATGTTAATAATAATTGAATAGTTGATTGGTTGATAAATGGTTAAATTAAAAAATGATAATTAAATTAATCAAGCAATCAGTTTCAATCATCACTCATAAGAAGACAAGTTCCTGATAATATCCATTTGAAAGGGGTATCATCTTCCATATTAAGATTGGCAGAGTAAACATAGGTAGCTCCTCTGGCGCTGGTAACATACATGGGGCATTCGTATTATCCTTCTGTTTTCTTTTCTTCTCTGGGAACTGAAACGACGTTGATGATGGGCATTTTCGGGTGTAGTTCTTTGGGTTTTTGATCTATCAAGTATCCTTCTTATCCTTCTCCTCCTAATTCCCAGGCAGCTCCTTCCAAGTACAATCCGTGAATATAGGCTCCATCAGCGGCAGGAGCAGTAACATCTTCGTGACCTTTTATGGCAGTAACATTAGTTTAGAGGTCGATCTTTATTAAAATTTAATTTAAGTTAATTAAGATGAAATAGATGATAATTTTTTTGTTTGTTTACACCATCCAAAGCATATCCTTTCTTTCTGGCAGTGTCCTACATGATGGAGGTCAGGAAGGACATGGGGTTGAAGAGGTAAGAAATACACATCGAGTTGGGGGTAATCATATCATTGGACCAATTATTGAGTTAGGTGATTCTATCAAGCAAGTCGTTGAACCAGGCAAGCAAAGGTTTTTTGCTGAAATAGGCGACTTCTTCCCAGGTGGCGGGTAATTTGTTAAGAGTTAAACATTGTTGGAGAATTTCCATGGAGTCAGTCATCTATAAAAAACAAATTTTTATTATTTGTTATTGAAGTTTTATTATTTGTTTACATTCAGGGCTCCTTCCATTCCGAGTCTAAGGTCTTCAAGAGAGACTCTGATGGTTTGTAAGAGTAGGTTCATTCTTTCACACTCTTGGAGACAGACGACCATGTAAGGTGTCATATCTTTAGCTTTTTCTTGCAAAATGATCATTGAGTATCCTCCAGGAGTACCTGAAATAGCGAAATTTAAAAAAGTTAAAAATGAAAGAATTAAATATAAATATGAACGAAAAAATAGTACGTTTTTGGAGATCGGATAAAAGTGCTTTGACTTGTTCTGTTTCTCCTTCACTGGAAGCTCCTCCTGAACCTCCTTCTACTTCTTGGATGGTTCCGAAGAGACTATCACACTGGACGGTAAGGTATCCAATTTCGGCGTTGGGGTGCATTCCAAACATTTGGGGGGTTTCAACAGGGAGTGACTCTTCGATGTACTGTCTATATTTATCATAATTGAACTTTTCGGCGGTGGGGGATTTGTATCCTTGGCAGAGGTTGAAGTTTTGTTGGAGAAGTTCGGGTTTGATGAGGATTTCCAAATAGATTCTGTTGGTTCTTCTGTCCCAGTTATCGGTGATGTGACCTCCGTACATGATATCTCCGAACAAGTATCTGAGATCGGGCCAGGGGATAACGTCGTAGTTTTGCAGGTAATTCATGAGCACATCGGCGCAGATCTTGAGATCTCCGTCGTTGAAGTTGTAGATTCTGGACCATCCCTGAGATCCGAATTTCTTTCTTCCGATGATGAGGGAGTGGAACATGCAGAGGGCGAACAAACAGGCCTTGAATTCGCTGGGCTTTTTGTCGCAACGTTCGAGGAAGTTCTGGTCGAATTGACTGTAGGCTCTTCGCAAGTTGGCCTTCAAGTTACTGGGGGCTTCGTTGGCGATTTTCAGACACTGTTGCAAAATGGATTCGGGGATGATTTGCATGTCGGGGAGTGGGGGAGGTTCGGAGGAAATGAACATTCTGAAGTTCGGGTGCGTTTTAGGGTTTTGGCAGACAGACTCTAGGAATCCTTCGAGACCGTTCATTCCGTACAGCCACGATTGCATCAGGTGAAGATTTTGGAGCATTACCCAGTATCCTTTTCTGGCGCAGTCGAAGATCTATATAGTTAATAATAATTAAATATAGTTAATATGGTTTCAATTAAATTAAGTAGGTACAGCTTTTTTAGCTCCTTCTTCTTGACCCTAACCCATGGAAATGTTGGTAAATCTTCCATTTTTGAGGGAGATGTCGTATTTGGCGGCAACTTTTTCGACGTCGGGAGTGGGGTCTACTCCTGGGAAGAGTACGAAGAAAATGGGGACGGTGTTCATGGCTTCTTCGAAGAGTTGATCCATGTGGAAGGCGGGTTGTTCGACGAATTCTTCTCCCATTTTTTCTGTGACGAATTGGGCGAGTGCCGAGGTAAGTCTATCGGGTCTCAGGGCTCTTAAGAGTAAAAGTCTGTGGAATTTGTCGATATCTTTGTAGGCCTTGGGAAGGTCAGCCAATTCGGCCTTTTCTTCCTGGTACCATTTCTTCCATTGAAGATATTCAGTGTCCAAACTTCCGCAGAATCCGGTGAATAGGGGGATGTTGTTTTCCAGGGCTATTAAAAATAGTACAAAAATGATGAATAAAGTAAACTTAAAAACTTTAAACTGTTTTACCTTTGCAGGAGGCCCAGATTTGTTCGTTTAGGAAGGATCTCAAAACATCAGGCATTTATCCTGGGTTGGCTTCTTGAGTTCCGATTACGAGGTGACTGACTTGTTTGTTGGTGAGTTCTCCGGATCTTTGGAGGATTCTGAGAGTGAGGAGGGTGGCTACAATCAATTTGTGTTTTTCGAAGAGACCTCTTCTGGTGTTTTGGAAGGCGGTGTAGGTGAGTGAGTCAATAAGATCATTAACTCTTTTTTTAAGGGATCTGGGGGACATGGGTTCATCTCCGATTTCCTACTGGGAACCGGCTTTCGATTGGTTGTCCGTTTGTTCTTTTTCCTCTTATTCTTCTTCTCCTTCGGCTGCTTCTTGCTTTCCCTCTTCTTCAGCATTTCCTTCTTCTTTGTTGTCTTCTTCTCCTTCTCCTTCTTCTTTTTCCGCTTCTTAGTCTTTATCTTATTGTTCTTTTTCTGCCTTTTTCTACTCATTAACCTTTTATTATTCTTCTTCTTCTTTTTGTTTGGCGTTTTCTTCTTCCTAGATGGCGGCAGCATTGTCTCCTTCTTCGTCTTCTTCTTCTTCTTCTCGGCCGGCTCCATCGTCTTGGATTTCGTCTTCTTTTCCAGTGAAGGGAACCATGTTGGCTCCGGTGTACATTTTGTTTTCGGAAATGTTATCGATGGCTCTGTTAATAACTGTGATGAAACTTTCCAAGGAGTATTTGTAGAAAGAGTGGATTTTCGGCAAATCACTGAGGAGGAAGTAGAACAGGGCTCCTCTGGCGGCGGCGGGTCTGTAGTTTTCTGAAGTTTCGTTGATTTTGGCTTCCGTTACTTTGGCAATGGCAACCTTTTCTTCGATTTCGACGGATAGTTTTTTACTGAATTCGAGATTTTCAATCAATTCAATGTCGTCGAGGATGTCTCCTTTGGCGTTGGCGAGTTTGTAGAGGAGGTCTTTTTCCAATTGTCCGAGTTTGATTTTGAAGTTGTTTTGTTGTTGAATGAGTTCTACCTTCTTTTGCGCCAAATCCGGTCTTTCTCTTCCGACGACTTGAGTGAGCAGTTGGTCACAAAGTCCGGATTCCGTGACCATGAAATTGATAACGGCGGCCTCGGCCTGGACTTCGGGTGGGTAGTGCGGGTTGGATAGTTTCGTTTGCAAGAAGAGACGGAAGGTGGGGTGGAGTTCGAGGTCTTTTCCTGCGAATTTCTGGATGATTTTTTTACCCTTTTTGATGACCTGTCTGGCGACGACGGGCATGAGGATGGGGTCAACGTTTTCGCTGATGTTTTCGAACAAAACTGAGTATCCCTGTTCGATGCAGAGTTCCAGATCTCTGTTCGTGCTTTTCTGTCCGATTCTTAAAACCTTCAGGTTGTTGTTCTTTTCCTTTTCCTTGATCCACACGACTCCTTGCAGTTGCGGGTCGATCATCAGGGGGTACCTTTCCGAGTTGGTCAGAATGGTTCCGTTTTCGACGGAGACGATGTCGGAGGGTAGGAACTGTTGGTTCCATTCGGCGGCGACGGAGTCGGGCGTGAGCATGGCGACGGGGTCTTTGTCGAGCGTCATGGGCACGGATCTTTCCGTGAGGAACTTTCTGAAGTTGTCTTCCATCATGGCGGTTCTGAACTTCTTGTTGAAGGGGCCGCAGTACGACACGAAGGAACTGGCGAGCAACACATCTCCAACGATCAAATCCGCTTCTTGTTTTAATCTCACGATCGAGTTCGCCCATCGCACCTTTTCGGAACCCAGGGCACTCACGAGTCTTTGCGCCAGGTCGAGTCTTCGCGAACATCTGTCGGCTTCGGCGATGGCGGCGTTTTTGTCGGCGACGGCCTTGTCGTATTCTGAAGTCAATTTCGAGAGTTCTGCGTTCAATTTGCGCACAATTTCCTCGACTTCGTTCAGTTTGATCGTGGCTTCTTCCAACTGCTGTGTGGCTTCTTTCAGAGCCTTTCTTTTGGGCTCGATGTCTTGGATCACATCGTAGTACTTCACGATGTTGAGCACCCAACTGCACACTCCTTCGGCGGCCTTGGACTTGTTGGCCATGATTTCGGGTGTGAAACTGTCGAGAGAAAGGAAGTTGGCTTTCACGAAGTTGACGTTGGCGGGGGGCACCAAGTTTTGGTCGACGATGTCTTTGAAGGTTTGCAATTTTTCGACGAAAAGGGCAGGGTCCTTCATCAGTTTAAGACAGGCCTTCCAGTCCCACTGTTTGGGTTTTTTGTTTTTGTCGACTTCGATGTTTTCGTAGAAGTTGGCGAGCAACCACACGGTGGCTCCGAACACTTGGTCGACTCCTGCGGGGGGTGTGGCGAACGATTTGGCAGTTTGGAAGTCCTTCTTGGAGATACTATCAAGGGCGGCAATAGCCTGTTCTACGAGGGGCTTGGCGTTGTCGAGATCCGTTTGTGTGGATTCCTTCTTTTCGGAAACGTCTTTTTTGATGACGGCACATTTTTCTTGTTCGACTTGCGCCTTGGCATTTTCCTTGTCGACCTTTTCCTTTTCGACTCCGACGACTTCTGCGAAGGCATCGGCTTCCTTTTTCGTGGCTTCGGCTTCGATTTGTTTGGCTCGTACTTCGACTTCGATGATGGCGACCTGTTCTTCGGTTTCCTTGAGTTTCACAAGACCAGTTTCGTACCTTTCGATCGCGTCAGTCAGTTGTTTTCTCTTTTCGTTCAACATATTTGTGAACAGTTTGATCAATTCCAAAAACGATTTGGGGGTCGTGTACACGTATCTTCTTTCCTGTTTCAGCACTTCAAGTGACATTTGATTAACCTGGTTGAAGGAGTAGGGCATGAACTGGTTCACACTTTCTCTGATTTTTTGATCTTCACCAAGGTCTACCTCCATCAGGAACTGTTTCGCGACGTTGAACAGGGCATCGTGAGGCCACGGCTGGTACCAGTCGATCACGGTCGAGTTGATCAGAGCGGGGAACTGTCTGGCTCTTCTTCTCATGTCTCCGACGGGGGAGAAGCAAAGACTCATGTGCAAATTCTTTTTGATTTGGTCGACAAACCACTACCAGCAGTTCTCCTTCGTGTCGGGCTTTCCTTCAGACTTCACCTTTCCTCGGACATTGTTGATCATGGCTTCCTTTTCGTCCAAAGTGTAAAGGTCTGCGATTTCTCCGGAAGAAAGCAAGTCGTTGATGTACACCAAGAATCTTTCGTTCGTGATTTGTCCTTCTGTGAACAAAAACAAAATGGGTTCTTCTTTCGGTCCAGCCTTGAAGAAAATAGATTGCAAATCTGTCTTCAAGTCGTTCAAATTGTAAGTTGCAGAAATTGTAATCTGGAAAATAGTCATTCCCATGATGAAGGATGATAATTTAGAAAGAGATTGCTTTCCGGAACCTCCGACTCCCACAAGAAGAGCGTGTCCGGAAGGAGGCAAAACGATTCTGCAGATTCTTCCGATGTGTTTAAGTGCGTCTTCGAAAAGCACCAAACCCATGTAGGCATTGATTTCGTTGTATTCGTGAAGAGCTTCAGTTACAAAGGATTTGAATTTCCCTATTATTTATTTATTTATTTATTTATTTATTTATTTATTTATTTATTTATTTATTTATTTATTTCAATTTATTTATTTAATTTAACAATAATTAATTACCTTCTTAGTTGGACATTTGGTCGTAGACTCTGTCTCCTCCGATTCCTTACGTGAAGTTACAGTAGATCAGGGGTTCGGGATTGTCCTTGGCGAAGTATCTCTGGAAGTTGAACTTAGCTCCGAAAGACTTTTTGACGACGTCGAAAAGGATTTCCCTCAAAGCCTTCATGTGTTCAATGGAAACGAGTCTATCTCCGTAGGTTCTTTCGACTTCGTGAATCCAAAGTTTAAGTAGTTTGTCGGGTTCTTGATAGGAAGAGGGCGCGGACAGCAAAAGTCCTTAGAAAATGTTGGAAATGTGTCTCAAGTTGAATTCGTAGTGGAAATTGATGGCCGTCTTTTTGAATTTGTCGGAAACTCCCTGGTGCATCATGAGAGTGGCTCTGACGATCGGGTTCGCCTGTTCCTGCACGGCGGGTTTGAATTTCTTTAAGTGTCCGTTCAGGAAAGTGATGTAAATGATGCTCAAACTTTCGTTGTCGGGGAACGGAATGGAAATCGTCCAGAAATGTCTCTGATATCTGGGGTTTACGAAGAAGGAACCGGCGGAAGGGTTCATGGAGGCGATAACTTGTGTGTTGATGATGTCTTTCAAAGTCAATTTGTTGATGTCGTACCAATGTCCGTAATCCTGTTTTTGTCTCAAAAGGGCAATAGCAGACTGAGTGTCGTAGGGGTCTCGCATCGGCATGTTCAAATCATCAATGAAGAAAATTTTCGTTCCCTTTCCTTGAGGTCCGTACTGTCTTCCGGCCTTCTTTTCCAGTTGCTGTTCCAAGTTAGACTGCAAAGTAGTAGCGTCAGTGAAGTAGTTGAAGTTGATTTGTTGCGAAGAGTACTATTCGGATTTAGCAGTCACAATGTCTTTCAAAATACCTTTTGCCAATTGCGTTTTTCCGGACCCAGCATCTGTTTTAAAAATGTTTTGTTAATTTGTTTAAATATTAAATATTAAATATTTATTGTATAAAATTTACTTCCGATCAACAGAGAAGGGTGTTTGATGTAGATGAACTTCGTGATGAAGTCGGAAGTGGCCAAAGTTTGGATGGTGGGGACAGTGATGTTACTCATTTATTGTCCTTGCGAAGGGTCGAAGTCGATCTAATAGAAAAAAAAAAAATATTTAAACCATCAATACAAATATTCCTCTTATCCCCCCTTTTACCTGCTATAATTTTTGGGCCCATTCGATGAATCTGCACTGACCGTCAGAGAAGTCGACGTAGTAGTCGAAAACTGTTCCTTTAGAGGGGAATTTGACTTGCGATTTAGAAGGTCCTCCTGCCTTCCACCAGTTTGAGAAGTCTTTTTTGTAGTCGATTCCATCCTTTTCAGCGAGGGCTCCTCCGATTCCCCAGACGGTGGCGCACACGAAAATGTACTCCAAATTGGAGGCTCCCATTTCGAGCATGGGTTCGAGGGCTCTGCAAATGGAAATGACTTGCGAAATGGCGACCATGGGAATGAGGTATTTGGCATTCTTTTTCAGGTAGTCGAGGGTGTTTTCGATGTATCTGTCGAAAAGGATTTGGAGGGGCTTTTTGTCGTCCTCCTTGACCTTTTTTTGGATCCAGGACTTGACGTAGGCCTTCCACTGGTATCCGGACTCGTCGGAAATGTAGAGGATACCGGCTCTGGAACTGGTGGCGGGGGTGGCGAATCGCAAATCTCTGATTTCGAAAATGCATCGCATCTATCCCTTGATGGGGATTCTCTCGTTGTTGGCGAGCGTCAAAATCTTGTTGTCGTCCATCACACTGTTCATCGACTCAATCCAATTCGCGTCCAAATCTCCGTCCAAAATCATCCATTTCGGGTTGTCGTCTTCCGGCAGTTCCGCCATTTGTCTCAGACATTTCGAAAACAGTCCGTCTTTCCATTCCTTGGAGGGTTGCATGATGTATCCGTAGAAGTCTCGCGTGGAAACGACCTTCGGGTCCAAATCGATCACCTGCGACTTCTTTCCGTCCTTGTCGTTCGCCTTGTTCAGCTGTTGCCAGGTCGAAGACTTTCCGGACCCGGGGGGCCCATAATGAATACGCAGTGACGAATCGCCAGCAATTCGGACAGCTGAACGACCTTCAAAATGAATTCTTCGTCGGGATGCAATTGCGACTCCGAACACACCTGCTGAATCACGTTTTCAAATTTCATGTCTCTCTTTCTCGGCACGTCGATTCCCGGAACAGATCTCCCAATAGTCCGAAGAAAATGTAGATGTCCTGGAAAACGATTTTCGGAATGTTGAAATCTCTCAGCGCTCTCATCAGCAACGCCTCTTCTGAAAGGTGAGGTTCCGATCTCTTGAACCCTCCGGCGACGACGAGCACAGACTTGATGGCTCTCATTCCCCAATCGTAGTGCTTTTGCTTCGAAAGCAGGTCCTTACACAACAGGTAAAGGGTGGTGAATTTCTTGGCCAATTTCTTCGCGTCTACGAACCCTTCAGCCATCAACATGTTTTCGCAAATGAGTTCCAAATCAGGCACGACGACCGTGATCGGTCTGAACAGCGCCTTCAAACCTTCCGGCAACTCAGCTCTTCCCAAGTACCCGGGGTTCATTGTGATGAACGCTCCACAGGTGGGATCCAGAGAAATTTCGTCTCCCTCAATCACGAATCGCTTGGATTTCTATTTCACGGCATCAGTAACGGCTTTGAATTGCACGGAACACACAGACAACACTTCCGGCAACAGTCTGTTGAATTCATCGAAACATCCCCAACATCCTGAAGAAGCCAGCCCTTTGTAGATGTTTCCCATCGACTGGTAGTCCATTTCAGGTCCGCAGTTAAACACGTAGCAAGCCTTGGCCAGAGCATTAGCCAAATCCTTCGTCGTTTCAGTCTTTCCTGTTCCGGCGGGTCCGGCGGGAGCGCAACCCATGCACAAGTGCAGAGCTTGTGTGGCCGTGACGTAAATTCTATCGGTAAGCGGTGTGACGACAAGTCTGGGTCCATTTCCCAAATACTCGTAGTTGTACCAGAATCTGGCGTCGCAAATTTTCGTTCTGGAGTTGTTTTGCGACCATTCGAATTTGAGTTGTGATTGCCATTAAAATTCTTCAGGCTTTCTGACGTGTTCGTCGATCAGTTTGATCACGACGTCTCTGCTGTGCGCGTCCAACGTAATCATGCACATGATCTTTTGTCTCAAAGGCTTGTCCAGGTCTCCCTGCACCATTTTGATCAAATCTGTCAGTTCCAAAATTGACTGTTCCTTGAAGTCCTTCAGCGCGTTCATGTCTCCCTGCTGCAGTTTGTTGAAATTCTGCTCTACATCGCTGCTCCATCTGATGTTGTTCACCAATAAAGTGATTTGAGAAGGGTCTTTCTTCAGCCACTCCTTTCTCTCCAACTGTACTTGTAATTTAATCGACTTCTCAGCGACTTCGTTCAGTGTTTTCTTCACAATATCGATCACGTCTTGCAAATAGACTTCGACTTTCCCTTCCAGTTTCAAGGGAATCAAATTCACTTCTTCGATTCCAACTTAATGAAAAAAATAAGAAATCAATTAATAGAGGTAAAATATAATAATGGAATATTAATTAATTAGGTACCACACGATTTAAGAGAGGTGATGGTCGGTCTTTCTCCACTCTTTTCCTGCATGGTAAATTTGGAAATGGCCTGGAAAATCTTACTCATGTGTTTGTTGATTTTCTGGGGGTTGTTTCCGTTCGACAAAATGTCGAGCAAGTCGTTCACGGAAACGAAGTAGAATCTGGGGAAGGCTCTTCTCTTGCTGTCCAAGAAATCGTTCAGGGCCTTTTCACACACCTTCAACTCCTTTTCGATTTGTTCCAATTGCTGCAAAATTCCCTCTTGTGTACAGAAGATGGAAACGGTTTTGATGTCGCATCCCTGCTTCATGATTTCTCGCATGTGTTTATCGATTCCGACGAACTGTCTGCTTTCGTTCGGCAACTCCTTCTTGACCTCGTCAGATTGAATGAACAGGTTTTCCAAGAAACTCCAGGTGTTCTGCACCTCCTTGAGCAAAAACACGACGTCGTAAATGGCTCCCAAATCTTGCTTCCACTTTTCGACGATCGGCTCGTAAAATCCGATGTACTTCGACAAAAGCATGTTGTTGATTTGCAATTGGTGTTCTTCCAACTGTTCGAAGTTTTCTTCGTTCAATTTCAGAGTGTATGTGTCAGATCCCTTGTGCTGAATCAGTTCGAACTCGATGTCCTTCCAGTAGGTGATGATCACATTGATGTTCTTGTCCATCTTCAGTTCCTGTTTCGCCTGCTCAGTGATTTCCTCGATTCCGTCCTTGTACAAATACAACTCCAGGTCCCAAACGGTCTGCAATTGCAAGTTTTCATCGATGGCGAACTCCTGCTTCACCAACTCCTTCAACTTCTTCCAATGTCTTTCGTCGTCACTCGTCATCGCAGGGTCCTTCAATTCTCCCAGCGAGGGCAGGAAATTACCCCACTTCTTCAAATCTTCCCAAATTCCCTGGTAAGTGTTCGTGTGTCTCCACTGGTTCAGTCCCTTGATGTCTGTGATCGCCTTTCTCAACTTTTTCACCTGGTCTTCCATGTCCATTGTGTCGATCTTACCCCAACTCATTTGCAAATACTCTTTGAATTTGTCTTGCGAAATCGAAATTCTATCCCACAACCTTTCAATCAAAGCTATATCTTGGTTCAAAATGTCCAAATGTTTGTTGCACCCCTGCAATTCGTCAGGGAAATTGAAAACCTGTACCTGTTCTTCAAACAGCCCGATTTACTATTCGAATTCCCTAATTTTGCCCTTCACCTCTTCGATGCACTGGAATGATTTCTCGACTCCAGTTCCATAAGTGAAAAACTCCTTCTGTTTCAAAGCCTAGTGGTACTCCTTCATTTGAGTTTCCAAATTCATGATGTTTTGCTTCGTTCTCTATTCGTGGTTGTCCTTGTGATTTTTAATGTCCTTGTCGACAGCCTTCGAGTACTTGATGAGTGTCGCCCAGTTTTCTTGGTTCTTCTTGCAGTCCTTCAAAAACTGGTCCCACTCCTTCTTATCCTCCTGTTTTTTCAGCGCCTTTATCATTTCCTCGATCGTGTCCAATTTCAAAATGTCGCTTTCCTACTTCCTTTCGATTTAGTTCAACATAGCCATAATCGTAATGACTTCTTGCACATCTTCCAAATTCTTCTTTTTGTAGTCAATATCTTCATGAGCTTCCTTGATGAAGTCCTTAATGTTGTGCAATTCGCTTTTGATGTAGTTTTGTGTTCCGGGTCCCAACAACTGGTTGTTCTTCGGGTCCATTCCTTCGACGAATCGGCAAGTAAATGGCGATCCTCTGATGGGAATGAGGTCTCCATGTTCGTTTTTGAATTCCACTTCGATCACGACTTCACACTCTTCATTTTACTAGAAGTCCACAGAGTAAGTTCCATCGTCATTGTCAACCATTTAGAAGGGCACAATGGAAGGGTCCATCTCTTCCTCTTCCTCCTACTCTTGCTCCTATTCTCCATCCTACTCGTCTTCTTCGTTTTCTTATTTGTCTCCCTCTCCTTCCTCTCCCTCTTCCTCTTTCTTTCTCTCTTCGGTCGCGGGAGTCTTCGCTCTCTCTGAAAGTTGATTCGTAGAAGGTCTGGGCTGGGTCTTGTTATCTTCTGCAACTTCTTCCTCTTCTTAAGGCACCTGAATTTTGTCAGGTCTTGTTATTTTTACAACGAATTCGTCAGCTCCGGACTCTCTGTTCTGCTTCTGTATGTTGATGGCCTGAATAATGAAAGTGGTCTGTTCGCCCACAGCGTTGATATCCATCAGCCCGGGTCCGTAAGCAATACATTTACACCCGTCAGTGTTCAAATAATATTGGAATTCAGATTCCGTGATACTGTAGTCTCCCTTGTTTATAGAAACGACAACACTGCATTTTCTGGGTCCGTACTGTTCGAAAGAAGGAGTCTCAGCCACCAATTCTCTGTCAGAAATAAACTGAGCCTGTACTTCATTTGATTGCTTTCCGGAAAAGAATTTCAGAATTATGTTTTGAGAGTTCTTGAATCCCTCTCCCTCCACAGTAATACTCGTCTTACCAGTCAAAGGTCCCAATTTAGGCTTGATTCCGAAAATGGCGTAAGGAGGCCCCGTAATAATAGAAACATTCAAACTCCACATATCTTCCAACCAAGAGTTAGACCATCCTCCGAAAACAATCACTCTAGACTGGTCTTTGTCGTAGAATATAGCAGGGGATTCCTATATAAAAATTGTTGTACTTTAATAATAATATCTATTTATCATTGATGAAAAAATTACTCTAGGTCTGGGTTTCAATATGCTTACCCCATCCTCTTCCTATTCTAAATCGACGTTTTTCCATTCCATTTAATCGATATCCAAGTAAAAGGTATCGTCGATGTATTTAGAAGTAGTTCTGTTACCTCCTTCTTCGAAAGAACCGACAGAACCTCCGAACACAAAGTATTTCCAAGAGGGAATGGAAGGAGCCAAAATAGCGCTCAAATTCCATTTCGGCAAGTCGTGGTAGCTTTCAGGGTCAACCCATTCATTTTTATCGATGTCATACATCATAAGGTTACGGAATTGAGAAGAAAAACTTTTTTTATAATATGTTAATAAATATGTTAATAATTTATTTCTTTTTTATAAATTACCTCCATCCTCCATATATCATTATCTTGGCTTAGTTTGCTACAAGTGAAGCAACATGACCTCCTCTAGCGTCAGGAGGGTTTCCAGCGGGTTCTAAATTTTACCATTCGAAAGTTTCAGTGTCGATCACGCTCATATCGTTGAAGGATTGTCTGCTGTACCCTACTCCTCCATGACCTCCGAATATATACACTTTCCCATTGTGATAGGTACAGGTGTGATCGGCTCTGGGTTCCGGAGCTCCGATTTTACTTTCGGCATTTTTAGGACTTCCATTTGATTTTTAGTTGGGAGGCTGAATCCAGGTATAAGTACCTATTAAAATAATGTGTGTTTATAATTTTATTTAATAAATTATTTTTATAAACTAATATTTTAATATGAACCCCACCCAATCCAGTTTTTAAATTATGAGTAATATTATATTTTTAAATATACATATATAATTAATCAATTATAATAGAGGAACTTAAAAAAAGTCAAAAAAAAATAATATCTATAAAATACAACAAAAAACACATCTAAATTATATATTTAAAAAAAAAAAACCAAAACATATTTAATATTATTAAAGTAATTAATTACACATTAAAATAAATTACCATATCAATTATTTATAAAAGGAAGAAGAAAAAAAATAACGTAAATTAATAACAAGTGTAAATAAACAATTTGCAAAAAAATAACCCCTTATATATGTTGTTGTTTATTATTAATATTATTATTTATACCTCCTAATTTTAAAACGTAAGAGTCATTAAATCTTGTTTTAGATGTATAGTATCCTCCAAACATAAATAATTTGTCTTCTCCGATAGCACATGTAGCGTGGTTAGATCTTGGTTAAGGAATATCTCCTTGACATTATACAAGTGTCCACTCACATTTGTCGGCAGTTAATTTTATTCTGTAAACATCATTGCTAGGTCCAGTTTTAGCTCCTAATATTCAAATTTTAATAATTAATTTAACTGTAATCATATTTAATAAAATATTCAGTTTTGGTGCGCAATTCATAATTTAAATATAACTAATTTCAAAAAAATCATTATTAATTGTATAAATGGTTTTATCACTTTTTTCGTTTAGAAACCAATGCCAATCCAATTGTAAATTATTTTATAAACCATATTTTATATGATTTATATCTTATATATTTAAATTATGCGATATGTTGTATACCTTTTCCAGATTTTCTTTCCAAACCTCCAAATAAAATATGGGTTTTCCCCACAGTAGTTATGGTATGACCGGATCGAGGTCCCGGTTACTTAGTTCCAGTTTATTTAAGTTATGTCCACTTAAGTGGTTGAGGCTATAATAATAAAAATTTAGTCAATAAGATATTTTGTTTATAGTTTTATTAATAAAATGTGATATATCTCATTTTATTTATTAGTTACCATATTTTTTTCTTGTTTTATATGCTTTCTTAATTTCTTTCTTTTTTCTTTTTTATTAATTTTTGCAAAGGAAATTTTTAAGTTGTATTACACTAAATTATATATACATAGAAGGTAATATACTAATTATTAATCATAAGATAAACAAATAATACAATACAATACAATACAATTCAATTCAATATATTATAATAAGATAAAGACGATAAAAAATTTAAATATGCAAAGTTAATATCATTTTATTACTTCATATATATAAACTATTTATAAGAAAGAGAGAGATATATAAACATAGATATTTATCAATAAACTATATTTCTAATAACACAGCAATTTAAATGGATATTACTACTATATTTAACTATATTTCTTTATTTAATGTACAAATTAAATATTAAAATAATAATTTAAAAACCATTTACCTATTAATATTATTGTATCTATAGTTGTTCTTTTAGATGTTTTAAATGAATTATATATCTGGTAAACTCTGAATTTGATAAAAATCACCTTATTAAACCTATAAGCTGTGCAAAATAGTTTATATCTACTTATATTAATATTCTATTAATTATAGAAGTATTTTTCGAGAAATTAATATATATATTAAAATAAGATTTTTCTTATTTCTTATTTAATAATTTAATGCTATTTTATATTAAAATATGCGTTAATAATTGTATATATTAAAATATATTTAAAATTTTGCTGTTTTAAATGTAATAGGTAGAGTTAAATTATCCTACAAATATATTTAAAGCAAGTTTTTAGAAAATCTAAAATAACAATTAATAAAGGCACTATGCATTCCAATATCTGAAATATGATAAATAATATTACCATACTCCAATTTTAAATAGTTTATACTAAACTATAATTAATTTTTTTTCTACTAATAATATTTATCTATAGAAAATAATTACTTGAAACATCTTTATTACCGATGATTCTAACATGTTTATTTGAATTGCATATTACTGTATTCCTTTAAATTTCTGACTTTAGTAAAAATTTTCATAATTCTTTATGTGACTTTTTTTATTGTGTTCATTTATTTAATAAAAAAATAAATTAAAAATAAATAAAAAACCAATCAAAACCTAAAAAAATTATGATATCAACAAAATTAAACTCTTAATCAATAAACATAAAAATTTCTAAAAGCACTTCTAGAATAAGAGAGAGCAGGGTTTTGACATAGATTTAAGAAAAATCTAACTATTTAATATTTTATTTTAAAGCTGCATTTTCTTTTTTTGATTTCTTCACTGACTTAATATTTGCTTTTGAAATGTTTTAGTTTATTTTGGGAAATCCAGAGCAAAGAACCATTCAAAATATCCTTATAATGTTTATGATGCTATTTTTCACAGTTATTGAAAGAAGATATGCTTACCTATAACTAATAACTATGATTTAAACAGCAATAAAAGAAGATAATGTTCCTAATATTATAAAATTAAAAGTTTTTTTTCTTGTTTGCACTCATCTGGAATATTATTACATCTATAAATATCGGGAAGTCACTAGCTTAAGAGATTTAACAATTAAAATTGAAATTGTTGAAATGTGTTTTGAAAACATTCCTTACTCCTGCTTTGCAATGGATTTTATTTTGAAAAAATAACTTATTGGATTATAGACTTCTTTGTCTACTTATATATCCCTTTGTTTTTCATTTGGAGCTATTATATTGGTAAAATATTATGTTTTATAATTCTATAGAATTTATTATTAATTTTCAATCATTGCCCAATTTTTATTTTTGATATATTAACTATTCAAATGTTCGAATTTGTCTTAAATTAAAAAATAAACATTATTAATGTTAAAAAAACATCATATATATTAATATTAACTATATATATATAGACTAATTATGATATGATGATGTAATAATTCTAATACTAACAAGTACTCAAGTCTTAAGATGAAATTGACTTCAAATAACTATAAGTATAAAACTAAGAATATATATCTGACTTGTAAATATTATTTAAATTATTCAATAATTCAATACCAATATATATATATAAATTAAAAGGGGAGTTCTCGGTGTGTTTAAACTTTATTCACTTAAAAAAAAAAAACATAATGAACTGTTTAAATCAAATATTTATAAAAATAGCCAATAAATTTATCAACTTTTCTAAGAATCCTAAAATTAACTCAGCATATATGATATTATTTGGATTTTCTTTGAAATAATCATTCATTACGGCGCTGTACAAACATCTTTAATTTTAGGTTAAGTTTCTATAATTTCTACAGATGCTAACTTTATCGTCCTTTTGTACTTACTTATTATTATATAATAGCTAATAGTTTTCATATGTATCAAAACTAAAAAATTTACAACAACTCAATAAAAGTTTTAATAAATAAAACGAATTCTTTTCAAAACCCCAGCTTATTTAATGATAGGTGGGCTATAGTATTTGCTTATAAAGAGTTATTCTTCATTAAATAAACTATCTAATTCATGTGTTGAATCTTTTTACCCTTCAAAATATATTTCATATTGGCAAATAGTAAATAATTTTATTTTATATTATATATTTTTATTTAACTTATATTCATACAGCTTATCTTATTGTGGCCTCATGTAGCAAATTATAATATATATATCTTAGGAAAGAAAGAATATTTGTCTGCTACAATTACTGATAATAATTTTCAGTATCTTTAAAGTTCACCATTTTTCTTTAACTTATGCTATTTTTCCTTAAGCTGTTATCTAGCTATGATTTTAATTTAAGGAGTTAAAGGATTTTAATTTCTTAAAAAACAATATTTTGATAAAAAATAAGAAATGTTATATTGACTTATGATAATATCTTTTAAAAAAAGAATATAATTTTCTATAACATTTTTTTATTTTACATAAATTAATATAGACATAAATAATATAAAAAATAAGTTAAGTAATATTAGTTTTTTCCTATAATATTCACTCTTTCTTTTCCTCTTCTACCTCTCCTTTGTCTTCATTTAATTAATCTTCTTCTTCCTCTTTAAATAAGGATTATTATTATTATTCATTTATTATTTTACTCTATAGCTGTTGTTGTGCATCTTCTTCTTTTTATACCACTTATTATTACTTGTATATGTCTAAACTATTGAAATATTGCTAGAAATACTTTATATGAATCAAATATTTTAAACATAAAAGACCAATTGTTAATGAAGCTAAAAATATTAAACCAGTTAAAAACAGCAATGCTACATGAACCCCTTAGGTATAATTAGAATTATCATTTTAAGATAAATATTCGCAAGCATTTTCAGAATTCACATAATAATTTTCTTAACACTTTTAACAACTAGGTTTGTTTTAGTAGCATTCATCACAATCATTAATTAGGCATTTAACACAAGGCGTTCCATAAA
Source organism: Miamiensis avidus (assembly GCA_037039885.1). Taxonomy (NCBI): domain Eukaryota; phylum Ciliophora; class Oligohymenophorea; order Philasterida; family Glauconematidae; genus Miamiensis; species Miamiensis avidus. The sequence goes on from JAWVGU010000026.1 coordinate 205,612, forward strand.
CATTAACGTCATTTTAATATCCTTTATTACACTAGCATTTTCTATTCCAACCAACGAGAGCGTTTTATGTACAGGCCTCACATATTTTGTCAGTTTAAAGGTATAGTATATCGCATTATCTACAATATGGATGGCAAGGAATACAATTTTTTTAATAATCATAATTTTATAAATAGTCCTATTAATAATATCCCTACTAGCATTCATTACAATTCTATTTGGGGATAGCATTATTTCGGCAAAATGAACAATTATTATTGCTTTCTCTACAAGATACACATAAAGAATATATATTATAAAATTATGTTAACTCTCCATCCTATTTTATTTAAGTGCATTATTGTAAGAAAAAACCCTTTTAACTAAAAATATACCGCTTTCCATGTCTCAAAGGACTATTTATCGAATCACCATCAATATTGATAATTCCAGAGTCTAATCTCAATTCATATTTTTCTGCGTATTCGTACTAAATTGAATTTAGAGGGGAATAGTCAGAAATGTAATTATTTGTTAAATCTATTTAAACTTCCTTAAATTAAAAAGCTAATTAAAATGGCAAGCTCTTTGAATAGTTTTCATTAGAAATTATTATTTATGGTAGAATTGATCCAAATGGCTTTATTTCTTTTAGTAAATTATTACTCATATTTATATACATATATTTGAGGACTTTGTATCTTAAAAACATTATAGCCATTGGATACGAATCTATTATGTTATTATAACTAAAATTAAAACTAACCTTTTCTACACTGCTACTAAATAAAGCAACATCATCCGATAGAATACATGATATGTTTTATATTTAATTTTTCGACACATCGAAATAAATTTCCTTTGGCTTTAGTGCTTGAGATATGGTTTGAACAAGAGGTTTTATATTTGTTATAAAGTTTTCTGAGTAATTTAATCTTATAACATTTAAATATTAAAAGCGTTAATTTGAATTTCCTAATATATTTACAGTATCACTTACATTACATTCTATTTTAAAAATAATTTTCATAAATATTATATAATTACATTTAAAATTTAAAGTTAACAATTACTGTTAAAGCTAATATCTAAAACTTATAAAGATATTCTTAAATTTTCTAACGAACTTATCTGAGAATAATTTATATAGTAATTTTCACTAAAATCTATTTAAATATTTTGTAATAGGAATTGATATTAGTTTATACTTTATTGAAGAATTTATAAGTTTGTTATATTTGATTGAGATAAATTGAGTGATAATGTTTATAATGTTTAATAATTTTATTCGATAAAAGTTACTACAGGATGTATATCTAAAATTCGCATTCCCAATTATATTTCTTTCAAATTATTTAAATAAGCAAATTATAATTGTAACTCTTATTATATATCAAAGATTTTATCAACTCTAATAGAATATTCTAAAATATTAATCTTATTATTTTTCTCAAATAAGGAAAAATTAATTAGCTCATTTATATTGGTATTATCTAAAATAATTCTTATTTATTGTAATGAAATCAGTTTTTTAAAGGCATAACTTAATATACTTAAATTATTAACATTAAGATTATCAGAAAAATTTAAATATAATTTTTCCAATTAAATCAAATTATCAAACATTCCATTTAAAACAATATTTTTTAGATTTTTATTTCCACTCATGTTTAAACTTAATACCATAACTTATTCATAGTTTGATATAAAACAGCCTTAAATATCTTAGAAATCTTGAAGATTATTATTGGAAAAATCTATAATAATGTTTTTTATATATTTAAGTTATTGCAATCCTTCTGCCATTTCCTTAATGCTTTAAATTATATTTTGAGAAAATTATAAACATATATCATTAAGATTAATCCCTTTTTATATAATCATTTATTTAAATTTTTAAAAAGAATAATCGAACATTGTATTTTCTGCCATAATTGACAATTATGTATGTTCTGGATTTAAGCTATCTAAACAACTATCCAGTTTATCTTAATAATCCAAGTTTAAGGAATCATGCTTCAAATCACATATTAATATTTTCTATTATGATGACCTTTAAAATATGATTTAAAGAAATATATAAAGAAATAGTATTTGTATTTTATATTTTTTTATTATTTTCATTCTAATTTTTTTAGATTTTATTAGTTTTTATTAGAAATAATGAAAATAAAATTGTATAATTGTATATATTTAAATCTGATATTAAGTTAATTTGATATAAAAACATAAAAAATAAATATCTATATTAAAATAATTAAACTTTTTTAATCATTATTTTTTTAGTTTAAAATTGATTTTAAAACTTTAATCTGCTTATTATACTAGTTTGCTAAGCTATATTTTATACTTTATAGTAAAAAAAGTGCACAAAAAGAATATGGAAAAACTGGATAATAATAAAAAGCAAACTATATGCTTGGCTTTTTAAGAATATTAAGTATTTGCATCTATTTCAACCAAAATACACCTTCCTAAATCATTTACATGGTATTCTCCATCACATTTTATACATTTTTCTCTACTTGCACATTCTAAACACTTAGCTATATAAGAACAAGGATTGCAAGGAATCCCATCAATTTAAAAGTCTAGATAATATCCTTTAGGACACTCGCATAAATGATTTTCCAAATTTAAAATTTTTTTTAAGAACAACTTGTGCAAAATTCGGAGTGTATTTCGCAAGATTTGCAATTTTAATTACACACTAAACATATTTAATATTAACTTTATTTTATTTGTTATCTTATTAACAGCTTTTATTCCTTTTAAACTTCCTCATTATATGGGTATAAATAATACCCTTCTTCACATTCTTCACATTCAGGAGGTAATTTGGCTCCTATACATTTGCTACATTCTCCTTTATTTTCAAAACATGAAATGCAAGCTATCTTATTGTAATTTTAATCTACTTACTCACAGTTTTATATTTTACATCCCTACTCATAAAAAATTATTCTCTAATTTTTTTTAAAAGGTAACTGTTAATTAAAATTTAACAAACAATTAGAACTCATAAACTAAAAATTTTCCATTTGTTAAATGTCAATATAATTATTAAGAATATTAAAATTCTGTAGCTATTATATTTAATTATCACTATTCAAAATTTTAATATTTAAATTTTTTATCTTTTATATCCAAATTAGAGATATAGATATAGGATAAGATATAAAAGAATATATCCCAGTGTATTAAAAATTAAGAGATTCTAATGATGATAAATTTTTAAATAAAAACTAAAATTTCTATTGACAACTTAAATAATCTTCTCTCTGTAATTAATTAATTATTAATTCTAAGCCATTTAAGTTTATTAATTTGTCGAAAGAATTTGCTAAATCGCATAAATTCGAAACTTAGCTATTTTGTAGTTAAATTTATAATTAAATTAAATTATTTGCTCTAGAATATATATCCGTAATATTTTTAAAATTTTATATATTATTATTAGAAAGATTGATAGACAAGTGTTATAATTTATCTACTGTTTTTTCTTTGTCAAAGAGAACCGGAAAACTACTAAAAGAATTATCTATTTTTCAATAAAAAAAATTATAATTAAAATAAAAACATATATATAATTATAATTTAACATTTCTCTATTTTTTACTTTAGAAATTTAGAACTAACTCTTTTAGATTACTTATTACATTATTTAAAGCTAAATACAAATTTTCTATTAAATATTATGTTTATTCATAGAATTATAAACTTTCTAATTTTATATGAAGAATTTCTATTGATTATGGATTAAGGTTTTGACTAAGTATTTAAGCAAGTATTTTAAAACTTGATTTAGTAATAATTATGTTAGATAAATTTAATTTAAAGATATGTAATGATTTTTAGGACTTTAAAATCTATTTGAAAGGTGTTAAATCACAATTTGGAGTGAATTATAATTCTAAAGAAATTAAGTGTACCAAAGGATTAATATATTTAGGTAGTAATAAAATATTTTAAAATGAATTTTTATCTCCAGCTACTAAAAAACTTAACTCCATAAGATGTAAATTATTTTTAAATGGACTTTCACTTAATTCTATCGAATCGATGTCATTATTATTCAGATTTAAGTATAGTTTTTCAAGTTTTTTTAGATTATCAAATATTCCATCAAATAATTAGAAATATTTTATAAAATTATTTTCAAAATTTAGTTCTAATTCTATTAATTATGTCATATTTAAAATTAATTAATTGCTCAAAAATTAATTACAATTTTTAATTCCGAGTTTATTTTTATTCATATTGATTTTTAAAATCTACAGGTTTTTTAAATCTTTACTAAATGCACTATTTAAACCCTCAAAGTTTTCTAGTTTATTTTCTTAAAAGTTAATTTCTAATACTCTTAATTCATTTAACCCTATAAAAGCTTCTTGCATTCCTTTAAGAGTAATTTATAGACACTTTGAGAAGTTTAAATAAATTTCTTCTAAGTTTTTACCATTTAGTGGCAATATTTACGAAAATATACTTAAATCGTAATTGTATTATGTATCTGCTTGTATATCTAATATATTATATTCTAAATCTAGTTGATTTAAACAACTATCTAATACTTATTGCATAGTTACTCCTTCCTGATTTTAAAGTTTACATTCCAATGTTTTACATATTATCTAATATTTTAATTGTATTATTATTAAAAATAAGAATATTATTGATTTTGCTAACCTCATTATACTATATTTACTTAAAAATTTGTTTTATTATATTCTAAAATAAATAGTTTATTTTAATTTTAATACTAAAACTATATAACAAACCAATAATAATTATATATATTTTTCAAAAAATAAAATAACAAATTCACATATATGTGATTTACTTAATTTAATAATAAATCACCTTTATTTCTAATAATTATAATATTATTATAAGGAAAAATAATTTTAATAAAATATATAATAATATAATATTAGAAAAATATAAATATATACACATATTATTTCCTAGCTAATAATTATTAACTTTATTCAAAATATATATTCTCTTTACAAATATCAATATTAATTCTATTCTTAATCTTCAACTTATAGAAAATTTGCACTCTTGTTTCCTTATTAGAACGGAGAGCAATTTCCACTTTCCTTTTAAGAGGTTGTTTGCATTTTTGAATAACTTATATCTTGAGTATTGTCATCATAGTTGGTTCTGCTTGTGGTTTAGTGATGGTAAGGCATTTTTTTGGATTGGCTAAAGTTTTGATAATCTTATTTGTTATCAATATCTTGTTCATATTCCTAAATCCTAAAAAATTATAAAACTATTATAATATACTAATGAAAATAGCAATCCATTTTATTACTATTAAAGCATTTATTAATTGTCTATCTATAATTCAGCAATTTTTTGCATTAATATTTGTTCCATTATTACTTTTTCATTTTATTCTTCATCAAGTCTCTTTCTCAACAATTATAATTCACTATCTAAAACTATATTTTTTGATCTTTCTTATATCAATAATTTACTATTTTCTTTATTTTCTTTTAAATTTAATCTGTTTTAAACCTCTAGGGTTCTTATTCTTCTTTTGAGCATTAAAATTTTGGGGTCATCATCATCTTAATCTAGCTCATCTTCCAATCTTTGCAATTCAGCCCTACTTTTCCTATATTTTCCTTCAAAGACCCTTTCAATTACCTATTATTATATTAAATTTATTATCAAATAAGACAATTTGTAGCATATATATTATGATTTTCATATTTTATTTTAATTAGATTTACATCTTCATAACTAAGATTGGTGTCTGTAACTCTAACAGGAGAATGAGGTCTTTCTCTCAAAGGGGAAATTATTTCAATTTTTGTTGATGGACTCAATTATCGACTACTCCCTCTTAATATCTAAATACTTACAGGACTTTAAGTCCTTTATTTTTATTAATATCCTTAGGTATTTTTGGGGTTTAATGATTAGAAATTCTGGTTTCACTCATTTAATTCTGATTATTCTATTTTAGATTGATTGATTGTTAATTATTTCTTTTTATTTTTTTTATTAGTTTGGTTATATTGTATTGTATTGTATTTAATAATTTTATTTTATTTCAAGTATACAAAAACATCATGTGCATTAATTAATATTTTCTGAAAAAATTTTTATATTAGTAATTAACCGTGAAAATTTTTAATTTTACAATAATTAAATATGATTAAAAAATATTAATTTTTATTTTGGAATATATTTTTTTTTTTCTAATTTAAATATACAAGATAATATTTAGTTTTTGGTAATTAAAATCAAAATTATCAAATATAAAAGTAAATCCTTTACATTTTATGCACCAAAATATTATTTGATTTTCAATGTTCAATGTATAATACAAATAAAAATATAAATTAATAAATCTAATTTATATTGTATCAGTATTAAAAAAAATATATTTTTGATTTTTTATATTTAGTTCTTTTTAGAGATTATATATTTTAATTATTTTTTAATAAATAAAAAATTTATTTTCTTCTAAAAGAACTCTTCATATTATAAATAGCTGAACATATACTAAATTAATGAATAAATACTGTTTTTTAAATGAATTTTATAATATTTAATTTATTTATTTTTAATATAAGCAATTTTATATATTCTAATTTGTTTTTTTTTGCTTATAATTTTATCATATTGATTTTTATTGTATAAAACAATATATTATAATAGAAAAGAATATGTAAGCTTTTGTTATATAATAGCAAATTCTTATTTATATTTTCCCCCTAATTCGATAATTTTTGATTTATATGTGTTCAGATATCACATAATAATATAATTTCATAAAAACAATTAAATTAACTTATAAACTAATAAAACCGATTATACATTCAATTTTAAAATAATAGAACCATAGAATAAAAATTTGTTTATTAGTTTATATATATATATCGTATTTTATAATATTTAATTAAAAAATAGAAATAATTTATTATTAATATAAAAACCAAATATAAAATTATATTTTAAGGTTATTTATATAAGCTAAATATATTTAATTTTAGTTTTTTAAATATTTAGGTTTATTTATTTAATATTAGAATTTATATTTAATGCAGGCTAATTAGAATAAATTTATATTTAGTATATACATATTAGAACAAAATTATATTAAATTTTAAATTTAAACTGATTAAATTTACCGAATTATATATTCATATATTTATTTCTGATTTTTTTTTTATTTCGCGGAGCTCCTTTTTATTTAAATAATACATAGAAAAATATATTATTTATAGAAATTATCCTAATTAAATTGTAATTATTAATTGAAATATTATTAATTAAAGATTAAAAAAATCATTATTAAAATATAAAAAAAAAAAATATGAAAATAGGAGATTAAGGAGTTGGTCGTTCGCATTCTTATATAGTAAAGGGAAATTAGAAAACTTAACCCACCAATTAAAATAAGGGAAATTATTTACCTAGTATAATTTGTTAGGTCATATGTATTATTATTATGATTATATTATGGGTGAGATATGAAATAAATATGAAGCAGAAATAATTGGGAATAGAATTAATCACAGCAAAGATTACTAATGGTCATCATCAAGGATAACAGGGAGTTGATTATATAGAATAAAATTCTAACAAATTTTAAAATAAGATAATATATTTGAAAGGAGTTTCTATTAATAATTTGAATATTAAAGATTAAGAGTAATATATATATAATATATTATTTAATTTTAAGTAATAATGAATAAATAAATTAATACAATTTAAATTAAAATTCCAGATTTGGATTTACTTTCTAAAATGTCCTCAATGTAAAAAGAGATGTTGAATACTGTTAGTGGGAGTAAATTATGGTAAAAACTACACAAAAAATAAACTCAAATCCTAATACAGGTGAATAACAAGAACTAGTTACTATAACTCCTCACTATGAAAAAGACTGGAGAAAAGTTTAAATTGATAGCTCTACATTTTAGGAGCCGATTTCCTTTCATAATCCTTAACGAAATCCAGTTGATAGATATAGTCATTTTACATCTGGATTATTGGGTGGGAAAATTAAGTATTTAACATATATATACAAAAATATTGCTTAATATTAATATATGTATATAATTTTATTTGTAGAATTGATACACAATTACTTTTAAATGAAGTAAGTATATAATAAAGTAAATATGTAATCAAGAAAAGCTAATAAATAAGTGAATATGCATATCAAAATGGATTTTATGGAAATGACGCTTAATGGTAAATAATAAAAAATAAATGTAAAAAAATTAACCATGAATTATAATATTTTAGGGTTTATTCAAAATATATGGAAGACTATTCAATATTGAAACCCATATTAGGATTTGCTTTAGAAGGGGTAATTGATATGGGGATAAAAGGCAAGTGTACTGCAGGTGATATAAGAGTGGGATGGAACTAAACTATAGCACCTACAGAATATACTATTATTGGATTGCTTAACAAAGGAGAGATAAAGCCTTACAAATTGTCATCAGGTTAAAGTATGCTTTTAGCTGCTCCTGGGTCCTTTACCGTATAAGAAATGGAAAAAAAATATAGAGATAAATTTTAATAAGAATCAGCATTTTTTAGATGGATATTTATGGGAATAATATTAGCTTTGATGTGCTCTATATTAAAAACAGTACTTAATTACATCAAATAATTAGCATTTATGGGTTTGAGATCATCTATAAATAAACACATTGAGTTAAGTGATGCAGATATAGAGAATGCGAGTTCTTATAAACTTTGATAATTTAATATTTTTATGATTTTACAATTATAATATTTTAATTTGTTGTAATTTTTATGCACTATAATTTCTTACATATACAACTAAAAAATAAGAAAATAAAATACTTATTTGTGGACTATTATTAATAATTTAAATTTTATTGTGATAAAATTATATTTCTAATATTAAGAATAAATTACACTTATAAAAAAATTAAATGAATAAATAACAAGATTTTTAGAAAATAAATGATAATACCATAAAGGAAATTAATAATGACTAAGAAATCAATAATATAGTTAGTTTTAAAGAGGTGAAAAGTGAAGAAAACGATAATAAATCAAGTCACAGCAACGAAAATGATGATGAAGATATAATTGATTTATAAAATCTACGAATTACTAATATAGAAGAATTTGAAATTCCCTTTTAGCTAGATTATGAGATTGAATAGTTTTATAACACAGGTGTATTTAAAAATTTATCTAAATTGGCTAAGCATTTGGAATTTAAGAAATTATTTTTATCAAAAGATAATGTAGAATTTTGTAAATTTACCTTCCTTACAATTCTGCTTATTAAATTTCCTCAGTGCTTTCCTAAAAATTAACTAAAAGAATAGGATTAAAACATGAAAACAAATGCAACTCTTAAAAAGCAACAGCATCTAAAACATAAAAGTTAAAGTGATTAAAAACTAATATCTTTAAAAAAAGTATAGTTTTCTGTTGACGAACATAAGGTATACAAAAGTAGTGATAAAAAAGCAAATTAAGACCTTCCAAATAATAATTTTTCAAATTCGGCGGAATAAAAAGTAGATGATTTTATTCAATCTCAGTTAATAAAATATTATTTATACATTTTTTCTTCGATATCTCATCCGAAAGATAGTGTAGTCAATAATATAATATTCGGCAATGTGCAACTATGTGTTCTTTTATTTTTAAAAGCCTTGTAAAAATATAATAAAATTTTAATATTAAATCATTTTTGTATATTATCAATATTTTAATTTATAGTCCAAAGTAGAAAAAGTTGTTTCAGGACAGATTTCTTTTAGAAAGTTTGCATTGCATTATATACAAAATTTTGGGTATTTATGTTAGTGATCACTATTTAAAAATCAACATGGACAGAATTTTTAACTTCTCGAAAGTAGATGCATAAATAAAAGATGATATTATGAAATAAAATGCAGAATATTAGAAGGAAAAACTTAAGTTTAAGTATAACTACATATATAATTATATTACCAAATATAATAATTTATTTTTATATTAAATTAAGATATTAATCAGATAAATATATAAAATGGTAAGAAATTGATCCTAATTAGAATATATATGATATTCAAGATAGTCAAGTAGCCACTAAATTTAAAAAAGATATAAATGGGGTTTTAGATGTAGAGAAGGATAATTTTGCGCTTATTTCACTATTAAAACAAAAGATTTCAAAGAATAGAAGTAAAACCACATTTGGAAAGTAAAGTTAAATGTAGTCCAATTTTTATAAATTTAAATATTTAATTATTTAATATTAGTACGAATTTAAGCCACAATTATAATAAATAGAATCAAAAAAAGTAATATTGAATATTTATCACATTAGTACAATTAATTTATAATTAAAATATGAAATCCACAATAGATTGACAGGAAAAGATGAACAAATTTTTTAAATGTAACAAGCTCAGAGTTAGTAGTAACTAAAAGAAATTGAATTATAAGAAGATTTAATAGAATAAGAATAGCCCCAGTATTATAAAGTATTCAAATCATAAACAGAATTAAAATTAGCAAAAAATAACATTTTATAATATCAAAGGAGTTAAAAAGAGGAAAAAAATAATTAGTTACTACGTAGACAAGTCCTGGATTATCAGAGGCTTTAAAACTAGCTGACGGAAAGTACTATAATATATATTAAATATATGGATATCAGACTTAAATTATATTAATAAAAAAAGACTGCCTTATTTACCAAAAAAATATGTGCAACATCACTTATAAATGGGAGGAGAAAATAGAAATAATATTTATTTGGCTTTAAAATCATTGATAACATAAAGAGAAGAAAATAAATTGCAAGAAGAAAGGATTAAAAGGGAAAGAAAGTCCAAATCTATGCATGAGAAAAGACAGAACAAATCCGTATTGAAAGAGTATGAAGTTCTTCCAAATGCTAAATAAGATTTAGAACTTTAAATTATAAAATAAAATCCTCTAAAAAAGAAATTTTTTTAGCAAATGTAGGAATATTAAATAGTGTTTGATTAAACTGGGTAAAAACTATCTGATTTACCTAGCTATAAAAAAGTCAAACTAAATTAAGTGGAAGCTTAAAAGAAATATGAAATAAGTCAAAAATTGCTTAAAAAATAGATGCAATAGATATAAGAATTGGAGGAAAAAGAAGTAGAAAAAAATAATCAAATAAATAGTTCTAATAGTGCTAGATAATTGCTTTAAATTTAGCACTAGTAATAGCAATAACTTTTATAATAGCAATAATAACAACTGTAATAATTTAGGAAATCTAACCAAAATTTCAATTTCGCATCGCAGTAATAATTATAAAAAGGTTCCTATAATATTCACAACTAGAGCTAATAAAGTAATGAAAAAATAAATCCCAAAAATAAATTGTTGCATTCATAAGATAATCAAGATGCCAATTAGCAAACAAGTTTACTCGCCATTCCTCTCAAGGGAATTTCCTCTTAGTATTCTGACGAAGAATAATTTTATAATTCTAAAAATAAATTAACTCAAAATTCCTAATTTAAAAATATTATATCAAATATTTATGAAAATACTACTAACTCTTTTACTAAAGGAAAAAAAATGTCCAAAAAAATAAATTCTGCAAGATCACCATCTTAAAGAACCCATTAGTCATAATCTAAAGCAAAATCAGCATATGATATATATTGTAAATTATATTATTAAAAATAAACTAATATTAATTATTGTTTAATAAAAATTTATAGAATTAATGCATAGAAAACCTGATACTCGTGTTGTTAATTATAATAAATCGGGAATGGAAACAAAATAAATAGAACAAGAGAAAAAAAATAAAGAAGAATTAAGTTACACAAATAAAATACTCGATCTCATTTAAACTGATTATACTAATTCCAAAAAACTTCTTTAGTAATAAAAAGTTGTAATTATCAAATCAAAGTATAGAGATAATGAATAGCCTCCGAATCACAATCCAAACATTTACAGATAAATTAAAGCTAGAAATTTAAATGGAATGCAAGATTTTTTATTTCAGGAGGACAAACCTCAGGTAAAAATTAAAATTAATATTTCATTTTTAAAAAATAATAAATTAATTTTGATCATAGGAATAACTTATTAATAGTGTAAATGTAAAGTTGTCAAAAAATAAAAAACATAATTTTAAATCAAATAGAACTAATACTTTAACCTGATAATATTAAAATGTGATATTTTAAATTAAAAAAATCAATCAATTTGCTATATATAGTATATTATAATTTATATTGTTTATATTTTCTACCTTTTTTTATATAAAACATAGATTTAAAATATAGGAATAAAAGTAAGTAATATATTATAATTAACTACATTATTTTAGAAATTTTAAAAGTAATAACAGTATATTGTTAGTTTAATAATATAATAAAAGATAAAGAATAAGAAAAATATATAGTTTATAATATGAACTATTAGTCTCATAAGTATAGAGATAAAAAGAAAAACCAACAAATTGAAACTCCTTCTTGGAGAGTTGAGAATACATATTTAAATATAAATAAGGTAAGCACTTAAATGTAATGGTATTATAATTCCAAATTCATAATTATTATGATTTATTTTTACATGAAAGGCTCTTGAATTTGTAGGAGACAACTCTAAATTTTAAAAAAGAGTAATCTATATATTTGCTAGTCAATGGATGCTATTTTCATTTTTAATCATGGGTTTGCCCTTCCTCTTCTAACAGCCTGTATTTTAATGCTTGGATCTTACCGTAAATTATCTATCAAAAATATAAACACCATGATATAAATTATAATATTAATCTTTATACAATTAACTGGGAAATATTAGAAATAGGATGGCTCATATAACTTATGTAGTGAGACAGAAGCATGTAAGACCAAAGAGCTATTATAAAAGGAAAATACTTTAAAATAATAATATGAAGCATTTAGAATCGATAAAAATCATAGTTTTCATTCCCTAGTTGTCGATTTTGAATTATATTGTGATAGAAGATATCTTATAGGGCTTAGTGGATCTCTTTTCTTTATGGGAGCTGCATTTGCAGGGTATATATTCCCTTAAATGGCTGAAAAAAGGGGTAGAAAAGAAGCAATTTTGCTTTCTATATTAATAAGTGGAGTTTCTATTGTAATTTCAGGTTTTTCAACATCAATCTATCAATTTATGATATTGATTTTTATATCTGGAGTTGGATTAAATGGTTTCGAAACTCTTTCATTAGTTTATGTAACAGAAATATCGGGTATTTATAAAATGTAGATAATATTTGTTTTCCAAACAATAATTTATATATTTATCTTTTTTAAGCTGAAAATTTCAGGAATTTTTCAGGAGTTACGTTAACAACTTGTTGGGCAATAGCTTAAATTATTTATTCCGGAATATCATATTACCTCACTTTTTGGAGATATTAATGCATTTTGGTGATTGGAATTCCCTTTTAATAAGTTATTACTATTCTAAAAAGTATTTAACTGAAACTCCCAGGTAATAAAAAATAAACAAAAATATATTCAAGTCAACTAAATAATAAATAAAAGGTATCTAGTATCTTAACAAAAATATCAATAAGCCAGAGAGATATTATCATATATTTCATAAATTAATGGAAGACCAAGATTTGAATATAAAATAGAAGGAGTGAGTTAATTATAAGATAAAAATAAAGGGAGAGCATATTAATTATTTTTATTAACTTTTACATAGGAATAAGAAGAGTAAGACTTTACTTAATAATATTTGGAATAAGAAATAGTAGGCGGAAATAAACAAATAAAACGTGAAGATTTCATTACCCCAGAGAAATAGGCAATAAACTATACTTACATAGATTTATTTAGACATAGTTCATTGAGAAATCTAACAATATATATGCTAGTTTTATGGGTATTCAGATATTTAACCTATTTCGGATAAGCTTTCTCAATATCAAGTTTAGGAGGAGAAATGCATGTAAATTAATTCAGAAAAGAGATATATAACAATTATTATTGTAATTTATTTTTAAGGCGAACTTAGTAATGATTGGAATAAGTGAAGTTGTAGCATGTGTAATGGCAGCTCCTATTAAATAAAAATTAAGTAGAATTAAAACAATGACAATATTTGCCTTTACAGCATCAGCTGGATGTATTCTTACTATTTTATTGCCAATTCCTGAGGAATGTTACTTGCCAGGACATAATTGCATATAAAAAGGACTATCTGTTTTGTTTGCATAAGTAATATTATTAATATTAAAATAGGAAATATAATAAAATTACTTATATATTAGGCAATAAAATTTTCTATTTCCCTGTATATGAGCATTTTGATTACCTATACAAGTGAAGTCTATCCTACAGTCGTAAGAAGTTTAGGTTATGGGTTATGCATGACAGTGGGAAAGGCAGGTTATAATAAATACGAATTTTATTTATTTAATTATAATTAAATACTTTCAGTTTTATTAATTATCTTTTTTCTTAATAGGCACTATATTTATGCCCATTATAGTATCATATTTTTAATCGAAAGATGTATCTCCTTTGACTTTATTTGGCCTGTTTGGATTATTTGTTGTATTTATAATACTAAAACTTCCTGAAACTAAGGTTTTTATTTTGTTATTAATTAAAAATTATTTTTCATTAGTAATTATATTATTCAATAAAGGATATTTAAATGCAAGATTTTCTAGAAGAATAAATAGAAACAGATAAGCCATTAATAGATTTATAAGGAATAACAGATAAAAAGAATAGTTAACTTGAACCATAAATTTGATTTATTGATTGTTATATAGATTTTTATTTAAATTATGAAAAGTATTTATTTATAAATTATTATATTTTAGATTTACTTTTATTGGTTCCAATCACAGAATGTAATTAAAATATAATAAAACCTTAGTATTCAAAAAAATTTTATAAACAAAATACTAAATAAAATTAACATAAAAATGTAGATTCGGAAATTTATAGTTCTAAATAAATAGTTACAAAATAAAGCTAAGTGCAATATAAGTTCTTTAAAACTATCAGAATTAATTTCTATTTTAAAATAATCTCCTATAAATAAACAATTACCACTTCTTAAATCAAATGAATATATAGACCCAATTATTTTTAGGGATGATGATATTGCTTCATAAAATAAAAAGATACAAGCTAAAGAAAAGAGAAAAAAATATATAGGAAATATATCTTTATTTATATCAGCTACTTGTCTTTATAATTTGGCTCCCATATCTGCAATTAGTTTTTTCTTAGGAGGATTTGGGTATTAATATTAGTGACTCTTTATTTCTAATTCTACATAATAAAAATTATATTATTTTTTAAGTTGTATGTATGCGGCTAATCTTGATAAGAATCTCATAAATAATGGAGTTGCCTCAATGGAACTTTTGGAAGATCATGAGCATATTAAAATTATCACATCTGTAGGTCTTGAATAAGAACCCAAAGAAATAGTCGCTGAAATTTCTCAGATAGATTTATAAGAAATATTCGATTTTAGAGGTCAAATTGATCTTATAGAAGCAAGAGATGATAAAAAAAGAAGAGAAACTAGGTAAAATATATTTAAATTATATATAATTATTATTATATAAATTTACAGGGAACTATTTTCTGCCATGATTAATTTAAAAGATGTAAATAACGATTCCTATAGGAACATAACATTTAACTTAAATGCAAATGAATCTACTAAAGGATATATTTCTCAAATTGAATTATTTAACGATATATTGTAAGGAGAACAGGAGATATGTTCTTAATATAGCTATATCGATCCCTAAAATGTAGAATATAATCAGGCAAATTAATTAGATAATAGTTCAGAAGGTGAAAAGAAAAAAGAAGAAAATAAAAAAATAGAATCCAAATGATATACATATATTTTAAGTTTTATAGATAAATAAAAAGCAACAAATTTATCATAGAATATAAAAACTATTATTTATAATGAAAGGTGTTTATAAATAGTAATAATTAAAAAGTAAGCATATATTCAATCAAAAAATTTTTGTAGTTTTTATTATTTCATTTATTTTTTTAATATATTTTATCTTTTCATCTAAATTCCACTCTTCTTGAAGATCTATAGTATATTCTTAGCTTTCTTTTATATCGTAAGAATATCTAAAACAATCATATATTGTTATTAGATGTGAAGAACACCTTAAAAGAAATTGCACATCTACACTTAAATCCTTAAACCTTCCATTGTTGTTTATATTTTACTAATACTCAGCAATAATTGTTTCAAATTTTAATGTATCTGTTATATTTTTACTGAAATTATATAAGCTTAGGAAGTATTTTTATATATATTTAGGGTATTTCTATTGTAAAAAATATAAATCTTATTATAAATTAAAAATAAAAAATAAAATTTTATTTTACTTTCTTGAACTCTACTAAATTGTTTTATTCTACTATATTTTTATGATCAAATTTTTATTTATCTTCTTCTGATATATAATTTTAAAACTAAATAATTTATATTAAATTCTCATCAACAGAACATTTTTCATTTGTGTATTCAGCTTATGCTACACAAAATTGGTCTGTGATAATTTAAAAGTCATCATTAATATAATCTAATAAGTTCATAAATCCAATATCTTCTTTCAATAAAAAGTAAAACTATGTTTTCTTCATTTCAATATCAAATAACTTTAAAAATGAATAATGAAATTAAAAATAATAAGATCTTTTTCTTCATTTACAATGATAATACCTCAAATGTTTTCTTTATATCTAGAATTTCTAATAATGCATTTTTGATTATTAAAATTAAAACAATGGAAATTGCTCTACTAATTATTAGTTTATAATATTTTATCTTTAAACTTTATGAAATTCAATGATGTATGGGTATAAATTTACAGAATCACTAAACCCATCAATAAAAATACTTAAATATTTATTTCTTTAGTAATTTTAATTCTATACAAATTCATTTATCTTTTTTAAATATTTAACTCTTTAATTTTCTTCTACTTCTTCTAATATAATAAAAAGTAAAATCTAGAATATAAATAAAAATATTACTTTTTATTTTAGATGGATTTTTTGGTTTTTAAATGTCTGATTTTTATATTTTATAAGTCGATTTACTAACTTCTACTATTTCACTTGCTTTTTTATTAACTATTATTCTTTTGTAAGTCTAAATTGAGAGATACAACTTTTATTAAAATGCTTTTAATCCTTTTAACTACTTTATTTTTAATATTCATTCTTTGAATTAGTTTTCTTGTAGATTACTTTCTAATCAGATTTTTCTCTGTTTTATTAGCTTTAAAGTATATTAGTAGCTTTAATTTATGACTAGGCCTAAATCTCTTACTAAAATTATTTGTTATAAATTATTTTTATATTAAAAAAATTCTCATATTATTACCAAATTTTATAATTATTCAATGAATTCTTAATTTCTTTAACAATTTAATTTGCTTGTATAAATAACATTTTATTTTTCACTTTTTTTAACTTCATAATCATTTTTCTTTTCTTCTTCACCTAATGATTAATATATTTCACTATAGGGGGATATGTATTATTTTTAACTTTATTTATTTTAAATTAATTATTTTTCTTTTTCTCGTTGTTATGTTAATTTTTGGAATCATTTTCATAATTTTTGTTTAAAAAATCTTCCATATCATTCCTTTGATAAAATTTTTTATTATTATTAAACTATTGTATACAACTTGTTTATAAATATAGTTCAGATGATTCTAGCATTCTAGATCTTCCCAACGACACATTCAGATCAGGCAATATATAACTTGTAAATATTTAACTTTAACTCTTATGCTCTTCTTCCCCCTATTCGTTTATTTTAGATAATTTTTATTTATTTTTTAAACATTCTTGTCCTTGTCCTTGTCTTTTCGAATATGATTATAATAATGGTTATTCTTATTAAGATAAAAATGCTGGGTGATTGTATATCTATTCCCATTAAATTCTTTTTTCCTCATCTTTTTAGGTCATCCCAATAAGCAAATTTTTCATTGTTTATGGAATAGATTATTGAGTAATAAAATTTTCAATTAAATCTGTGTTGTTCGGAAATTTATTAAACAATATTTAACAGAATACTATTCCTATATTTAAAAATATTTAAATTATATTGCATATGATTAATATTTTACCTAAAGAGAATATGTCTACAGAAGTGCCATGAGGTAAATTATTAATTATTTCTTCTGCTTATATATTTTGGCTCTCATAATTTTTCTTTTTAATTATAGATTTAGTAATATCATCAATATTCAATAATTATTTTCCATAACCTATATATAATTAAAATAAAAAAATATATTTATTAAAAATATTTATAATTTGTTACCCAGATCAGTTATTTTGAGAATTTAATTATGTCTATAAAATTAATTATAAATAAACTCATAAGTCAAAACTTAATATCAATAAAAATTTACATCAAAATATTTTCTTATTATATTCCCCTGTGAATTATATTATGTTCATGCAGTCCTTTCATTGCATTTAAAAGTTGTAGAAAATAAGTAATTGCAATATTATAATCGATAGCCTAATATTATTATATATTAATTATTTTTTAACATCTATCCTAAAAATACTAAATTATTTTATTACTTAGTTTTTCTACAACAATTGTTTTAGATTTCCTCCATTACAATATTCCATTACAATAAAACAGGCATCATCAGTTTCTAAAAACTCTTGGAATTATACAATATTTTCATTTTCAATCAACCCTAATAACTATCATTATTGATGGGTAAATAGGAAAATAGTTCATTTATAAATAATTATTACTTGAATTTCTGTAGCTAATACTTTTTCTACATTATTTTCAATGCCAAATTGCTTTTTTTCAATTATTTTAATGGCAACTTTTTCTCCAAATATAAGGTCATCTGCTTCATATACGTTTGATTAACTTCCTCCGCTTATGATTTTTGTAATTACATAATTTTTTATTTTATAACCGATTTCTATAAGATCTGGCTCTTCTATTACAATAAATTCTTCTTCCATTTTGTATTAAGGAAATATTTTTTTTGGAAATATTAATACTATTTAATATAAATAATTCTTTTTATTTTTAAAAGGTTTTGTAAATTAAGTTATGGCATAAATATTAATAACAATAATAGCCTTAGTAAATAACATATAGTTTAATTCTATATGGGTCTTATATATATTATTAAATAAATAAACACTTAATTAGAAATCTATAAATAATTATTTTAGGTAAATTTTTCTAATATTATTAATATTTAATCAATTAATATTTATAGTTAGTTTTATACAAATTTTTCAAGAACAATCTCTTGTTTAATCAAATTTTACTTATTTTTTGAAAATCAAAAGTTACATTCATCATTATAAAATATATAATAAGCTAAACATATATGAGTAATATTAAATTAATTTATTATTTATATCACTTTTATCAAAAAGTAAATATTTCAAGGTATATATATTTACTTCCTTATTTTTATTAATACATTTAACTAATAATTATTTATTTCTTAATTGGTTAAATTTAAAAATATTTTAATAAATAACTAGAAGAACTTCCATAAGAATAATTTTTTAATATGCTCAATGAAAATATATAAAGATAAAATAAATGGTTACAATATTTATATAAGAGCAAATATTTTATTATAATTTTATCAATATTAATAATATAAATTTATAAATTTATTTTGCAAATAAAATATAAATCTTATAGATATAATTGAATATATTATAATATAGATTTAATATATTAATATTATAATAGGATAATATAGTAATCATATTTTTCAAACAACTAAAGCAACATCATCTTCATTTGATGATTTTCTTTCTAATTATTTAGTATCAGCATGATTCTAACTATTCTATTTACTTTTAAGCAGTTATCTTCTTTTATACAGGCAGATTCCCATTACGGAAAGACCAGTGGAAAACAACACAGCAGACACTGAAGCTAAGGCTATCACAAGAATAGTATTGTTTTTTTTCTCAACCTTTTCCCCCCTGTTTAGATCTTTTTCTTCTACAATTGTAATTTGATTACTTCCCTTTACTTTATAGTCATCTCCTATTTCATTATTCTAAAGAACTCTGAGTCTTCTTTAAGGCACTTCAGAAATCTTAGAAATGGCTTCAATGGTCATTCCATTGGCAGCAATATTAGACTGAACTTCATATATTATTTTGGCCTTTTGGGTGGCATCAGTCTATATGATATTAGGAACGAAAGGACCAATTCTGACTTGAAGTCCGTGCAAATAATAGTACTGGAACTCAGGGGAAATGATAGAGTGCTCTATAAAGAAACTCTCCTTTCTCTTCACAGTTTGCCCATTGGGAAGGTAGTTATTACACTAGAAATTGTCACAGAAATTGAGCTTGGTTTTTATGTTCAATTTATTTTCACAGCAGTCGCCTATCACCAGGTTTCGGAGTACATTTACGATTAGTTTGTCTTTGTAAATTCTGGAAAGTGTGATTTTAAGAATAAATGAATAGACATACTGTTCCTATCCTGCGAAGTATATGTGTAGGGAAATATCACATTCCCAATAGTACTCATCACTCGATACCACATATTCACAGCCATAACTCTGCAGGTCCAGGTGCTTTATGCATAAACTTATTGTTTACGTGGTAGAATTAAAACTCCATTCATTAAATGGAGCTGTTCCTTCTTGTAGTAGAGTTCCTTCAAAAAAAACCTTCTAGGTCAAGCAGGTAGGGTCAAAAATATAAGGAGGAACATACACGATGGTAATATCATAAGCGATAACAGTGGCTGGGGGAAGGATAGAAAGTAAATTTGTAGTGTTTAGGTCTTGTAATGCTCCTCCACCTCTTTTGAATTGAATATGATAGGCTCCATCACAACATTTTTCGAATCCATACATTATGATTTCATGCAAACCAGGTCCGAGATAAAAATTGAATTTAAGAGCTACTGTCCAGTTTCCATTCCACCAATATCCGACAAGAGATACAAATTAAATCTATACACAGAATTAAAAAGTGAATTTAGTTATTAATATAAATATATAATATATATCGGGTTATTTTTTACATTTCCATCAACAAGCAGTATAGTAACTCCAGTTGCATCGAAATCACTGTGATCAATTCCAAAAATAAATTCATAGTTACTTCCAAATGGTTCATAAAACTTTAGGTAGTATTTAAAAATGATATCTACTCCTGCTCCACATAGTAATTAGTTTTGGTTTGGAAAGGGAGGGTCATTGGTTTTACAATACCCTTTTTTGTCGGGGGCACTTTCAAAGGCCTTAATTGTATTTTTTGTCAATTCTTTATCATTATCTCCTGTAGGTTTTTTTTCCAAAAATCTTATTAATATTAAAAAATATTTGTTTAAAACAAAAAAAGAAAAAATTATATAAAAATAAAAAATAAAATAAATAATACCGGGATTCAATATAAAATTCAGGACGAGGAGGATCAAAATCTTTTCTCGTAGGTTTACAGAAATTGTCAACTGAGTCTGCATTGTCAGATAGTAATCCAAGATGCTTATGGCATCTCTATATTTCTTTATCTGGGAGACAGAGGTTTCCAATCTAAGTACAGGTAGGTTGACATTTTATAGAACTTAGACAAATGATGATTATGAAGATACAAGATAGGGCGTGCATTTTACTTCACTTTGTGAAAATTATTGTTAGATATTTTCTTTATTTTTTATTATATGAATATTTTTTTCCTTTATTTATTTAAGAAATTATTTTTTAATTATTTTTTCTTTACGTTGTAGGGAATATTAAGAATACATAAATAAGAGAAATATCATCTCATACATTTTTCCTGTTAATAATTACCTATGATTTTTTGTTGAAATTTCTGAACCTCAATAATTAGTGGAATTATGTTTCTATTCTAAAATTCTACAACTTATAAGTGTTAAAATACCCAAAGTATATTCTTGGTTGCAGGGGTTATTCTACATAAAAATATGTTTTCATTAAAAAAAGTTTTAATATTAATAATTTCTATAAAAGCTACAAAATATGGTATCAAATATTTATATTTAATAAGTTAAATCATATCTTTAATCAATTTTTATTATAAAATATCTAATTTAAAAATTTATTATATTGCTTTTGTAATTATTAACTAATTGTATAGTTATTTACCGCTTTTATATTATAATATTTTTATCACCAACATATTTTCTAATTTTTGATGGTATAAACAAAATAAAATATATTTTTAATATTTTAATAATTCCCAAGTAAATGTTAAAAATGACTTTTGAGTTATTTAATTGATTTTTTATTATTTAAAAATATAATGTTAGTATTTTTCTTAAATTATTTTAAGATTTCATATAAAATTTTTTATAAAATTAAAATATAATAATATTGATAAGGATTATAATTAAATTGATTAATAAATAAATCACAATTTTTTGTCATATATCTAAAGGTAATAATATAATATAACTATATATTCCCTTTTAGACATTATTACTTAATTAATATAATTATTTTAATAAATACGTCATCAAAACTCAAGGTAATTAATTACTATCACTTTTTAAATAAAGTTATTAACATCTTAATCATTTTTATTCCAAATTGTAAATATGATCCTCTAGTTTAGTATCTTTAAATATTTTTATTTCTTTTGAATGCTTTTGATTAATTATCTAATCGTTTTATTTTATTTCTCCAACTTCTTTTTCTGTTGTTTGCTAAAACTTTGAAATATAATCTTTATACTATTTTATGGAATCAAAAGCGTCATTATTACTTTAAAACTTATTTTATTCAGTTTCAGAATATTAATTATCTTAATCTTTATCAAATAATGAGGTATCTGATCCGTATTAATCTAAATTCTTAAAATTCAAAGTATTATCTGTTTTTATATCAATTTGAGTTTGATATATTTTGCTATATTATTTATAATCTTTAAAATCACCAATTATTCTAATATCACTTCTAATTCTATTTGGAACATTCGTCATGTTTTTATAATCAATAAGAACTTAATCATCATTAACTTTATTTAAAAATTCTGTTTCTTCAGTTTTAAAATTATCATTAAAATTGCACAATATCTAATTTAGTAATAGAATTAGACAATTATTAATATGTTATATATGTATACAGATAATTAAAAACTAATATGATATACCTCTACCGGTCTATTACTATTTAATTTATTTTACAGAGATTAGTATTATTATATATCATCATCTCTGATTTTTGCAATAATGAATTCAATGCCTTAATTTATGAATACCTACATATCGAGAGTTATTTTTAATAGAGAGCCATCTTTTCTTACAAATTCCAATTCTCTTGACCATTTTTGACCATTTTTCATGCATACACTCTATGGGATTGATTAAAATTTTATTTATATAGAATCATAAATTGATAAAACAAAAAATAATAATAAAGCTCGTAATCAGTGAGAGTTAAAATTAATAAAATTTCTAATATTTATACCCTATAGATAGCATCGAAGATTGAATACTTAAAATCAAAACTTGACCTAAATAAAGGTAACCCAAATCTTGCAACATGGAATTAAAATTCTTCGATATCCCATCCCATCAATTCTATCATTGATTTACTAAAATGCCATGCATCAATTTTTATTCCTTTTGGAGTATAACTTCTATATTAAAATTAATAAAATTATTTTTTTAATTATTTTGTTTTTTTGTAATAAATATAAATTCTAATGAGTCTGAATTTTTAATAGAAACTATTGCTATACCAAATTAATTGCAATAAAAATCACATTTTAAAATTAAATTATTACCTTTATAAAATACCAAACATATTTCTGTGATTACAACGCAAAACATAATTCACAATTTATTCTTTTTATGGAGGGCTGACTTGTTTTTAGTATTTTGTTAAGAATTATTTCCTCGAATCACTATTTTAAGCCTCTATATATTTTTCTACCAAAAGAGCTACCTCATAAGTGTATTAAGAGTTAAAGCTCTTCCACCTTTCTACAATATACTGTCTATTGTATTTATATAATTAACATTAAACTTAAGTAATAATAATATACTTATATAGCTTTTAGAATTTATTAGTAATTTTATTTTAATAAAGGAAAAAATAATAACAATAAAATATATTGTTTTTACAAAGGCGGAGAATTATAGTTTTATCTGTCTTTAAAAAACATTGATATCGTATCATTTTCATCTCTTTTAACTAAATCTACATATTTAAACGAATTTATTGGCTGTTATTTTGGTCTCATTTTATTATAATCTAATAATCCAGCATCAGATTTTAAATCTATTTCTTATATAAAGATATCCTATATTCGTAGAGCAAATATAAGGATTAAGATTAATAAATAATTACAATATTATATATACGTCATAGAAGAAAGAATATGTTGTTTCAATATTAATGTATTTTGGGGGTTAAATAACTAAATTTGTAGCTAGGCATCGCTATTTTTACACAGGATCTAATAATTCTAACATGTAGTTTTATTTACGTAAAATTTCTTAATTGGGCTATTCATTATCTTATTCATTCTCATCTTATGATACCCATTCTTCATTTTATAGAGAAGAATATTTTCTTTTCATTTTTTGAATTTTTTTCTTGGAAAATAAAGGATTTTAAGTTTTTGTTTATTGTTTTAAATTATATATTAAATTTTGCTGATTAAATTATATTATTAAAATATAATAATTCGCTATGTGGTCAATAATTATAAGGAGATTTTCTTAGGGTTAAGCACTATCAATGTTTAATTTAAGTAAGCAAATAACTTGATTTTATAGATATAAAATTATATATTTTTAAGTGTTTATTTAAAATACTCTATTTGCTAATTTATTATAAAAAGAGTCTATAATGATAAAATAATATAAAATTGAAAATAATTCATTTAAAACTAGTTAATTAATTGTTATAAACTCATTTATTTATACAATATATAGTATTAGGTTTTTACTCTTTATTATGAATAATTTATGAAAGTATAAGGATTTAAAAGCTCTATTCTTAAATAGTATTTAATTAATTGTATTATATATAATATGTAAATAAAATTAATCGGGACCTTTTAAGAAGAAAAAAAAGCAAAGAATAATATTTAATTAAAACAAAACCTACATCATTATTCATAAAAATAAAACAAGGTAACTATATCAACATAAAAGTTATAAGATATATAATTTAAAATAATTAAAATAATTTATTTATATTTATTTTTTCACTCTTTGTAGAATGAATAGTTTACAAATGAATGAAAATTTATCTAAGAAACCATGGTTTCTTATTTAGGATTGGTTTGTTTTTTCGGAAACTAATGATATTTCTTAGTTGCAATAAGAAAAAGAAATTCCCCTGAAATAAGAAGTTTTAAGATAGTAAATTGAAAAATAATAAAAGTTTTTTTCGAAAGGCACTTCAATATTCAATATTCTTCCATTTATTGGTAATTTAAAGTTTATTTTAAAGTTTGGATCATCCATTTTAAATTTTGGCTCCATTTATAAACTAATGTGAATAAATAGAATTAAAATTATTAGATTTGGATTCGTAGAGTTATGAAAACGAGCATAATAAAAGCATTACGAAAATACAAGATATTTTGAGTGAACCTTGCTCAACTATTGAGAAATAGCATACTTCTCCCTTTAACTTTACATCTCACACTGCTTTAAATAACCATATATATTTACAGAGTCTTTTAGTAGGTCCAGCAGAATCTTTCTCCAGATTGGCACAAAAAATGTGTATGATATTTTATAATATAATTATTACATTCGATTCGTAGTTTTATTAATAGAAAATTAAAAAATCATTCATTTTACATTTATAAAATATTAGTCTACGAAAAAAGCAAGGTTTCTTTTATGCCAGAAAGCTATAAAAAAACTATTGGAGAAAATGAAATAGTAATAATTTACTAAAATAATTAATTAGTATTATATTATATTATACTACTTTTTCATTTAGGTTCATTAGCTGTTCTAAAATAGAAACCATATTAAGCAACTTAAATAATTATATTAAGATGTTAAAACTAATGTTAATAGCATAGAATAGGAAATAGAAAAGTTGTCAGGTTAAAATATATTATTAAAAGAAGATTATTTGCAAAGTTTGGTAAACAGTGGGGGTTTTCCAGTTTTAAAATATATTAAAAAGTAAGAAGAATCTTTGATTTTCCAAAGTATTTAGTAATAAAACGGAAAAAATTATTATAGAGGAGGATAAAGACAAATAATGTAAATATAACAAACTATTTAATTAATTTATATACAGAGAAACCAATATATATTTTAATTATAAAGTGATAAATATGAATAAATCTATAGACAAGAAATGGAATAAGATAACTAATTGATATATTCCCAATTTTTGAGCACATCAATAGCTACTGACTCAACATATATTTATGTCTATTCTGGTAATTAAATTATTTTAATTTTAAGAATAATTTATATAATTTTTATTAATATTTCTAAGCTGATACCCTACATGGGCAAATGCTAAAAATTGGAACAGGAAATAACTAAACTATACAAGGCAAAATTTATTTGCAAAAAAGAGTCACCCATCAATAAGTATAAGCTTCCTGGGTTTACTTAAAGGGATTTTTATATCTAAGAACAACTAAAAAATAGAGTTTCCCCTAATAAAGTGTATGTTATAATTTATAAAAAAAATTGTATATAATTATATTAATTTAATAAATTTAAAGAAGGAAAATTTTATGGATCTGATTTAAAAAATTGATCCTGAAACTTTAGAAATTGTATAGTAAATTAGGGTTCCTATTTTTTCAGAAAATGTAAAAACTGAAAATTTTGAAGAGTTTTTATAAATCAATAAAACTATCAACTCTTGACTGACAATTAGTATTTGTATATATTGGTTAAAGAAAAGGAAAAGGAATCGCTTTTAAAAGAAGTAATTTAAAATAAAATAATTATAGTTTTTAAACAATTTTATTTTAATTAGGATATATAAAAAATATTGAATAAGAAGAAATGGGGTAAAAATTAAGCTAGATGGAAAGTCAATATAATAAAATGCTAAGCTAAGTTGATATTTATTAGTAAATGAAAAGTAAATATAAGAAGAGCACAGTGGATGGCTATGAATGCAATCAACACCATGATTTAGAGTTGAGAAGAGTAAAACAAACAAAATAAATTACAAATAATATTTCCATACATTTTAATAGGATAATTTGGATGGAATCAGTTGTATACAATGCAAATAGTATTACCAACACTTGGGAGCTATGCAATAACAAGTAATAAGTGTTTATGTTTGCAAAGAATGTGTTAATCACAATATTTGCACTATCTGCATTGAAAAGCATAGAAGTAAGTGGATTCCTAAACATTTCATAGAAAAAGTAATTTATTGATTATTTAATGATATAAATTAATAAAAACAAAATGATTTTTTATAATTTTAAAAATTTAAATATCAAAGATGAATAAGGAATAAAGCAAAAAACTTGAAGAGTTAGACAACGATATTCTTAAACTACAAAAAGAATTTGATGCAATTAAATAAGAAAAGGATAAAATGAAATAAAATTATTTGATAATTCAGGCTCTGCAGTAATCATTCATATATAACATAATTCTATTCAAATACGAGCTTCCTGACAATAGCGGCGAAATTAGTTTAAACAATTCAGATATTAAGGATTAATAAAATTAAAAATAAGAAATGTAATAACTCAAAGAAATCTCTCGGATATTAATAACTCAATTAGAAGTAAAAGATCATGAAGAAATATTTAATTTTACAAAGTAATTATTTATTTATTTTTTTAGGTTGCAATGGACACAGTTTAATTGGATAGATAGTTATAGGACAGTAAAACCAACGTTTTCGGTAAGGATAAGTATGCCATATCTCAGTAATAGTATTATAAATAAGCTGGATAGGGTAAACAGTCAAAAGATATGTTGATGAATTTAGATAGCATTGCTAACTCACTATG
The DNA here is from genome assembly GCA_037039885.1 of Miamiensis avidus. Lineage (NCBI taxonomy): Eukaryota > Ciliophora > Oligohymenophorea > Philasterida > Glauconematidae > Miamiensis > Miamiensis avidus. The sequence goes on from JAWVGU010000026.1 coordinate 233,577, forward strand.
GCAAATAAGTAAAAGTGGAAAATATATTTTTATGTACACTTCTAATGTTCCTTTGGTATTTTCTCTTTCATAAGAAGATACAAAACTATCAGTGCCTTAAGTGGTAAATTTATTTATATTTATCACTATTTTTGTTATTTACTTTGTTTTACTTAAAAGGAGCCAAACATGGCAAACTTTAAAAGATAAGTACAACTTAAGTCGACATATCTTGAAGGTTGTAGTTAGAAAAATAGTACGATGGACGAAGCAGAAAGCCAACTATACGCTTATTTGCAAGCGAAGAACTATATTGAATAGGAAAAGTTTGGGCTAAATATTCCGCATTTCAATGTCTGTTACGATTTTGAAAACAAACAGTACATCGCTATTACGATTCCACACTCTTTCGGCAGACAATCTGGACACAACAAATATCAAGATTACTTGTACTAGCCTCAGGGGAATTAGTTGGGAGATAATTAGTATTTGCAGCACAGTGATTTGGGCACTTTGATATTGACTAATTCTTTTAGAGATATGCCAATTATTTCATATATGAAGAACACTTTGGTTCAACATTAGTAATCGCAAATGGAGATCTATTAGAAATGGAAGGAATTCCTAGAAAAATAATTCGGATAAATTGGTGAAAGTAATTTCGCTTGCAAAAACGATTTCTATATTTTCAGTTGTTTGTAGCAGCTAAACAAGTCAGAACAGTACAGATATTGGTTGCCCTTCACCTTCACCTTCAATAAATATAACTATATTTTACCTGAAAATCACAAAAAAAGCAAAAGTAAAGGTTCCGAGAGTCATTCCTAAAAATAGGAAAAACTGGTTATTCAACAATACAAAAAGAAATACAGCCAAGTATGTGTTCAATCTGACCAAGAAACTTTGCAGAGTCTTTAGTAATTAATTCAATAATATATTGCTTCAGACAAATAAGGTATGTATAGGCAGTGAAGTTATTTTTGTCAATTAGAATAATTAATTTATAGTTTTTTTCTTTCATCTAGGAGTAGACTCGGCAATTGCTCTAAGTGCTTTGGTGACTCTCTCGAATGCCCTGAGCGTCAAAGATGATTTAATTTTATTGCATTCCCTGCCTACAATTAAAGTTCTGGAAGATTTATTTTATTAATTTACAACAGGCACAAGTAATGATGATACTTCCATGAAAAAAGGAATACAAGAATTGATATACGAACTGATTTGCGAACACTTTTCGCTATTTTGCAACACGAATAATCTGCAGCAAAAATGGCTCATGCACTTTTTGCAACTTCCAAACGCCAAATATTTGCAGAAAATTAAAAACAGTGTGTACGATTAAAAAGCAGAAACAGACCTGTACAAAGAATACGACCATTTGCACACAGTTATTTTGGAGGAAATAGACTCCTGTCAGTAGTCGGAAGCCTCCAAAGGCAAGAAAATTTCCTTGCAATTCTCCACGACTCACAAAGACAAAGACATCCACATTTCGCAGCAAAAAAACAGGTGGTATTTGAAGATCCCGTCAAATAAAAGGACGAAATCCACCAGCATTTTAAACAAATTGCTTCAAACAAAACGGGAGTTCTGTATTCCTACGCCTTTAGCTTCCGTGATCTGAGATACGTACTTTTAGAACCCTAGCTCCCTAAAGACCAGATTGTAGAATGGTGTTTTCAAGTCAATGAGATTGGGAGATAAGTTTCGTTTGGTGTCTGTATCGGGTAATAAAATAATAGTTTTAATTATTGAAAAATAAAAAAAATAATTAAATAAAAAAAAAAGAGCTAAAGTCATTCAAATGAACTATCTGTTCCCCACGAAATAGCAAATAGACAAGGATGAAGCAGCCCATGCTGGCTTCATGGTTTCGTATTCGGAAAGACTGGGAAATTACATTTGGAATTGCGCAGATCCCAATCAAAATTACAGAATGACTTCTTTTAAAATCAAAACTGGAGACATTATATACCTGGAGTACGACCCCTTTAAAAAAACTCTTAAAATAAATAAAAATAAATCTCCAAAGGAGAAAAACACCACCACCTTGAATTTAGAAGGCTATTTGTCAAAGCTCAATTATGATAAGAAAAACGACTCTGGACTGTACGCCTGTGCCTTGATCGACAGAGGAACCTTTATCACCATAGACAAATAGTACCAAGTAACTTCAAATTCCTTTGTAGAGCCACTTGCCATGTGCTTACTTACTGTAAAGAAAAATTTAATAAAATACTTTTTTTTATATTAAATTTACATAATTTTTTTTTTTAAATATCAAGAATTTGAAGGAAATTTAGTGCTAAAAAGGATATAAATTTTCAGAAATTTTGTAATTCGATCAAATCAACAGTAATTACCTGTTCAATCAGAAAAATTATTAGGAACATGACCGAAATTCCGCCGTTCTCTGGCAGTTATTTAAAACTTTAATTTTGTCTCCCATGTCAGTGCTGACAGAAGAAGAGAATTCAGATGTGGAAATGCAGTTTTAGAAATTGGTTGAAAAAATGGAAGATAAAACATGCCAACTGCAGTACATTTTAGAGGGATTTGGCTTATTTTAAGAAATGATAAAAAGCTCCTATCAAAATATTTTGAAAATAAATTCAAAAATTGTGCAAATGAAGCAAATTCAGAGTTTTATTTAGACCGTTTTGCAATTTTAACTAGAAGTTGTGCAAAATTTGGATAAATTTGAAGCAGTAAAGAGAGATGGATTAATGCATAAAAAATAACTTAGTCAAGCGCAGGCGAAAAACTTCAAAAAGTTGCAGTTGCATTTTAAATTGCTAGTTAACCTTCTATCTCTGTTTCACAACTTAGCCTTTGAGCAGCAGAAAAAACTGATACAAAAAATGAGAAAGCATAGTGATTTTACACATGAAATGCAAAATGCAGTAAATTGCATTATTAAGAATTGCGAAATTGAACTTAAGTTAGTGACCCAAATGCTCGGCTGCAAAGTTTTGCAAATCAAATTTTATTCGACTTCTAAATAAATTTTAGATCAGCTTGCTTTGAAATTGTAATCCATTTCAAAATATATTTGAATTTGAATTTGAATTTGAATTATTTTTAAGCTGATTTTAATTTATTTCATTATTGATAGACTTCAGCAGTAGTGGATTGAATTGGAAAACGATGAAATTGAGTCTGAATTAGAAAAGTGGACTTTCCTGCGAAACGGACTAGAACAAGAAAGCAATTTAAAAGAAAAAAAATAAAAATGCGGGAAATATTTATAGCAAATGGAAAACTGTAATGCTCAGATAAGGAACTATCTAAAACAATTGGAAGACGGAGAAGGAGAGTTTTACGAATATTCGAAAACAATTATAACAAATTTGAGGACAGAGTTAAACAAGTAAGCTAAAAATGGGAACCAAATTTAATCAGTTAATACTACTAGACAGTTAAAACTGATGGATGACGATGGGGGTAATTAAAAAAAAAATCTACTGATTTATATTAAAATAGTTTTTCTTTAGTTTAAGATAATCTCCAGTTATTCCTATTAGTCTTTTTGCATCATTCATGTTTACTTTAAGAAGGATTATATAAATTTAAAATATAGTAGCTTTGTTGGCCGCTTTTGAAAGAGCTATTATCATATCTTTAGCAGTACATGAAGGGATGCTAGGAATTATAGCAAGTTTATGTATAATTTTAAAAAATATTAGATGAAAATGAACATGATAAAGAAGTAAATTCATTCATTTAAAATTCTATTTTATTCATTTCAACTTTACACTGTAGAAATCACTCCAGATTCTTCAATAAGAATTTTCAACACAATTCAACAAGGAAGGGGAAATTCAGCTGCAACAACTGGCACTGGCTCTTTTTTAAGATTGTGAGGTAAAAAGCTGTTCCCAAGAATCATCTTCTTTTGAAATTTTCCAAGACAGAATTTGGGAATCTTTGACAGAAAATCTGCACAACTAATCTAATCTGCAACTAACAGAATTCATAATTACTGATGAGTAGTCTTTGCTGAAATAGGTTATTTAATAAATAACTAAAAAATTGTTATTTTTGTTGCAAATAGAGCCATCAATGGACCTTTTACGAGAAAATTAATAATCGAACTAAATAAGAAAATAGAATTTCAAAGAAGATTTAAATAGAAAATAAAGATCGTACTCTTCAGATATACTATACAAATTCAAGTAAATAAGGAAAAATATATAAAAATAAAAGAAAGACAAAAAATAAGAACAAAAAGTGAGCCCAAAAAGGGTCTCTGTTGATGATGGTTACGTTCTTGACAATGCTTTGTGCTTGGAAAGAAGAAATATTGTTTAAAAATAGATATAAAATTTCAAAACTTTAAAACAGCAAAAAGTAGAAGAGATAAAATAATAGGAACATGGCTTTTATCGTATTTTGAAATTCCTTTAAACTACTAACAACTCGCAAATCTAAGGCTTTTGGCAAATGTAAGATATTTTTTTCTTATTTTAAAAATTAAAAACAGCTTAATATTTAATAATTAATAACCAGATTGAATCAGAGGAAGAAATTCACTCAACTCCTTGATTAGGTTTTGAGCTTTCCTGAATAAACATTTTTATAGTCGTACGAACAATTCATACATTAATTATCTGTTAAAAAGCAGAAATTACGACAAAGTCACCATTCCTATTCCCCGTTGTTCGGAGCACACCAAAGTCTGAGAAGTTAATTAAAAGACAGTTTATATGAATTGTTTAATAAGAGGGTAATAAACTATTTTTTTATATAAAAATTAAAATGTTGAAAACAATGTAAATTATTAATAAAAGGCCAATCAATTCGTTTATGAGTTGCAGAATTGCTAAAAAACGCTGTAAATCAAAGCAGAAGTATTGTTTTAATTGCTGAAATAAATGTGCAAAATAGTCAGCACTCCCTTCCTTTTCGAAGAAGAAGAACAGGTCCAATACTTTGAGAAAATGTTGCCAAAAAATAACATGTTGTTCAAATATCTCTTCCAAATGATCCCGATGCTCTCTGATCCCGTTTACACGAAAAAAGATCAAATTAATAAGACCTCAAATAGATTGTTGGGAGATTACTATAACATCGATTAGCAGTACAAAAGAAAGCAATAGAAAACTTCAAAGTAAGATCTGTATTAGGAATAGAAGCTAGATTGCAAGTAAAAAGAATAGCAAACGCAAGACATCCGGTCTTTCTTAATAAAAGAGTACTCACGAATCAACACTCTATTTTACTACTTTGTTTACACCATGCATATCAAGCACAACATTTAGTGCAAAATTTTTCTGCGGTACATTTTGGACCAAGTGAAAAGGCAAATTAAACTGAGTGGTGAAGCTTCCAAGGAAAACGAAAACAAAATTGGGAGTCTCTTGTCCTTCCGAACAGCCCTGCTTCTTTACAATCAATTTTTGAAAAAGCAATCTTTCTCCAACAAAAAAAACATAGCCGCCACGGAAGAAGAGGAACAGACGCAAATGCAAAAGATGAGAATGATGGCTGAAATTGAAGACAAGTTGCTAGTGCTGCTGAAACACATCAAAGTGCCGGCCATTATTCGGCTGATAAAGTAAATTGCAATTGAGAATTCGGAGAAAATTTTTCAGGACCAAAAGAAATACGATCTGTTCAAAGCGTTGGTGGAAAAAACCGGCAGCCTTTTGCTCTTCCAAAATGAAAAGGAAAAAGAGCTTCAATTGCAGAAGAAATTCCATGTGATCGGTCTCCCTGGAGAGCAAACGAAAGATTTTTCTAAAATACTTTTCACTGCCTTTTACTGGTGGGAGGATTTCAAAAGAGGCCCGATCCCGACGAATGAGGTCTTGCAAGATAGGGAAGAAGAAATTTACGTCGTTCAGAAAAAGAAGGCAGAAGAAGAAGAAGAAGAAGTAGAGGAATTAAAAAAAGAAAGTGCAGAGCAGAAGAAGAAAAAGATGGGCGGATTTGAATTTGACCCGAATCTGAGCAACGAAATCTTGTTCATTTAAAAAAATAAATGCGAGCAAATGGTGCACATTTCCGGCTTTAATTCCGAATCCAAGGAACAACTTTCCTACTACGAAAAAGAAAAAGCCACGGAAAATGACCGACTCTCCGACAAAGAGGGGTGGAAATAGATGATGTTGTACCAAAACATGGAGCCCAAATCTATGAGAAGTTAGTACGGTCTGGGCGCCCTCGAAGAAGATGAGTTCGAAAAAAAACTAATCAAAGACACGCTCTTGTTTAAAAAGCAGATCGCGCAACAAGAAGACTACTTCAAACATTTGGAACAAAGGTGCCCCCTCCATTATAATAAAATCTTTTTTTTTATTGAATTTTTTTTTTTAATCTTCAATCAACAGCCAGGCTGAAGACAGTTATGGAAATCCATTTTTCGGCGAAAATCAACGTCTGCAACAGCAACTATTTCTGCAGAAACAATAAGCCAGACAGTTGTTAATGTAGAGAAATATGGTAAGTGAGAGTTTAAAAAGCGGCAGCCCAGAATCTATGGACCACACTATTTTTTAGAAAATGTGCGAAGAATTGGAATCGGAAAGAGTGTTCAATAGCAGAAGAAGTGACAGACAGGTACCTCCGCAATAACAGCATTAGCAATTAAATTTTGAATAGTAATTTTTAAACAATGAATTGCTGCAGCCAAAGCACCACAATTCCCTTTCGCCTTTGAAGCAGTAGATAAGCCAAAAAAATGGAGATTTTTCACCCCTGCAAAGCCACTACGAAAGTTCCTTTATGGCCAGCGAAATTTTGAAAAATTCCAAAAAGGATGAAGCACCACGATAAGAGGGAGATGAAGAAGAAGAAGAAGAATATAAATAACTGCAGTAATTGGAAAAGGAAATGGGTGGTGAATCTGAATAAGCCTAAAATATTAGTCAGAAGTTAGAATAGAAAGAAAAAATAATCTAAAATTTGCAAAGCAAGGGCGATATCAGGGAAATATTCGGACTCGCTTTGCTTAAGCCTGCACTAAGCAAAGATAGAGTCAAGTGCTGGACCATTTTAGTAGAAAATATGCACTATTCAGTAGCTATTGGGGTGGGCAAAAAAAAGCCCATTCAAGAAATTGATTTTAACTTTAACAAATAAGCTTAACGTAAACTAGAATTTTATTTGTATATGTTATGTATTTAAATATAACCGTTTATTAGAAAAAAATGAAAATGGTGTTTATATGGTAAGCTATACCAATAAAAATAATTTGGGAGGATACTAATGGAACTCCTCCGTACAAGCACAGAATTACTAATAAATTGGAATGAAAATTAAAACTGGAGATATATTTTTTGTAACTTTTGATCCAATTAAAGTAATTTTTAATTTTAAAATGTTTTAATTCGGCTTACAATATTTTGATTACTTTAATATAAAACGTTTTTTAAATAAAAGAAAAAAATAACCATCAATAAAAACAAAAGTCAAAAAAGTCAAAATAACATCATTTTGGATATAAATGAAGACATTAATGGAGATGATGACTGGCACCCTTTGGTTTTGCCATATTCATAAACCAAACTCCAAATCATATAGAATGGATGTTTTATTCCGAAACAAATCCACGACCCTTATCTATGGGAACTATACCAAGAATACTCTCGAATCTATAGGTCCCACTTTTCCGATGAGGAGTGTTTGTGTATTCTTTCTAAAATGAGTAAAATCTTTTCTATTAATTAATTAATTAATTATTTATTAACTCCCCTCTATGATCATAAAATAAAATGTAATAAAAATAAGGAAATAATTACAGAGAGAGATTCATTTTGAATTCACTATTAAATTAAATTGAAAAGACAGGCAAGGTGATTCAAAAATTGGAAAAGAAGAAAAACGAATAATTTGTAATTATGCAGGATTTGGACAAAGAATCAGCCAAGTAGTTCGCATTCCTAATAAACCTGGGCCTCACTCAGAGCTTGAAGCCCATCTCGGTAAACATGCTTGACAAAAAGATAGCGAAATAGTTACAACCGGAAGAAATAATAGTAAAAAAATAAGGGGAATTTTAAGTAATAATTATAAGTAAAAATAAAAAATAACTTCATTTTTCAGAAATCGAAAAAAGAAATGGAATATGTGTGGAAGTGGAAAGCACGCATGCCCGGAGAGCCGTATTTCCAGCCGGAGTGGCGGGAATACGAGGCCAGATACCAGAGCCGAATCAACTAGGCGTACAAGCAGGGCAAGAAGGATGTACAGGTCGGGGAATACATTGTGCTTTTCGCGAAAATGGTGCAGGTTCATGCGACCTAGCCCCATCGCAGAATTAGACAGGTCATCAAAGAAGCTAAGAATATGATATCGGATAAATTTGAAAGTCCGGACTTGCACAACAAATAAAAGAATAAAACCTTACTTGAAAACCAGGACATTTACAAAATAAGGCCGCAGTCGAGTTTCCGCAGAGAAGAAGAAGACGAAATTTCGAGAGACGAAGACAGAGATGAAGAAGAGGAAGAATTTGACCTAATGAATGAACGAATTCACTAAAGCACCAAAAACATGGACTTCAGGATGATGGACGAATAGAGTGTGAAGGATCACGATTTCTTGAGCTACTTGGCCAACACTGGCGGGGATATGCAGGGAAAGGATATGGAATAACATATGCAAAAACAGGAAAAAGACTACGAGGCACTCTACTTGTAGTACGAAGCTAAGGAATAACAAAGACTACTATAACAACAACAACAACAATAATAATAGGCAAGCTAAAGTAAAAATGCGTAAAAGAAAAAAGAAACTGTCCGAGAAGAAGATATATAGAATATCCTTAACTTAGCGAATGTAATATATTCATTTTTGATCACTTGTTTTTAGTATTTTAATTTTTTATTTTTAGGATATGGGAATGCCTTTTTCCGTCTACCAAATCAAATAGTCTTTGCTGTTTTCCAAAAATAACATCAATCAGGCCCTGGATGACTTAGTCATGGGGAAATACGATAATTTAATGGGTAGCCAAAAATAATAATAGTTTATACAATAAATTTCGTTTTTAATTAATATTTTGAGGATTTTATTAATTAGGCATTGAAGAACCAGTAGAAAAAGAACAAAAAAAGGAATCCGCTAATAAAGACAAAAAAGAAGAAGACATGGAGGAAGAAGGGGAATAAGAAGAAGAAAAGTAAAAGGAAGAAAAAGAACAAAACATTCACAAGGAAAATGATTCAGAAAATGGAAGCAAAAGCCCTTAATAGCCGAAAAAACTCCTCACCAGAAAATAATAAGAAAGAAAAGTAAAAAATTTTAATCAATTTTTAGTTTCATAAAAATTATTTTTTGGCCAAAGATTATCGATGATTTAATTGAAACTGCACAGTAAATGGGATTCTTTTTCACGCCCTACATGGTAAGAATGGCCCTTTAAGACTCAGGTAACAACCGAGACTAAGCGATATCTGATTTAATTTAAGGAAATTACGACGCTCTTAAACACAAAAAAGACCCACAGGAAGATGATAACAATGGAAACGAAGATGGTAATGAGCAAATGAAAAACTCCCAAAACAAAAAAAACAATAATTCCAGCAGTAACAATAATAACAACAGTTCTAATAAAGGAGATTTTCCTGATTTTAGGGGCAGCAGCAATAGCTTCAGTAATAAAAAGGGAGGAGATATTGCAGTTGGCCGCAAATAGTCAGAAGATTTTGATACATAATTAAGGAAAAATTCAGAGTCATTAAGCCATAAGCAATAATAGAGAAAATCTTCATAAAAAAGGCACAAAAAATCATCGACTCATGATAATAATAGTAATATTTCAGATTTTTCTGTGTATGCAGATTTAAAAAATAATTTGAGTCAAGACAAACCAAAAACAGAGAAAAAGAGGAGGATGATGATGATGATGAAGAAGAAGAAGAAGTTGAAGAATAAGAAAACTTTGTCTTGGATTATTTGAAATTATAAAAACCTAAATTGAATTATGAAAGCTAATCAGAATTGGAAATATTAGGTAACAAAACAATTAATTAAATAAATAATTGATTATTTATTTATATTTTTATAACAATTTATTGCAGAAGACTATCTTTTGATGAATTAAAAATGCAAAATAATCATAAGCATTTGCCAAACAGACATTTACAACATTTTAAAGCAACCTGAAAATCTCTTGTCTGAAAATTAAGATTCCCTTATGGTAACTTCTTGCACCAATATCAGTGGAGAAACTGCCTCAATTCTCATAAATGAATTGAAAGAGTTGATAGAGTTTTTAATTTTGCAAAATTAAAGAGATTCTCAACAAAGCTCAAATACACTCAAATTTATAGAAAAATTCTTGCAAGAAAATCACGATTTCAAAGATAAAACTCAGTTACAAAATCTAGTTTCCATATTCTTCGTGCTTCAGGGTTATAAATCCTCGTTGAATCGAGTCACAAACGCAAGTTTTTATAATTAAAACCAGCAAAGCTTTATTATTTAGGGAGGAGCCTATTCAGGTATTTTTGGCTATAAGTTGCTACAAATCGATTCTGAAAACGTAGAAAACTCTAAAATAATAGAAATTAGTGAATAACTATTGAATGAAAAAGAAAAGAATCTAAAAAATGCGAAAAATTCTATAAAAATGTCGGAAAGTGCAAAACTTCAACTATCGAAGATTATTAAAGCCCTAATGACTTTGAAAATCGAGAAGAAATAAAATTTCGATGTGCAATAAGACCTGTTACTCGATTTTGCAGTTCAACTGCTACTTAATCTTTGCGAAGAATAAAAATTAGATTTATAATTATTCTCTTTAGATGCAAAATTGTTGTAAAATCTCCTATAAACCATCTTTTCATCGACAGCAACAGATAATGAAATGCTAATATAAGACCCTTCGCTCAAATTTTCCGAAATCTGGAAAATGCTTTTCAGTAAATCGTTATTTTCTTTAGAACAAATGATGATTCCTCCGAAATAAGATTCTATGAAATAAAAATTATTCAAAGATTATATAGTTGATTATGAATTGAGTAAAATTGAATATAAAAATAACCTAAAATTTTATTTATTTTGTTGTTTTAAATTAAATATATTAATTAAAAAAGCTAACGTTTAAGAAGAAGAAGAAAAAAAGAATAGTAAGAATAATAAATTGAAGAATAAAAAGAACAATTAGATATTATCAAGTCTTATCAAAACTCTCTACTGAAATCCAGTTGTTTCTATTCCTTTGAGAATGAATAATCAACCAACCAGGGTAATGGAGAAAATAGAATGGCAGACTATTGGGAAAATTACATAATTTCTTACCATGACTAAATAATGCCTTGCAGAGACTAAATACGGCAATTTTTGAAGCAGGTAAATAAATAAATGAATATATTATATGTGTATATTTATTATTTAAAAAAAAAATAATAGAAAGACTTTGGAAGCATAATTAACTACCTATACCTTTAATAAGAAGAAAACATAGGTGGAGAATAGGGATTTATGGAAAAACAACAAAAGGTGCAAAGAAAGATAAAAAATGTGGCCCATGATTGGACTTATTTAACTTCTGATGAGTTATAAACAGGGCACCAATACCTCGCTAAAGTCAGTAAATTGCAATCTCCTTACTTTTAAGAGTTCCAATTCGTGTTCAACTAGTACACTGAATTCGTTCCTGTTTAACTAATAGCCTTGCTCAATCCAAATTAAGCCAAAAAAATAATGTCTTAAAACCCATAGTACATATTTGAAGATATTAATAGAAGTCCTTTCTAAAGAGACTTGAGAGGAGATAAAAACTAAATTTATGCCGATAATCAACATATAGGACTTGTATTCACATATATATATAAAAAATAGTAATTTATTTTTGTCATATCATTTTTATTACTGTATGTAGGTCGTATTTTAAGATTTCGAGAATTCGTAATTGATATGGTCGCTGATAAATATTGATAATATGGCCAAAGATACGGATTCTTTGAAGGAAATATAACAGCCAATAAAAAACTTTATCCACTCTTAACAATACTATTAGGATTTGCTACAAAAAATGCTGAGAAGATCTACGATTAAAAATATCCAACAATTAATACATCTGCAAGAAATGCAAACAAATAATTAAAATTCAAATACATCTCTTTCATACGATAATTTTGTCGAACTGCTCTAATTGCAATCGAAATAATTATTAGGATAATTAACTTTAGAGTCTTTAGCGAAAACTACTTGGAAATCATTTATACCGAAAAGCATTGTTTTAGAACACATAAAGCCCATCGAAGGAGAGGAAAAAACTTAAAATTTATATGAAAAATTAAAAGTAACAAACATATCAATTGTTTTTATATTATAAATTAAATTAATTTAAAAATAAAATTAGGACATAGTATACAAAACCTATTTAAACAATAATATTGCTCAGGGATTATAATTGCTATATTCACATTTGAAATAATTCATCGAAAATTATAAAGATTGGTTCTACCGATCCAATGAATGGACTACAGTGATGGTGCTATGCGATCAATTATCGAATTACTGCATGCAAATCATTTTATCCAGAAATTTCGCCAGCAACCAGGTAAACACAACAGAAGTTTGCAGTACCCTAATTGCCCAACTTTCGGCTCTAATATTCAAGGCAATATCCAATTTATACACAATATCTCCAGTATGTAAATATGATTTGGTAGAGTAAGCTTCTCGAATTTTATATAAAATGGAAAGGATTATTCAACAATTGCCGGCTTTTAAAGATATTTTTTATAACTAAATGAAGTTACCTGTTAACTTAGAATAATAAGATATATCAGAATTCGTTTTATAGCAAATCGAAATTTTAGAACAAATGACGTAGGGAGAAAAAAATGAAAAAACTATGTAATATCCTTCTCAATATCTTACCTCTTATTTGCAATTTGTTGCCCAAATGCTTCACTTTTAATCTCTTGTTTCGCCAACCTAGTCTAAAGTAGAATATTTCTTATTTCTTTAAAAAAAGATAACTAAAGATATTTTATTTTTTAGGTTAATTACTTCCTCAAATCAGAGGAGCTAAAGCATTTCTTAAAAGTTATCCAAATTATTTATGAGTTCAATTCATATGAAATTCTGAATGAAGTTTCTTTTGACAATAATGAAAATTTATTAAATCTATTGAAAAATCACTCATTGTAGTAAGACTTTTTAGATAAAATGATCGCTATCACAGATCTTCCCACCAATATAGAATAGGAAGATATAATTTAAATTTTTAAAAATCAAAATATCTCAAACCGAAAAATATTAAAACCAGAAATGGATATCTATGTATTTAGAGAAGCTAAAGTTGCGATAATTTTGACTGTAAAAATTTAAAATTTTAAAAATTTATTATACTTAGTAATGATAAACATTTTTTTTTTCAAAAAAAAAAAAAGGATTCAGGTACGAAAATGTCCGAAGAAATTGAGAAATAGATCAAAAACTAACTTTAACAAGATTTATAAGAAGAATACAAACAAAAAAATATAGATTTCTAATAAGAAGAAGTAAAAATTCATATATATTTATAAATTTGTATTTTATTTTTTTTAATTAATAAAAGATCGATTTAGCCATCAAGTAATCTTTGCAGGAAGCATCAATAAATTGTAAATTTTGTGATTAAAATATGTAAGTTAAATAGGGACACTACAGTTGCGATTATTGCATTAATTTAAAATTCTAAATTGAATAAAATATCAAAAATTCGCATGTACTATTGGGGAATTAAATAATTGAAAACCAAACTGCAAAAATTCATTTAGAAACAGTGTTGACAAGCAGATTTTTCTCTACTAAAACAATGCAATTCAATTAAATAACTAAAGCAACTCTCTCAAAAATTTACAAAGAAGTAAAAAATAAAGTTTTAAATAGAAATTAATTGTCATTTAATTCTTACTAATTATTATTTCACACTTAACCAGATAACTGATGAAAGTAGGATACAAATATTAAAAATGATGAATATTAATGAAAGTTAAATGAAATTTATATTCAAAGATGAAATCACCTTCTTAGAAACACTAGAAAATTTTGGTAAAGAAAGTAGAAACATCTTTACAATGGTATCAATAATTTAAATTCTGGGATACGATTTGTGGTTTTAAAATGCATTTTTCCAACTGGGTAAAATTCTCATTTTTTATAATATTACTCAATTTTATTTTAAAACATCTTTTAATAAATAAATAGGTGAAGTTCCTAAAATATATAATCCACTCTAAAATATACAAATTATCAGCTAAATTTTTAAAAAAGGAATTGTTCCAATTTCAGAAATCAAATCATCCACTATAAGGTTAATTCATTTTTTTTTTACATTTATATATTATAAGTTAATGTACTTATATAATTCCATTTCTTTAAAGGTTTCCAAATCTATTCGAGGGTAATGTATCTCCCATTAATTACTAAAAATCCTCCAATGCTATTTAAAATATTTCAATTAAAAACTTAAGGTATATTTTACTTTTATTTATTCATTTATTTTTTTTAAATTTTAATTAAAAAATTAGATACTTGTTCAATCGATACTAAGAGTTTTGCAGAGAAATAAAGGAAATTCAGCATTTACTACATATTTAAGCTTAAGATTAAAATGAACAAACCTCTACGGAAAGTAGTAAATTATTATTAAATTAATAGCAAAATATTTTCTACACATCTTTGGTGGACAAAATGATTCACTCCTACAAAAAATTATGGTGTTCATAAAGTTAGCAAGAATTGCTTAATTAAATTATTTAGCAAACAGCAATAAAAGACTTATCTTAATTCACACTTTGCAAAACAAATGTAAAATAATTAAAAAAAAATGAGATGATACAATTATTTACCATTTTAATAGGTGAATGTATTTTTGCATTTAGAAAAAGAAAAAGAAAAAACGTTGACTCCCCAATTTTTGCAAGCTTATTAATGCTTAAAAGATACAGATAGAGCAGAATTGAGACCTATATAGCCCAACAAGCATGGCTAGCCATTTGTGGCATTTGAAGTGCATATGTCAGGTTCATCTGGAGAGGGAATTGGATTATACTATGAATTTTTCAACGAAATATCTCAAGATTTAAAAAGTAATTAATATTTTAAATTTATTTACAAGCTAATTATTTTTTTTTATTTAGTATTAATGTATACAATGGCACAACCCTTAATTTATTGGAAATAAATCACAAAACAAGAGAGTATATGATAAGAAAAGAAGCTAATACTCCTGCTGATTTATAGCTGTTTGAGTTTTTAGGAGTCCTTATGGCCTGTTGTATAAGAACTGGGTATATATATATATTTTCTGATTTTTCTGATTTTTCTAATTTAATATTAATATAAATTCTATTTTATTTTATTTATTTAAGAGTTCATATTTCTCTTGATTTACCTAAAATATTTTGGAAATCACTGGTTTTGGGAGATCAAACCACTTTGCAAGATTGGCTCGATTTAAAATTAAAGACCGCAGATGGGTCAGATGAAGATATTTTTAACGGATAATTAATTAAGCAGTGCATTTAATTTGATTTATTCGATCATTTAGAGGAAAGAGAAAATACAATCAACAAACATATACAAAGTAGGAACTCTAGTTAAGCTAATTAGTATAAGGCAAACAAAAATAACATTAATTTATTCCTACCTCTTTATTGTGAAGCTTTACACTCTTATTACGCGAAGTAATTTTAAGCCATTTAAAGAGGATTGTTTTCAATAATACCTAGAGCGTACTTTTCTATTATTTCGGCCAAAAAGTTGGAAGAATAAGTAAATTTAATTTTATTTTAAGCTAAAATAGTTTTACTAATGTAAATTTAAATTATCCTTCGAAATAAAGGTGTGTGGAATCAAATATATAGATTTGGAATATTTAAAAAAGAACACTGTATATGAAGGCTATGAAGAAAATGGAGAAAAATTAAATGAAAAATCAAGAAGAGTATAATTCCTATGGCAGGCGTTAGAAGAAGATTTTAAAAGTGAAGAGGACAGAAAGAAGTAATCTTTAATTAAACATTATTTTTTATAAAATATTCTAACATATCCTGTGATTTTAAGGTTTATTAAATTCACTATTGGAGATGACAGATTGCCTGACTTCAAAAAACAGGGTAAGCCTTTTAAAATCTAAGCCAAAAAGAGCAAAGAATAGAAGAATGCTGACATGGTGCTTCCTACGAGTTCGATTTGTTTCTTTATGCTAAAACTCCCGAATTATTCGTAAATTTACTCTATAAATTTTAGCAGAACAAACATTATTAAACTTTTTAAAAATTATAGAAATAAAAAGAGACTTGTAGAATAATTGAATGAGGCTATCAGTGGATTTACTCAAATAGCAGCAGGTATTTTTATAATATAATAGAGAAAATTTAGTATAAAACAATTATATTATTTTTTAATTAGATGCTATTGTGGATTTATGAAAGAATTATAAAAATATAAATAAAATATTATTTTAATATTGTAATAATCTAATATATTTTATAGCATGAAGAAATATTTTATATATTAATTTAACTTTTATCTAATGAAGTAGAATAGTATTTAAAATTTTAAATATAAAAATGTCAATTGTCTATTTATTATTTAAAAAGACATTTAATATCTTTAACTCCATTATTAATTGTAATATATTTTAAATCCAAATTGAGATACAACTAATTAAATTATTAATCAATTTTTCACTAGAAGTAAGTAATTATACATATTAAAATAAAATAACTAATATTAGTATAGTAAAATATATTTGTAATTATAATATTTTATTTATAGTTTTTATTTAAATATTACACTAATTTAAGAAATAAAAAAAATTTAATATTTTTCATCTTAGAAGAAATTTTACTTTCCAATTTATAATACTTTTGGCATGAACTATAGTATTTACTACATCTGATCCATCTGTAATTTAAGAATTTATTAATTTTATTTCCACAAAGCCAATTAAACTGTATACCACCTATGTAAAGGAGAAATGTCTACTGCTACTGCCACAGAGTTATGAAGAATGGATCTATAAATTTAGGAATTACTTTATTGTGCTTGATTTACACCATTGTGTTATTATTATTATTTTTGTTAATTTTATATATTTGTAATAATTTGGTCATCAAGTAGGTAAAATTATTTTTTCTCTTTAAGTCTTTCTAGACTTCGTTAATATTTTTCTTTCAATTTTAAGGCACTGTCATTCTATTTCTACTTTTTAATTTTTTGCTTTAAATTTTTTATAAGAGTTGATAAAGATTAATTGGTTTCTTTATCATAGTCGTAGTTTTGTATGAGATTTTAAATTTCTTATTTACTTAGTTGTTTTTTTTTATTTATGGTTACTTACTACAAGAAATAGGTTTAAAACATTTTCTAAGTTTTGTTCATTTCTTTAAATTCTATGAATACAATTCCTATGGCAGGCGTTAGAAGAAGATTTTAAAATGAAGAGGATAGAAAGAAGTAATCTTTAATTAAACATTATTTTTTATGAAAAATTATAATATATCTTGTGACTTTAAGGTTTATTAAATTCACTATTGGAGATGACAGATTGTCTGACTTCAAAAAACAGGGTAAGCCTTTTAAAATCTAAGCCAAAAAGAGCAAAGAATAGAAGAATGCTGACATGGTGCTTCCTACGAGTTCGATTTGTTTCTTTATGCTAAAACTCCCGAATTATTCATAAATTTACTCTATATATTTTAGCAGAACAAACATTATTAAACTTTTTAAAAATTATAGAAGTAAAAAGATACTTGTAGAATAATTGAATGAGGCTATCAGTGGATTTACTCAAATAGCAGCAGGTATTTTTTATAATATAATAGAGAAAATTTAGTATAAAACAATTATATTTTTTTTAATTAGATGCTATTGTGGATTTATGAAAGAATTATAAAAATATAAATAAAATATTATTTTAATATTGTAATAATCTAAGATATTTTATAGCATGAAGAAATATTTTATATATTAATTTAACTTTTATCTAATGAAGTAGAATAGTATTTAAAATATTAAATATAAAAATGTTTACTGTCTATTTATTATTTATAAAGACATTTAATATCTTTAATTCCATTATTAATTGTAATATATTTTAAATCCAAATTGAGATATAACTAATTAAATTATTAATCAATTTTTCATTAGAAGTAAGTAATTGTACGTATTAAAATAAAATAACCAATATAAGTATAGTAAAATATATTTGTAATTATAATATTTTATTTATAGTTTTTATTTAAATATTATTATAATTTAAGAAATAAAAAAAATTTAATATATTAAAATAATTTATAATAAATTAAATCTAAATTCAAACGTTGATCCATATTTGATCATATTCTGTAGTTTTACAAAATAATTAATTATTTTAGTAATTTTAAATGTTAATCTATAGACTGGGTTATTATTATAATTTCTTTCCATTATCGAAGAAATTTTACTTTCCAATTTATAATACTTTGGGCATGAACTATAGTATTTACTACATCTAATCCATCTGTAATTTAAGAATTTATTAATTTTATTTCCACAAAGCCAATTAAACTGTATGCCACCTATGTAAAGGAGAAATGTCTACTGCTACTGCCACAGAGTTATGAAGAATGGATCTATAAATTTAGGAATTATTTTATTGTGCTTGATTTACACCATTGTGTTATTATTATTATTTTTTAATTTTATATATTTGTAATAATTTGTTCATCAAGTAGGTAAAATTATTTTTTCTCTTTAAGTCTTTCTAGACTTCGTTAATATGTTTCTTTCAATTCTAAGGCACTGTCATTCTATATCTACTTTTTAATTTTTTGCTTTAAATTTTTTATAAGAGTTGATAAAGATTAATTGGTTTCTTTATCATAGTCGTATTTTTGTATGAGATTTTAAATTTCTTATTTGCTTAGTTGTTTTTTTTTATTTATGGTTACTTACTACAAGAAATAGGTTTAAAACATTTTCTAAGTTTTGTTCATTTCTTTAAATTCTATGAATACAGTTTTAGAATAAAATTCTTATATAAGTAACAGTACTACAAATTCAAATTTTTGTTTATTTTTTTATTTATGAATATAGACACGGGTAAAGGAAGAGTCATTGATACGAAGGCCAAATAGTAAAAAACCAAAGTAAAATAATTTTTGTCATTATAGCATTAGGGATAGTTTAAAATAACATTATAAAGCTGCTGTTCCTTATTACTTTAGTTATAGTATAAACATTTTTCAAATATTTGATTTTGGTTTGTCTGGTATATATGTTTATTGTCTTTTCTTTCTATTCTAGCACAAAAGTTTTAAAGAGATTATTCTAAATCCCCTGATTACTCAAATAAATATTTGTGAACATATTTATTTTGGCAAAATCTATCATAATTTTCATTTTCTACAAGACAGCTGAATCCATTTTATTATATTTTCCCATTTACATCTTCGTATGAAACTGTTACATTTTAGTACCTTGTTATATCCAAATTTTCACTTACAATTTTTGATACAAAACAATTTTTGCCTATTTCATAATTATGGGGTAATTAAAAGCTCATAGTAGCAAAAATAACAAAAATAAGAATAATCATCGCTACAAAGTAAAAAACAGCAAATTTTAAATGGCCATGTTTAAAGATGACAGCAAACAAACCGAAAAATGCAATTGTTCCAAAAACTAAAATTAAAATGATAAATAAAGTGCCTATTCTTTATAAGACATCAATGAAAAAGGGAGACACTATCTAAAAATGGTACACTCCAATTACAATAGGGATTGATATATATATAAGGCTTAATAAAACTATTAGTGGAATTATAATATTATAATCCATTTGCACATATTCAATTTTTTATACGGGGATTTATTTTTTCGTATCCTTTATAGAATATCTTTCTATTGGATTAGCTGAAAAAGTATCTTTGGTAATATCCCTGGCTCTATAAATTTAGATAGTTTGATGTGACATGTTCTTTTTTGTTTTTTGTTTTTTTATTTTATTTTTATTTAAAAAAAGATAAATTATGGTTAATGATCTAATCATAATATGATAGGAATAGTAATATTCAAATTTAGATTGGAACGAATAAATATTATGATAAATTATAGAATAAATATATTAATTTTATTTTATAGACAGTTTATTGAGAAGAAGTATTCTATTTATTATAGATATCAATAATCTATTATAATACGATTTATAATAAATCTTTATTAATGCATAATGCATAATATTTTATTTTGTTTTCATATAAAATTATATATAAAGACCGATATTAGTGAATATTACGCATAGCATGATAAAAGTATATATATATATTTAATAATATTTTCTTGATTATTATATAATATTAAATTAATCAAGATTTAGGATGGGAATTATAGAAATTAATAAAATCGTAAAGTAGAAAATACGTATAAATATATTATATCGAAAATAGTTAAAATCAGTAATTACAAGATGCTAAGCAATAGTAATTATATAAATTAAATTAATAATTTATAATTATTTTCTTTATTTAAAAATAATTTGAGTTATTATCATCTAATAAATTATGGAAATTAGTTTTAATAACTTTAATAATATTAATTATTAGTAAATTAGAATTAATTGTAAGGGATTTTATTCTAAATTTCACAATAAGTTATAATTTTTAATTTGTTTATTATAACTTTAAATATTTTGTTATAAAAATAAATTTGTAAAATTTATTAATTATATATAATAATTTTTATATTGAAAAAAATTATTAAAATAAATGATATTGATATTTGAATTTTTTAAATTTTTTCAAAGAATTTTTTGCCTAATTAAAGTACTAGAAAAAAAAGTTTTTTTTACCAAAATTCTTTATTCATATTTAATTCTTATTTTCTTTAAACTCTAATCTTTCTAGCAATACCTTTTCTAACATATTCTCCCTAACCTTTAAAAACTGGTGCCTTATCTATTAATTATCCCGAATTTAATTATATATTCTATGTTCATGAATCATGATTTTTTTATATAAGTATAGAGATAAATAATTTTAGAAGTTATATTCAGAAATTTAAGTAATTATGATTTTAAAAAAAACTTACAAAATTGTGAAGTTTTATAATTTTAGAAGATTTTATTAATTTATTTAAACATTAAATTTTTTAATCTATTAATTTAATTTTATTTTTTTTTCATATTTTATATTAACAAAGGAAAGTAATTTTAAAATTAGAAATCTAAAATTTAACCTAAAATTCTTGAAAAAAGGCTTATAATTTAAGAATTATGTTATCTGCGTTTTTATTCACTTACTTTTAAAAGAATATATGATAGAATTTTTGATAAACTTGAATTTTCTAAATAATATAATCTAATAAAAATTTTAAATATTTTCTTTCCCTTTATAGATGAATAAATAATCATTTATTTTCTAAGAAAGAGATCAAATCAAAAAATTAAAAATTTTAATTTTAAAAATAAATAAAATATATATTTTAATAAAAAATTTAAACGAATATTGTAATTGATAGCATTTAATAAGATTAACAACTGATGTTTTAATAGTTAGGTATTAAAATTAAATAGTATATGATATTTCATAATGTTTCAGATTAAAAGTAAAAAATTAATGAATTGTATTAATTTATGACCATTTATTATGATAATATAATGATTATGTCTTTTCTCAGTGCTAAATTATATTATATAATTATCTTATTTAAAGATTATTTCTTCAATTTAAAACTTGTTATTAGTGTAAGCAGATCAAATTTAACAATATAAATTACATACTCAATCTACTATACAGATATAAGATATTAGTAAAATGAAGATATCTAATTAATAATAAATAAATTGTATTATAATTTATACATACGTATAATATAGTTTATGAATACATGTATAATATATATGCTATTTTTTAGAATATAAAAATTATAGCAAATTTTGTCTTGAAATGGGATATAACACGAAACTTTATATTTATTATTGTAGCAGAATATTAATAGAGCAATAATAAATGTAATATTTATTTAAGTATTTTATTATTACTTAAATAATGTAATATATAAAAAGATAATATTTCTCATTTATTTGAAAACATATTTATTGAATTAATTAATTTCCTTTATAGTAGTGAATACAACAAACAAATAAATTAAAGTAAAATATATTAATACATTATACAGTACAACAAAAAACAAAGTAATATCATATTTGAGATTTCAATTGCATATAAAATGATAAGAAAATTATTCTAAAAATAAGCTTTGTTCACTCAATCTTTCAACAAAGCTGTTCCCGTCTTTAGACACGGGTCTCATAATGACCACCATGATCACCACGATCACCACCATGGTCCTGTCAGAGTTGATTCCAATGATGGAACTTAAAACTTTTTGGAATCTATTACTGCTACTATTAGAGGTATTACAAACCCCAATCACATTGAAGAATTTGAACCCAATCTTTCCGCTACTGAAAAAGCATAAAGAAAAAGATTTTTAATTTTCAGATATAATCCTGAAGATCCTTCAAATAAACCCACATATGTTAGTTACTATGTTGATATTACAAAAATTATGCCCATGTATTTGGATGCATTATTGCATATTAAAAACAACATGGACCCTACTTTATCTTTCAGAAGGTAAAAAAAATTAATAATAATAGATGAAATAAATCAAATAAAAATGAGAAATTTAATGGCATAAAAATATTTTAATTTTAGATCTTGTAGAGAAGGAATTTGTGGATCTTGCGCCATGAATTGTGTAATTATTATTTATAAATGAATCTTTCAGAATTGCGATATATAAAAACTCAAGTTTATATAAATAAAATTAAAAAACTTATTATTATTAATTATTTACTATAATAACAGGATGGTTTACATACTTTAGCTTGTATTAGGTAAGAATTGAATTATTAATTTTAAAGAATATAAATAAAAATTTAGATTTTTACTGCTTATTTGTATGCTAATATCATAAATAAAAATTAAATAGAGCTTACGACAGAAATTTAGATAGCCCTTGTGTTATATCTCCTTTGGGACACATGTTCGTTTTGAGAGATTTAGTTGTTGATATGACCAATTTCTACATGTAATATAGATCTATTTCTCCCTACTTAAAGAGAAAAGAAATTAAGGTACCAACCATGATAAGTTTAAATAATAAATTAATAAAGGAATAAAAAAACATTTTACTATTCTGATTGATTAATGAGTCATATTTCTAATATTAAAATAGACTGATGAAAAAAAGAATATTTCTAAAGCACTGATGACAGAGCCAAATTAGATGGATTATATGAATGTGTCTTATGCGCCTGTTGCTCAACCGCCTGTCCTTCTTACTGGTAATTATAAATTTATTTAATTTAATGATAGACAATGTAGATAAAGAGTTTGAAATTAAATAAATTAGGTGGCACCCAGACTAATATTTAGGACCCGCCATTTTATAATAAGCTTACAGATGGATTGTTGATTCTAGAGATCAATACACCGAAGAAAGACTTGATTAAATTGCTGAAGATGTTAGATTAGATGATTGCTAATAAATTGGAATGTGTTCTGTAACATGTCCTAAAGGTAATAAATTCATTAAAAACTAGGCAAAACAAATATATTAGCAAATCGCATTAAAATTAAATTAAAACTTTTTCAGGTTTAAATCCTTAATTATCTCTTTCTAACCTAATGGATAAAGTTAAAGAAATCAAAAATAAAAGAGTTAAAGAAGAAACTTTATGATTCTATGTTTGACATTTTTAAATTAATTTATTAAACTAATGATAGATCCTTTTTAAAATTTTAAGATATAAAACAATAAAAAACTGATTACATTGCATTTGAGAAAATTACTAATTATTTATTTAAAAATATATCCTTACTATTTCAGCATTTTTAGAAATTATATTTAAATGCAATAAATAAAATATTGTGATATTATAAACGTAAAAGGAGAATTTACTAACTTAAAAAAATTTTATTAATTAGACTAATAAACCTAATTTTTTTAAGCTATTAAAATTATTAAGTGGTAAATTAAAACAAATAAAATTAATAAAAATTCTAATTTTCATTTTCAAAATAGCAACAATTTCAAATAATTTCTATATTTCTATCACATAAAGTTTTACAAAAATGTTACAATCTGGAAATAAATCAAAAAATCAAGATTAAATGTCATAGTAATAATAACTTTAAAATAAAATTGTGACACCGGAATTGAAAAAATTACTGAGTTAAATTATTGGAGAAAAATCAACAATTCAATCTATAGCAGTGGTTAAACTATTCACCGCATCTTAAAACTCTTTTTTGAATATTCCAATTTAACTGGTCTTCTCTGTTTAGTTTGGGATAGAGAAAGAGAAGCTCCCTTTTTCAGAATGTTTAACACGCAAACACTTATTTTGAATTTTGAATGCGAATTATATGTTGATTTTCATAAGCATTACAGAAAAGTCAATCCATATTTTTATTATTATGAGTTAATAAAAGGATTTATAGGATTTTCATTCGCGTTTGAAAATGAAGCCAATACTATGTACATTAAAGTTCAAAGTACCTCTCCCAAATCAGAGAATTTGAGCCAGCTAAACTAACATAATAACGATTCGAATAGTTAGAAAAAAGAGCTATTTGGATTTAGAAGAGGATTTAAAAAAATATTCCATAAAATAGTTTAAAAAGAAGAGGAAAATGATATTAAAAAACTTATTAATTCTTAAAATGATGACTAAAAACTGTTCATTAGTAGACCTTTACATTTTGAAATTCGGTCATCAATAAAACTAGATAAAAAAGGAACATTAGATATATCAAGTATGGACGATAAGATGAAAAAAATTTTGATGATGCTGGTATAACAGAATAAGAATTGGAAGATAATGGTAAGTATTTATTTGTTTATTTATGGCAAATAAACAAAAAGAATTACTATTATTTTTTTCTATAGATTATGCTCCATATATATTTGATGCACTAGTAGCTTTCAATGAAAATATTATTGAATTTATGAATGAAACATAAAAAGAAAATGAAGGATAGGATTAGAATTAGAATTAGAAATCTAATAAAAATGATGAATAAACTAAATAAAATTCCTAAAATAATGTTTTACAAAATTGTTAGTAGAAAGAGTAAGATAACAAAATTACCATTTAATATTTAAATAAAATAGATAATCCAATTTCAGAAAAGCCTTAAGAAATACATAAGGAATTTAAAGAAATACTATCATAATAGTAAGAAGAAAAAGAAAATGTACAAAAATAAAAGATAAGGAAATCGATGATTAATAATAAATTATAAAAAATAGTAATACATAAGAAAAATAAATGGCTTAGAACAAAGAAATCCCTATGCCTCCTTAATTAGATATTTTAAAAACTGTATAAAAACAAAGTAAGTCTAATGTATTGCCAACCCCAGTAGGATTCGAGATTTCTTAACCTCCATAACCCCCTAATATTAATAAATTAATGTAAAACTAAGGAGCAAATTAATAATAAAAGTGTCAGCAGCCTATTTAAAAATAATCCGATGTAATTATTAATGCTTTATATATATAAAATATTAAATAAACTATTAATTAATTTATTTTTCAGAAATAATTAGAATAGAAAATTTAAAATTCCAATGTTTAAATATGTGAAAGAAATAACCTGTTAGATCAGATTAGAGCTGGAAATTTTTAACTTAAAAAAGTAGAGAAAAAAGAAAAAGAATATAAATCCGAAGTTAATGTAAATATGGGAAATAAAAATGAGCAAAACTTAACAAATTATTTAGCATAAGCTATAGCTCATAGAAGATAATAATTAAAAAAAAATTATAATGAATCATCGAGTGGAAATAATTATACAAGCAGTGATTAGTATTCGGATTGAATTGTATAAAATATAATATATTTTATATTAATTTATGGATTTACAATATACCGAATATGGTTTTAAAATCATTATATATATATATGGGCTACTTTAAATTTATTTATTTTTATTCCATTAAAATATAACAAAAATTAAATATTATGCTAAACTATTATTTTTTCCATGATAAATATAATATATATATATATTATATTTTTAAATTATATTTATTTGTATACTTATTTTAAATTAGATGTTATTTAAATATTATTTTCAATCTTATTAAAACATATTATTTCCTTTATATTTTATTTATAGTTATCAATTATTAATAAAGAATGCATATATAATCTTACGTATTACTTTTAAGATTTAAATAATATAATTAATGATAGTTATAAGGTAGGCAGCAAATTGATTAATTACGATATATAATTTGATATAATAATAATATATATTTATTGACAAAATCAAAAATTAATGAAATATTGACTCATAATTCTAATTATTATTATTTAGTAATATGATACAATAATATTTTAAACAATTGGATTGAAGTAACACATAAAACAATATGTAATAAATAAATAGCTATTATATATAACCATTAAAATAAATAATTTTACTTGTATATTAAATTAGTGAATTGAAAGATAATTTATATAGTTTTATTTTAAATTCAACTGCATTTTACATATATGAACAATTGATAATTCTATATGATGTTTATAAAGATTATTCTTTAAATTTTACTGCTTTAAATTTTGGTAGGCTAATTAAAATTTTATAATTTATATAAACAGGTCATAATTTTCCTCTTATCCGTTTATATTATAACCATAAAATATGAATGGGGTCATTAATAAAGTTTCAGTCGCTAGAATCCTTTATATTGTGATTTAAGTTGTTAAAACCCTATTTCTTAATAAAGCATTCTTATTTTGTTTTTCCATTTTCCACTAAATTCTTTTATCAACAAAAAGAAATGGGATATAAATTTGTAATAAAACTGATTTAAATCATTATCCTTATATATATCCTACTTACCTAAACTGAATATAATAATTATAATAAAAATTAAATATAAAAATTGATATTCGAATTTTTTAAAATATATTTATAAATTAATTTAATTTCAGTACTTTATGTTATAATAATTATTACGCCTATATATAATAGTTATTCAAAAATTTTCAGCTCTATTATAAATTACCTGAAATATTCGGAACTAATACCTATAAATCCACTCGATATTGTTTGCTCTGCTACTATATTATTTAATAATATTTTGAATAAAAATGAAATGATTGAATAAATAAATAGTCAAACAAATTATTGATCAAATAAATAAAATTGGTTTATTTGTGTAAAGATATAATACATTTCTACATTTTTTTTTGTATTTTTCTTTTAAATAAATATCAGTATTCTTTTTTTAAATTATTTCAGTTTATAATCCTTCTTTAAAATGAAGGGAGTTAAGGTTTTTCAGTACTACAAAATTTGGTACTGTAAATAAAAATAAAAAATATTCAGTTTAAAGCTTTATCAGGAGAAATCACCATTTAATCTATTAATAAAAAATAAATAAAAATAAATATATCATAACTAAAAGATTTGAAATAGTACCCAATAAAAACAAAACAAAAAGAAAATGACATGCAATTATAAAATAGTTAATTCTAATAATCTTAGCCTAAATAACTCTTCAAACTATTAGTTAGCCTATAAAGATTACTAACATTATAAATTCACTTTTTATAATAAACTTCTACCCACACTTAGCTCTCAAAGTCAAATCAATTCACAATAAAGCTCTCATATTTCTGATAGCAGCTATATTTCAAATAATTATCTATAAAAAGATAATTATAATTATGATTCCAATTTTCTAGAATAATATTGGCATAATTATAAAGTGAGAAAAGCTTTATCAATTAGTTCAACTATCGAATTGGCAGACAGTAATTTATAAATTCCAGCCAGCCTGTGTACTTTATTTTAACTAAAAGAAAAAAATAATTAAAACTTAATTTATCCACAAATGCCTACAAGAGAATAATACTTAAAAAGAGTGGAAAGTTTAAAAATGTAACCTAAGTAATCATAATTCCACAATAAACAGAAAGTTATGATTAATAAAATTACAAAGTTCTTTTTACAAAAATAACTTGATTAATAAATAAATATTCCTAAAAAACTCTACAGAAAATTTGTAAGTTTATTGAATGTGTAAGAGAATCAGGACATAGTTCAAATGGATAGATAAAAAGATATGATTCCTATAATTAGAGTCATTTCCATGTGCTATTTTTATAAATTAAACAAAATTCCTTAGCTGAATTATAAGCCAATAAAAGAGATGTTTAAATTCATAAATTAGTGTTTAATATTGATTTAGAATAAATAAACAGCAGCGATTTAAAATAAAACAGGGAAGTAAATTTTATTAATTTTCTAAAGCACTGTGTCTTTAGTATATACAAACTTCACCTGGAAAGATTATTTATTGGAACTCCAGAATAAAGGGAAGAAAGAAAATTCGAAATACGTGCTTCCGCTGGCTTTAATTAAATGATATAAGGAATTTATGTTCACAGATTTTGAATTAATGTAAAATACAAAGTGATATATATATATAATTATGTATATTCAAACCTATATGATAGACTTTTATAAAATAATTTAATAATAAAAATATAACTCTATTGTTTTTATTGGTTATTGATTTTTTTAATTTATTATATTAATATTAAAACATTTTATATATATATGTATATATTTCAAAGTTATATAATGGTTCTCTTAGCATTTTTCTTTTTTGTTTTATTCAAATTTTATAAAAATAATTATAAAATATGTGTTTTATTATTGAAATTGATATATTTTTCATTTATACTTACTTTAGATCTGAAGAATTTTATTAACTTTCTCTATTTAAGCCCTTTTAAAATGCACATATTGGTTCCAAAATAAATATCAAAAGATGTAAATAATTCTTTATTTAAGCCATAAATAACAGCATTTATATCTAAAGTTTTTATATGTTCTATATCTATGACCATTTAGTTTTATTATGATGATGAATAAAAGTCTTAATCTATATAAGATTAATTTAAACTTTAAGTTTCCATAGTGTTAGAATTGTAATTTTATTTAAGAGAAAATGAAACAACTTATATACTCCACATTGAAGTGAAGGCTACTTTATTTTTGTCTATATTATGGATTTTTATAATTTCGCTTTAAAAATGGAACTAACAAGCCTATTCTCCATTAATCAACACAGTAAACTCGTTTTAAGAATAAACATTACTTTTAAAAATAACAATTTATTACTATTCAATACTAAAAAAGGAAATAAATCCTATTTCCTAACTAGGCATTTACTACTTAAAATAAGATTTGCTGCCATTTATAATATTTATATTAATTAACTGTAATTTTTTTTTATTATTAATATTTCTAGGTGTTGGTTGTGAATTCATTAGCAAAATTGCTTGATCTTGGTTGTAGGCGTAGAAATATTTCTATGCAATATTGGCTTCAAGAGGGATTTTTTATAATACTTTTAAACTCTACATATGGATAATGGAAATAAAGTTCTATTACTAAAAATATAGCCAGATTATTATATTTCTCTATTTATCAAATATTATACTTTCTTTTTTAGGGACGAGTTTTAAAAACTCATCTCGTTCTATTTGAATCGATTTATGATTTTTTATTTTCCCGGAATCTAAATCTCTTAGTTCAATTCTATTTTGATATATAAGAATTACCTCATTCTCTCCATTTGTCAGGCAGCCTTCCAAAAAGAACTTTTAGTCAAATGGTTATATTTTTTTGGTTATTTTGTATTATTAATTATTTATAAACTCTTTAAATATCAAATTCAAAATAGGTATAACAAGAGCATAAAAAAAATATATAAGCTATGAGAATACCAACTTTTAAGATTACATGCATATGATTTAATGGAAAAGAATTATCAAATACACTTTAATTATAGGAATATAGTAATTTCTAATTTCAAGAAAGGCTTCTCCAAGTCTTAATTTACAAGCAAAAACTAAATGGTTATGAAATATCAAATAAACTTTACAGATTAAATATAAATATATGAATACCTGAAAAATAGAATATTACAGCAGATTCATTTATTATAAATAGTATTAATATATTACTAGTCGCGTAAATACTTAATTAATATAATACAAACCCACCTCCCAGATATACAGATAGCCAGAATTTAGGCAGTACTTCATTAAGTTATTGTGAAAGATGATAAAGGTATGTTAAACACTTCATTATCTTATAAAATTGGTTAATCTCTGGCATATTAAAAATTTTTAGATCTTCTATTATATCTGTACATATGCTACTTGTTAATGAATCTTTTCTTAGTTTTTCGTTTTGATTATCTAAAAATTTAAACTATTTAATAATATTTCAAAATTTCTACTAAATATTCCCAAGATTAATCTTTTCATATATTTTGATTAAAATTTGTCTACAATTATAATAGTGTAAAAATTAGGGGATTTATATTAAAGAATTAGCCTTTAAAAGTCAGTTGATTCTAATCAGTTTTATCATTAAAATACATTTTTAATATATAATTACCAAAGTGTGATGAAAAGCTTTCTTTATTATCTTATTATTATAACAATTCCTGCATGTTTTATCTTTACAATTATTATTTATTCCAAAAATTAGCTTTATTATTGAATAATAATGACTAAGATATAAATCTTGTATTCATATTCAAATGATTGTATTATACAGTAAACTATTTTTTATTATTTTTTATATCAGAAAACCCCTAAATTTAATTTACATGTGAATGGTATTATATCCACAGAGCTATAGAAAGTAATATTAGCATAAAAAGATGTTTATTATTCGTTTATGATAATACTTTTGAATATTTTTATTGCAATATTTATTCTTATTTTAGTATTTTTATTTTCTGATTAATAAAAAATAAAATACGAATGATTAAAATTTCTAATAAACTATTTTAAACAAAATTTTAGGAATTATTATTTAATAAATATATAATTTTAGATAAATTTAATAATATAAAAATTAAAAATTTTAGCTAATAATTAATAAATAATATTAATCAATTTATTAAAATATTATTATTAATTTTTATATATGAGTGATCATTATTATTAAATTAAAATTAATAAAAAAATATGATAAAAAATTTTTAATTATTTAGCCATCTCTTTAAATCTATATAGTAATTCATATTTGAAAAATTTATAATAACTAGATAATATATTATATATTTTAATTAATAATATATTATTATAAAATATATCTATTTTATTTTATGCTAATCTATTATATAAATAAATTTTGAACAGGGCAATTTATCAAAATTAACTGTAATCAATAATATAATTAAAAATTATATATTTGCATTTATATATATTAAGTATAAAATAAAAAATAGACCTAAAACCGGATTTATTTAAAAAAATTTAACTGGTAAATAATTATAAATCATCTAATAATGATTATATAAAACAGTAAATTATAGATGTATAAATTAAAAATAATTAATAAATATATTAATATAAAAAAGAAATAAATAAATAAAAAAAAAAAATACATAAATAATATGGGCTGCGTTCACTCCAATAAAAAATTATATTCTAAATATAAAATTGAAGGATAATCTCAGGAAGGAAAATCAAATATTTCTTCAGACTAAAGTTTTAAAAAAACTAAAAAAGATTTACTCATTTATAAAAAAAACTTAAAAAATAAAACTAAAATTATTAGGTGAAATTTTACCAAATTATTCTGTAGATATAAATTTTTTAATTACCAGGAAAAAACTTAAAACTCTTGAAAGGGAACCTATACCTATAATAAATTCTGAGATTGATTCAAGTTTAATTATTAAGAAGAGAAAATTGCATTGCTATTTAGATAATATAAGTACAAATGATTAATAAAAATCAAAAATAATAATTCCTGAGGAATATAAATATTAATAAGAGTTAAAAGAATTATACAATATTTGAATTTATTTCTTATTACTTTCTTTTATATATATAAACATTAATAAAAAAAAAATTTATATAAACTATGAATTTTAGTAAAAATTTTTTGTTTTTTAGGTTTATATTTAAATTATTAAATGTTTGCACTAAATTATTAATAATTTATATTAAAGCTCTCTGTGTTCTATAAATTATTATAATTTTATTTTTATCTCAAAATTTATTTGAAATTAAAATGTTCGATGTATAATAATATATTATTGAGAATAAATATTTCTTCAAAGAACTTTACTTTAATATATGATTAAACCATAAATTCATAGTATTCTCTTCTTTTTATTTTAAACTATAACTATTTTATATATTCATTTAAATTGGGAAATAAATGTGTATATAACTTATTATTTATAATAGCTACAAATTTAATTAATTGTTATATTATTCTTTAAAAAAATATGATTAGTAAAGAAAAATTTCGATTTGTAATTAAAATGTTTAATATAAATATTTACTTTTATATCTATTTTATAATGATAAAACAACAAAAAGATAATAATTTATTTTCATCTAAAAAAAGTAAGATAGGAAGATTTTTGTATAATATATGTTATAGAATACATTTATAATTTAAAAAAATCAGAAAAATTAAAATTATATTTTAATTTTTTTCTCTCTAAATAGTATTTGAGAAATTTGTTTTTTTTTATTTAAAATTAGAAACTTCAATTAAAAATATAATTTTCACTGAATATTCAGAAAGAATAATTCAATTTCGAATATTGAAAATAATTTTGATGATGAATTAATAATCATATATTTTCAAATAAATTATCAATTTATTTTCCTTATTAATTTAGAATTATAGAAAAATTAATAATTGCTATTATTACAGTAAGAATTATTTATTAACTACTTATTAACAATAAAACAATCTGTGATTTTATTTCATTTATTAAAATAATAATATTTATAAAAGGTAAGGTAAAAGAATAATATGCAAGACTCTAGAAAAATAGCTTCATACTTTATAATATAAATTTTTATATTTTATGGATATTTTTATAATAGTGATCAAAAATAAATTAATATAAAAAAAATTCATTTTATTTATGGAGTAACTTTTTTTGTATTATTTTTATTTTTTTCGTCTTCTTTCTCTTATTTTTATTTAGTTTTTTCTTCTTCTTTCTTTTTCTCCTTGCTCTCCTCTTCTTCCTTTTTTTTCTTTTCCTAATCTTATTTCTTTTTCTTCTCATATGCTTCAAGAGCTTATTTTTTAATTTTTTTTGTAATTCCTTATCATTGGCGGCCTCTTTCAATTTTTTTATAACTCTTTATCTTAAGCAAGAGCTTTAAATTATGCTTTTTGTTTGGTAGATATACAACCCATTTAAAATGTTTTTGTTTTCTTTTCTTAAACTTTTTTTTTTTTTTTAATTATATTCCTAAATGATAATATTGTTATATATATATTCGCCTTAATTCCACAACAAAAAATAACTATTTATAATAAATTCATAACTGTATAAAGAAATTGATTTTTCATATTTACAATAGCCAAATTAAACTATTTTAATTGAATAAAAAATGCGTCTATTTTTAATTACTCATAATTTAATAAATTTTTGTTAAATTCGTTTTGGAATTCAAAATTTAAGGATTAAGCACTAAATATATTATAGATAAAAAATTCTTTTATTATTTTAATCAATTTATCATTATTATATTTAAAATGAAATAATAAATTATTTTTGGAATAACTATAAATATCATAATTAATCATTAGTTATTTAATTTAAATTCACAGTTATTTGATCAGAACTATTCAAATTATTTGAAGGATTTTCTTTAAGAGTATCTGATGAAGTTCTTTTTGCAGATTCACTATGAGAATTGTCTTCTAACTAAAGCGTATTTTAATTTTAGTAATTGGTTGTAATTTAATTTTCTAACTGAATTTCTTCAACTAATTCAACTTTTTTAGTGTTTCTGCGATAAAAGAAATATCCTACTCCTCCAATAGTTAAAATAACTAAAAATATAATAATCCACCAAGATGAGTTTTTAGATTATTTATTTCCATTATTATTATTATTGTTATTATTTCCAGAATTATCATTATTATCATTTGCTTGTTTTGTAAAATTTAGTAGTTTTTACAACTAGTTTTCTATCTTTTCGCATTCTTTTTTATATTCCTTCTTATATTATTGTTGATAAGAATATTGCCACAACTTGCAAAGAGAGTATTGTACTTATAATGGGCTTTGCTGACCTCCAATTTTTTCTTCGTTTAAAAAATAGATGGGTGCTATATTAAGTGTATGTAGTTTTGATAGTAAAAATTGGATGAGCTTTTCAAAATTTAATCTCCTTCCTATTCCTAGCATTGTTAAATTTTTTTTTTATTCAATTCTGTTTTTCCATTTAATTTTTAATCAAATATTTTGTTTCCTTCTTTTTCTATTTTACTTAAGTTTAGCATTTTACTATTATTTTCAAAAAATAATTTTTAGTAATTTTTCAAATATTGGATCCAATTTTCTACTCCATATTATTTAAAAACACAAATTTGTTATTATATTTAGTCAATAATTGTGCTAATTCTACTTTAGTAGTCTTGTCCTTTCTCCTACAAATCAATACAATATTTATTTTCGAAACAAGTATATTTTTTAGTATCAGTGCTCTCAATATGATCGGCCATTAAAATATTGTGGTTTAAAACAAATTCAAAATTTGGATTTTTTAAATTTCCCAGCATTTTTTATAAATTTTCTTAGAATATATAGGATTCATAGTTTAGTAAATCAAAAAATAATCTGATTTTCACAGTTTTATTTGTGCTATCTTTCCAAGAGTTGAAAAGAGGAAAGTCAATGCTAAAATCAGCTCTATCTAAAAATTTTAACCCTCTTTTCAATGAATATCCATCGTTATGACTCAATCCAATGACTACAATATCTTGAACTTCAGATTCTATAAGCATTTTTATTTAAAATAAATCATGGAATTTTATTTAAATATATGTAATTATTTACCTATATTTTATCCTATCTACTCTGTAAGAAATATATCTCCAGGGTTAGTTATTCCTATTAAATGTATTAATAATATTTTAACTCCCTATTATTTAGCATTTTAAATTTTAGTATAAAATGAGCATTCTCCTCTGTCTATCAAGGCGATTTTATTTTTATCTCTATTAGTATTTAGTTTATAATTGAGTAAATAATTCATTCGTTTATGTTAGAATTCATATAGTTTACTAAATTAATTATCCGTTTATTGAAAATTCTTCCTCCGTACAACCAGTTTACCCAGATGTTTAATATACTTACCCTTTTAAACTCTAGCCATAAGGAATATATCCCTTATCCGAGATCGATACAATTAAATCTGTAAGATTAAAAATAAATTAATTATTATTGATTTTTTATCAATTAAACATTTTAAAATACATATCAAATATAAATTATAACTTTAAACCCATTTTAAATTACCATTTCCATTAATTTTAACACTATGCTATTAAAAGCTCTGAGTTAGATATACTTTTAATATGAAAAATATAAAAAGCTTAAAAATCATTTAATATATTTTTTTATATTTATTTAATTTTATATTTTTTGCTTAATTTGATGTAGAAATTATTTTTATTTTAGTTTATAGGTTACAAGTTAAGCTTAAGTAATTTAATATTTAAGTAAATTAAAATTACTAGCGAAAATGTAAGAAAACAAACAACATTTAACATTATATAGGATAAATTTTAAATATAAATACAATATCTAAATTACTTAAACCAAAATTATATTATAATATAATTATATATTAGAAGTTGATAATAAATAATACTTTTTAAAAAGGAAATGTTAATTTTATTATTTTTATAATATTAATATAATTAAGGAAAGTTAAATCCCAGCACAGCACAGCACCTCAACGTCTGTCGGCAGCGTGTCCTCTCTTTCCTGAGAACATATGTTTGGGCATTTTGGTTCCAATAGCTCTATCGGCTTCTCCAGCTCTTCCTTACCATAATTTGTCGATTTTAAATTTAACTCTGTCCATAGCCTAAGATGAATAAAATAATTATAAGGAAAAATTTAAATTGATTAACTCATTAAATATTAAATTACTTTTTCTGTAGGAGTTTTTTCTTATTTAAATCCTTGTGTTCTTGATCTACTTAAAGATCTTTTTTTTAATTTATGTTTTTTGATAGCTTATTTGTCTCCTTCTTCATTTTCATCAACAATATCGTTGTCATCTTCTCTTTCATCTTCCATTTCCATTCCTAAATCTTTCATGACACTTTCCATTTTTCTTCCTTTTCTTTGGATGTTCTATCTTTTTCAATTTTTTCAACATCTGCTCCTTTAGGTAATACTTTTTTCAAATCTTCCATGGTGGGTCTTGAAAAAAAATCAATATTAAATTTAATTACGATAAGGCTTGTAAATGTATATATATATACCTGTGAACGTTTTTAGCTTTATTTCTCTTTAATTTGTGTTCTAATTTTAATTGGGCTCTCTTTGAAACAACTTCTTTATAGGCATATTAAGTTTCATCATCGACAGATAATTCTTCGTCATCTTCATTGTTTAATTCCAATTCTCTAGCCTTTTCTAACATTTCTTCTTCTCTTTCTAAAGCTTCGAGTTTTATTAAGATGTCTTTGTCAACGAAATCGGCGATGTTTTTACCATCCATGATTTCGGGAATCATATCGTATTTCCAGTCTTAGTCTTCAAGCTAAAAGTGTTCTAATTTAAAAAAACAAAACATTATTTCAATAATCCCCAAATGAACAAATAAATTTATTTATGTTTACCTTCAAGAGGGTAATGGAAGGCTCCGGCTCCTCCGTTTTAATCTTAAATTTATCTGAGAGTAGGTCTATTAATTTTTTCTCTTTTTCCGTTTTGTTTTATTTATTCGGGAATGTAAATTTATCTTTCGATATTGTCTCTTTTTTTGGGTTGAGCAATATACATTCCTCTCAAAATTTTTTCCTATTCTTTGAGAGTTTAATGTCCTCCTGTTACAGCTTCGATCCCTTAGGCATCTCTGTATTTAGATAACAAATTGCAAGCTGCTGTTTTAACCTATGAAATGGTATTTGAGTTTAGCATTTCTAAATAAAATGTAAATAAATAAATATGTACATCAGTAATTCCAGCTCCATCTTTGTTGGACATACTTACGAGTTCAACTCCTTCTTCTTTGGCAAGGTTTTTTAAGCTTCCATATCATCAGCAGGGACATTTTCAACGGGTTTCAAATCAGTTTTAGTTAAAACAAGTAAATGGGGTTTATTTTTGAAGAGGGGTTTAATGTTGTTAAATAATTTGATTTGTTAGTCGATGGTGTATCCACACATTTCACTGATATCAATGAAATATAAAATACAGGCTTTCAAGTGGGCAAGAGCAGTGATACTTTGCATTTCGATGGTGTTTCTTTCTTCTAAAGAGTGGTCCAAAATACCTGGAGAATCGATAACTTGCCATCTTACGTATTCGTAGTCAGTGTGTCCAACGTAAAGAGATTGGGTAGTGAAAGGATAGGGTTAAACATCTACTTACGCGTTGGTAATATTGTTGGTAAAAGAAGACTTACCGACGTTGGGGTATCCGGTAATTAATAAAGTTCTTTCGAAGGGATTAATAGAAGGCAATCTTGCCAAATGCTTTCTGACTTCTTCCAAATAGTTAAGACTGGAAGTCAATTTTTTAATAATGGTGCACATTCTGTAATAAAAATAATAAAATTTTGTCCATTATAATTGCAGTGGTTGATAAATCATTTAAATTTTTTTAATTACCTTCCTAAGGCTGCTTTTTTCAATTATTTAGCTCTGTAAAGAGAATCAGCATATTTCAATAATCTTACGTAATCCTTAGCAATATTATCAATCAAATTTTTACAGGAGTGAACATGTCCTAAAGCCAATTTATAGTGATCTCTATCATACAATACATTAATTAAATCAGCGAAAAAGGGATGAATATCATCAAGTTTGGGGAAATTATCAATAATTCCTGTAAGTTTTTCATGAATAGAATCTTAAGTAAACTTTACTTTTCTCATATAGAAAGCTCTAATTCTACCAATTGCATACCTAAACAAAAATAAAACATTTAATCACATTAAATTCACACATTATAAAGCTAAATGTATCAAGTTTATAAGTTTATTTATTATTTTTTA
This sequence comes from Miamiensis avidus, assembly GCA_037039885.1. Taxonomy (NCBI): domain Eukaryota; phylum Ciliophora; class Oligohymenophorea; order Philasterida; family Glauconematidae; genus Miamiensis; species Miamiensis avidus. Next base: position 271,605 of record JAWVGU010000026.1, read on the forward strand.
AAAATTATTATTAATTTTACCCTTAATGGACAACAGTAGGGGTTTTTCTTTAAGTTTTAGATAAAACTATATCAATTAAGTTAGTTGATGAAGGAATAGCGGTAATTTATTTGAAATTATAATTCATTTATATGACTTTAATGGCTAATTTGATATGATTATGGGGGTTATTAAATATTTTGTATAACTTTATTTTATTTATATTATTTTTTTGTTTTTCTTTTTACTTTTATTGTATTTTACTAATATTGTCGATTTAGCTCAAATTATAATTTTATTTCTTTTCTCTTTTAAGTCTTTTATTAATATAGGTAATACATCCAAATACTTTCAGACAATATAATTCCTTCCACTTAATTTCCTTTTAACTATATAATAACAAATTAATAATTTCGTTCAAATTTAATTATTTTTTTCTTTTTTTAATATTATATTACTTATTATAGGAAGTAAGCCAAATCCTAATAAAAATTATTTTATTCTACAAATAAATATAAAATTTGAATGCCCAAGTGTGTAAGTAGCTTTTTTTAAATTTTTTTATTACTTAAACGGAATATATTTAATTCCATTTATAATTTATGTTTTGAAGTTATCAAGCATAGTTGTCATAGTTAATTAATTAAAAAATGTGATAAAAAAAAATGGCAACATATATACTAAGTCTTTTTTCGTCAATTTATGGGTTGTCCAAACATGGTCACTTCATATGTTTTCGTCTATTCTTGTTTAGTTTTTAATTAAATAATAGCACTTTTATTTAAGAAACACATTAAATTAATAATATTTTGAAATAGTCTCTTATTGCTAACCTAACCCCTCTATTAATAAAAACTTGTTATAAAGTAAAAAAAGAAAAAAACTAAAACAAAACTATAAAAACCCTTTCTCATTGTAGGTATATATACACAAAAACTTACAATTAATAAAAAGAAATTAAAAAGAAGAAACTCTACAATAATCTTTCCTAAAATAAATAATGAGTAGTAACAAGCAAGAGAACATCATTTAACGTATAAAAATATGTTAATAAGTAGGAGAAGGAGGAGAGGGAAAAATATTTAAAGTCTACGATCCCATATTAAAATAATATTATGCCATGAAAACCAGAAAAAACTTTTAAAAAAAGCATTTTCAAGAAAAGTAAATCACTTTTCCAATCATTAAAGAGTCTGATCAAGAAAATAATAGTTATAGAAATAACATTAAAAAAGAAATAGGGGTCCTCAAAAGATTAAACCATCCAGGAATTTTAAAATTAATTGATTTTGATTAGGATTCCTTCTTAGCTCCGTATATGGTAAATGGTGATCTCAGAAAATATACAAAAACCTAGTTATTACCTAAAATCGTTATAAAGTAGCTGTTCTTTTAAATTCTCCAAGGTAAATACTAATATTTAAATTATAAATTTAATAAAATCTTGTTTTGATTAAAAAACAAGTTTTTACTTATATAATATAGAATAATATATATAATGAATAAAAATAAATAAAAATCGTATAATAAACAATATAAATCAATATTATAATATTTAAAAAACAAAATCCTATATATATAGAATTATATTTATTTAATGTGCTAATATATTTTATTATAAAATAATAGCTGTTTAATACGTTCATGAACAGGGGTATTGCCACTTAGACTTAAAACCTGAAAATATTATGCTAGACATAAATTTTAATCCAATTTTGATAGATTTTGGGTTTGCCTTAACAAATAAACCACGGAAATTAATGATTTAAAGAAGTGGAACCTTATAATATATGGCTCCTGAACTGTTGAAATCTGATAAAAACAAAAATAATTAGGGAAATGATGAACTAATATATCCTGATAAAATTGGTATAATTATTGGCACTAATTTTTATTATATTTATTCTCTTATATAAATTTTTTATTTTTATAGATGTATATGCCCTTGGTATTATTCTCTTCAATTTAGAATTTGGGTTTTCTCCATTTAAATAAAGTTATGATTCTGAAAAAAACAATTATAACTATCTTTATTAAAGATTTTTAGATAATCCTACAGAAGTCTGGAATATATTTTATAAAATTTCAAATTCTTCTTCATAACAGAATTTTGATTAAATGAATTAGAATAGTTAAAATTCATAACAATAATAAGATAAACCAAATATTGATTATGAACTAGTTGATTTAATTAGTTTTATGTTAATTCCTCAATAAGAAGAAAGAATTTCAATTGCAGAAATAATAGAGCACAAATATTTGAAAGAAATTAATAATTCTTCTCACTTATAAAATAAAAAGCTTAAAGTATAATATTTATAAACTATTCAAAACTATAACTGATCATCAGAAATTAATTTATTAAACTATTAATTATATATATATAGATTGTAACTATACTTATACTTATAAATTTACTAAAATTAAAATATTTATTTACAGAGTAATTAATTTATACTAAAAATACATGTACAATAAATAATACAACTTTTTCTATAAAATATTTTAATTATAATTTAAGCAAAAGTAAATTTATATAAAACAAAATAATTTAAAGACATATAGTTTATTTTCATAATTCTTCTTATTTCGCAACAACTCTTGGTAAATTGTCTGTTTTTCTTTTTTGATAATATATTAATTTTAATATTATTAAAAAATTAATATATTTTATAAGTTACTTTGAATAAAAAAATTTATATCTAAATATAAATCTAAGGAACATTCTTCCTAACGCCCAAAAAGGAATAAAAATTCCAAAATATTGTAGCCATGCAAATTTAAATAATCCAAGAATTTAGGTTTCATAATAAACATTAGATTTATTGTCAAGTTAAATTTCTATAGTTATTTTAGTTTTTCTATTATTTTATCCTCCTATTACTACTGAATCATATTTAGGGATTATTCTAACTATAAATATTATACAATTTTTATCTATTTTCAAAATTTTAAAATATATTTGAATTACAGTCTCTTCTTTCATATTCTAGCAGACTCTTAACAACATCATAATTATTTTATTAGAATACATTTGTTGTATAATATTGTCTCAAGAAATTTCTATATAAAACAAATATATATTATTAATCGATTCAAAAGATTATATGCATTTATTAATATTACACTCTTGGTACTGGTTTTCTTTATTTAAAATCTATTTTACTATAAATCTATAATACAATAAATTATTAATACGATAAAAACAATAATAAATGAATATTTAGCAATTTACCCTTGCATTTGATATTCCAGCTCTGGAAAATAAATCGAATTTTAATTGTCCTTATATTCTTACATTTGTATCCTTTTTGATATTAGCTTCGAAAAATAAAACGATGAAACCTAAAATAATTATTTATTAAATGTATAAATCGATTTAATTATAAAATTAAACTTATTTATTAATATAATATTTTATAATTATTACATTAATTAACCTAATTTGCGTTAGAATAAAATTCCATTTCTGTTTAAAATTTATCGTTTACTCCATCATCGTTGAAATCTTAGGAAATTGACTTGTTTTTTATTAAAAATAGAAAATATTAAGCAACGATATATCGATAATAAAATAATTTTTTAATTTTTCTTTTTCTTACATTTACTACTAATCCTTGCAATTATCTTTGGTAGGAGAAATTTTCATCAAAGAATTTTAAATTTGAATACATTTTTGATTGTTAGTTTTCTAAAACATACATTAAATATTCATTTCTAAATTTATATTCAATATTATCGTTTCCGTTACTAATAAGTTGCCAAAAATCTATATCAAATAATTATATGAGATTTTACAAAATGGAAATCATTATTAAGGCCATATTAAAATGAATATAAAATTACTTTAGGTGTATATGCAAAATAAGAAAGGCAATAATACAATTAAAACATAAATTATCCAACAACAACAACATCCTCCAGAACATTTTGATGATTTATATATTTTTTCATAAGTATCGTAAGCAACTAATACTGGCATTTTGTAATTCTCTATTTAATATATTAAAATCCTACTATAGCTTTAAAATTTAAATGTGAAGAAATAAATGTGAAGTTTTTATATTGTTTTAATTTGAGTGTGTGTTTTTTAATTTTGTGATTCTATTTAAAATATGATGGAATTTAATTAAATTTAATGCAATATATTTAAAGAGCTTTATTATTAATTATAATTACACCAAAAAATTCAAACTTTAATATATGAATAAAAACTAATCAATCATTAATAACCATTCATTTTTGTCACTATTATTATTATAGAGTTTATAGTAATATAATACTAAATTTTTTGTGAACAATACAAATAATAAAGCTTATTTTAAAACCATTAGATATAAATAAAGTATAATACAAAAATTAATGGCATAGAAATATTCAGTTATTGAAAATTTATTGATTGTGGTATTTATCTTTTTGATTTACCAAACAAATTCATTTAATAAATAATTTACATTTTATCTTTATACTAGCCTACAATTGGACTATATTATCTTGTGAGAGAAAAAATTATCTAGGCAAACAATTCAGAAGGAAAATCAATGGAACCAACATTATTAAATGGTTCTGTTGTGTTTGTAGATAAGTGGATATGGAAGTAATATTAAAACTTCAATTAACACCATGTAAAACATACATATAATTTTTATTATATTAGATAAAGGGGAATCAAAGAAGGCGATATTATAATTGCAACATCTCCAGTGAAATCAGATGTATCTGTTTGCAAAAGAGTTCTAAAATTATAAAATGAAAAGCTCGAAGGAATTAAAATACCAAATAATCATGTATGGATTGAAGGAGATAATAAGCCTTATTCATTTGATTCCAGAGATCATGGTAAGAACAAACTACTAATAAATTTATATATAAAAATTATTAATATTATAACAATATACCTAGGGCCTCTTCCAGTTTAATTAATTTAGGGTAGAGTGTTTATGACTTTGTTTCCTTTCCATATATATTTTTGATAGATAATTACTTTTTGCAATGAGAAAATATTGCATGCATTATTACTTATACTAATCTAATTTATTTTGTCGAAATATTATATAGTTGTATTATTAATAGAATTCTATTACAGATATCTTCTTATTATATAAACTAATATATATTATACAATTATTATATTTTTTTAAAGTAAAGATATATAGTTATCGTACTATTTATTTAATTATATATGATAAATTACATATTAAGCTAATTAATAATTTATAGTAAAATATTATTCTAATTAAATTTTAATAAATATCTTTAAATTTCGCACGACACTCATTTATTATGAACCAAACTTAGTACAAATTAAAACTAAAAAATGCCAGTCAACTGGTATGCATTTCAAATAGTAACCAAAGATTTAAAATTAAAGAAGAATTATAAGAAGTAACCATTAATTATTAGTTTCTTATAATATTAATAGTATTATGTTATAAATTTTTCTCAATATGAATTTAGCTCCACATAATAGAAAATGGAACCGTTATTGTAGGAAATGATGGTATGATTGTCGATTTAGGAAAGGCTGAAGACATAGAAAAATAATATCATGTAAATAAAATAAATGTTATTATAGTATCTAACTTAATTATTGTTTATCTGTTCAGGGATGCCAATTTGAATAAGAAATAGATTGTACTGGTAAAGCAATAGTACCAGGATTTGTAGATGGGCACACTCATGCTATATGTCCCGGAGATAGAATGCATGAATTTGTAATGAAATTAGAAGGAGCCACCTATATGGATATTCATAAAATTGGAGGAGGTAAAAATATGCATACATATAATTTAAAACTAAAACATATAAAAATTCATTATATGATTCAATAAATATAGGAATTGGATTTACAGTAGAACATGTAAAGAAGTCTACCGTAGAAGAACTTTCTGATTTTCTCTTAGATAAATTAAATAAAATGGCTAAATTAGGAACTACTACAGTTGGTATTTAAATTTTAAAGAAAAATTACAAAACCTAACAATTTAACCTATTACTAATAAAAATATGTTAGAGGTTAAAAGTGGGTATGGGTTGGATACTGAAAATGAAATAAAAATGTTAAAAGCTATCAAATTAGCTAAATAAAAAACCTGCTTAGATTTAGTTTCTAACTACTGCGGAGCCCACAGTATTCCCAAAGGAATGAACGAAGAATAAGCCACAAATGACGTTATTAATAATTAAATTCCTGCTGTAAAAGAAGCTATGGAAAAGGGAGAAATAGACCCTGAATTTATTGATGTATTTTGTGAAGTTGGAGTTTATGAAAGAGAAAGCACAAAAAAATTTTAGAAGCTGGAAAAAAAATTGGACTTAAAATTAACTTCCATGGAGATGAAATTAAATTTACCAATAGCGGAACTTTGGGTAAAATTTTTCATACAAAATTTTCTACTTTTATTTATAATTAATAAATTTAATTAGGAGCTGAACTTTAAGCCACAGCCATATCTCATTTAGTAAATCAAACTTTTATATATATTTACTAAATTTCTCTTTTATTTATAATTATAAAATGATTTTAACAGGAAAATTTGGATGAAGCTGGAATTAAAGCTATGGCTGAGAAACAAGTTGCTGCTGTCATTCTTCCTACTACTCATTATCTTTTGAAATTGAAAGTAATATTATATAATATTTTATATTTATCTATACTGCTAAACTTTATTTAGGATCCTCCTGTCAGATAATTAATTGAAGGAGGAGTCATCTTTGCCTTAGGATCTGACTTCAATCCTAATGCTTACTGCATGAGTATGCCTCTAGTTATGAATATGGCCTGTATTAACTTAAAGGCAATGCCTAAAGAAGCTTTAGTAGCTGCCACTCTTAATTCTGCCGGTAAATCAAGAGCTAAATTATATTTATTTATCATATTATTTATAAATTTTATAAGCTTCTTTGGGAAGAGAAACCTAAGTAGGTTCTATAGAAAAAGGAAAAAAAGGAGACTTTGTTGTTCTTAATACTAGTAAATGGGACTATTTAGTATACCAATTTGGAAGCAACCCTATTGAATATGTTATCAAAGCCGGAAGCGTTATCCATTAAGAAAAATGAAATTAAAAAATTCTTTTTATTTTTTATATTCAATATTAAAATTGTTATATTCTTATTTTATTAAATTAAATAAAATGTTACAATCAGTTTAAATTTTTGCCAATTTTTTTATTTTAACACATATAAATTTTTATAATACAATAAGTATTAAGTAGTATAAATTATAATTTTTATATAATTTTATTTTATTGTATTAAAATTGATATATTCTTATTTTATTAAATTAAATAAAATGTTTCAATCCGTTTAAATTTTTGCTAATTTTTTATTTTAACACATATAAATTTTTATAATACAATAAGTATTAAAGTAGTATAAATTATAATTTTTATATAATTTTATTTTATTATAATATATAAATTTAAAAGTAAACATCAAATAATTAATTACTATATTTATAACTCAAAAATCAGCACTTAAATTGAAAACATTATCTTCTTTAGAAGACATAACATTAGCTTTTTAATATTCTCCAACTCTTTTTCAAAGAAATTAGTTTTTCCTTAAATGGAGATCATTTCCATCCAGTCGAAGGGGTTTTTAACATTATATTTTTTAGGGGCTCCTAAAGTGAAGATCAATCTGTCAGCGACAAATTCAATATATTATTTCATCATCTAAAATAATTTAATATTTTAATAATTAATAAATAAATAAAAATAAATATATCTTTTTTACTTAAGAGTTCATTCCAATAAGTTCACAAGGCAAAGCTTCAGTAATGAATTCCTTTTCAATTTCAACAGCTTCACATATAATTTCATAAACTTCTTCATTGGTCAATTTGTGTTTCATATGTTAGTACAATAAACAAGCAAAATCAGTGTGTAATCCTTCATCTCTGGAAATTAATTCGTTAGAAAAAGTAAGACCTGGCATTAAAGATCTAGAAAAAAAATAATTATTATTATCGAGGTTAAACAAAAGTTATATTTAATTTTACCTTTTTTTCAACCAAAATATAGCGCAGAAACTACCAGAGAAGAAGATACCTTCGACGGCGGCGAATGCGATTAATCTTTAAGCAAAAGAGTGCTAGTTATTGATCCATTTTAGAGCCCAACCAGCCTTTTTGTTGATAACTGGAACATTTTAAGCTGCTTAAAATAAGAAATTTTTTTCATTGTTATCCTAAATAAAGCAAATTTTAAATATTAGTTTAGTAGAATATTTTATAAATAAAGGTAATAGTAATTACTTTAATATAAGTATCTATTAATAAACTATAGGTTTCTGAGTGGATGTTTTCCATCATTAATTAAAATCCATAGAAACATCTGGCTTCAGGGATTTATATTTCTCCCATAAATTATTAGGCTAAATTTTCAAGTACAATACCTTTAATAAAAAATTACAATTTATAAATGATATGATAAATATATGATTATATGTAAATTGAGTTTATTAAAATTAATTTGTGGTAATTAATTCACTCTTACTTAAGTAATTTTAAACTTTGGGAAATTTATCCTAATTTATATTGATGTAAAAGAATAAAATGTGAAAGAAAATTTTCATTGCTTAAACTTACTTAATGAAGAACAATACAATTAAAAAAAAAATTGAATTTTAAAAAATTAATTTTTTTTTTGAAAAAAATGTTTGGTTTATACATATTTTATTATTTTTTTATTGGTTTATAGCAAAAATAAAGTTAAAAAAATTAGTTTACCATCGGAAGCAGCAAAGAAAGCTAAAACATATTTTATGAAATGTTGTTCTTTTTCATTTAGTTTTTCCCAGTCACTTAAATCTTAATAAAGATCTATTTCATCAACAGTCCAAAAACAGGCCATTTATTTTTTGTACATTTCCCAAATTTTGTTATATTAGATAGGGAACAAAACAAATCTCTAAGGATTTTCTTTTAATAAAGGTTCATCTTCATCTAAATGCTTTCTATCACTTATTGAAGAGATTTCTTTTTGACTAATGATAATTTTTCTGTTTCTTTGGTTTATTGGAAACAGTTAATATCTATAACAGAGGTAGAAGGTTGAGTTTACATTTGTACTATTATTTTGGGGGGTTTAGTAATTATTTATTTTTTTTTTTTTTTTTCAAATCAAAGTTTTGAGGTTTGAATTTTGTATGGAAAATTTAATTTATAATTAATTATAATATTTTTCACTTGCGCTATCGGAGGAGATATAGCAAAAAATTAGATTAAGAAGATTTAAATTATAAATAATCGCGGGACAACAGCTATTGCTGTCTGTTATAACTGCAATGTTGCTATTACTTTAAAAAAACTATAAATTCATTATTTTTATGCAGTTTGTATCTATTTCATTAGTTTTAAATAATAATGTCTACTCATGACTTATTATATTATGAAAAGATGTTACAAAAAAATATTTGTTAGAATTCAAATAATCATGCTTTTTCTTGTGAAATAGTAATAAGAAAATGCAAAATAAAAAAAAAACACTATCATACAGTTTTATGTCATACATTTTAGTTAAATATGCAATTTATAAATTTATATTTTAAATATTATTTTAAAAAATGTATAATATGTTTATTTTAATTAGAATAGTTATGATCAACTAGCAACTGTTTAAGCATACCCTAAACTAATAAAAACTCTACTAAATTATAGTTTAAAGGTATATGTATCATATTATAAAAGATTATGATATCTTTTTCATAGCTTTAGCTATATTTATATTGTACGCGCCATCACAAAAATTACAATTTCCTAAAAAATTGCGCGTTTATGAATTATAAATTAATTAAGCAACATAATTTAAATTTTGAATTTCGATTAAAGAGGAACGAAATTTGATTTTTAGGAATGATTAATAAGAATAAGAAGTATTAAAATTAGATAAAATCAATAATATGATATATATCTATATACTATTAAAATTTCTAAAGTTTGTATAATAAAAGTGTCTTTTTTATAAATAAAAAATTATAAAAGAAAAATAGTATTTTAAAACTATAAAAAATAAGTAATATTTAATATTTTGACCATACTGCATTTAATTATATTTTTAATGAAATTTTTATATTCTTAAATTAATATATTCAGTTTAAAATAGATATATATGAAAGTATTAGTAACTTATATATACAAATATATTATAAGTATGCAAATTATAAATATTTAATATATATAACTAAGCATAAACTGGAAAAATAATAAATATAAATAAATATAACTTTTAAAATATCAATAAATGCCATCTATATTTATATATTTTAAATTCCTAATTATTATTTTTTAATAAATTTCTTATAATTTAAATGATTATCGTATAATTAGTTTATTATTTGATAAATAAAATTGTATGAAATAATAATTACCGTATATTAAAAATTTAATTAAAGTAAATAAGGAAGATTGGAATATATTTATATGAATTATTTCTTCAGAAATAAAAAATAGACCTATTTAAGAAAAAAATCACTCCTCTTATAGGACTATATTATAGGAGGACTGGTGGTAGGTATAATAGGAGGTTTAATATATAGATACAATCAGAGAATTAATCCTCCTGATGTAGCAGATGAAAATAATTCTTTATCAGTGACATAGCATCCTCTAACTATGGTAGATAATGCGATTAAAAAATACACAGTTTTATATAGAGATTATAAAAAACATTAGGAATAGGAAAGTGAATAGCATTTGGTTACTATAGATAGTTAATAAGTTAAGGATAAAAACAATTGACGTATTTAATTGGAATTTATTTTTCATTTAATTATATTAACCCTATATATATATATCTATATACTAATATTAACACATAATGTTAAATTTACTATAAATTAATATATTGAATATTGTAAGAAAAATAATAAAGCTTTTTATATTTTATGACGATAGTATTTTATGTAAATTTTATTTATATATTATATAGTAGTTATATTTTATAAGTAAAAGTATAAGAAGATAGAAAAATTTAATATATGAATATATAATTTTATTCATGTTTAATCCAAAGTCATCCTTGAGTAAAAAAAGTTACTAATAGTATTATAGTAGTCAATGGTAGTCAATCACAATCTGAATATTTCATAGTCTAAATAAAGAAAAATAATTAAACCACATATTTTAAGCGTCTTATTATTTTTTTATATAAAAATCAGTAAGTTGGATATAATTTGTTTCTTAACTCTAATAGGAAAATAACTTTCCAGCGAGCAATATCAAGCAATGAGATTGGTCATCATTTTATTTAAATATATATATATTTAAATATATATATATATTGATATTATTTTTCAATCTAAGTTACCTTATTATTACAAATATTATTTCTTAGTAGTATGCCTCATAAGCACTACATTTATACAAGCACCCTTTTTTATAAAATTTAATTATTTAGTTTATAATTATAGATAGATATTTAATTTTTCATTATTTATTATTCAGTTGAAATATTTTTTTTCATTTCTTTCAAAGAATGTAGATAATAGGTCATCAATAAATTCATAATGAGTATACAATATTAAAATTTTTACCTTAATTGGTGTTGTCAGTGTACTTAATTTTTTTTAGTAAAGAGGAATTTAAAATAGATTACTATTTTTTTCCTTTTTACTTTTAATTATTTTTTAGATAGATTTTTAAGATAATATATTTTTTAATTATTTATCCTGTATTAAATTTTAAGTTGTAGTATTTAAACAGTAAACTATAGCAAATATTTTACATATTATTTAAAAACATATTAATAATGTGAAAATTTCTTTAATTAACTCAATTAAAATTAAAGTAAAATTATATATTTGACCAAATTAATAAAAAGACCACTTATAAATAAATATTTTTTTCAATAAAATTATTGTAAACCATAAAAAACTTAAAAATAATTTAAATCATATCGTTATTAATTTATTAACTATAAAATGGCAAAATCACAAAGATCAAAAGTAAAAAAGAGATGGAGATCTCTCAGAAGAAAAGTAGTCGAAGGTTAATAATCTTAGAATATCGAAGCTTTACATAATAAAATCAAAGCATCAATTAGTGGATCTGAATATAGAGAACCTGTTAAAAAGAATGCCTTCTTACATCCTGATGATCCTGAAGCTGTGTTCCCTTAACATGTTCCTTAAAAATTAATAGATTTCAGAGCTGCCAATATTTCCTATTCAGGACTTGAATTTGCTGGTTCAAAAAGAAAGAAAAATGTTACTAAAGCTGAATTAAATGAAGAAGCTATAAAAAATTTAGTCGGATTGGAATAAGAAATTGAAATGGGAAGCGGTGATGATGAAGAAAATGTTTAAGAAGTCAAAATGTCTAATACATAATTAAGTGAAATGATTGATGAAGAAAACATGAAAAGACCTACAAAATTAATTAATAAGAAATCAACATAAACTAAAAAAAGAAATCTAAAAGAATAGTAGCTTTTTGAGTTTTTCATTACTTTATAAAATTATAGACATATTAATAAAATTTATATATTATCTTAAGAATTCATTTTTAATCTTTTTATGTATATTATATATGCTCTATATTATAATAAGTTAAGGGTTTATTATATAATAGTTCTTTTAATTATAACTTAGTTATTTTTGCAATTAATAATATAAAATCACTTTTTAATTCTATATTTTTTTTAGATTATTTCTTTATAAATTAATCTACTTAGCCTTCAATATGTGAATTTTTTATTTTTTTATTACATAATTTCCATGATATATTAAAAATTCTGAGCAGTAATCAACATTTTAATTAATAAAATATCATTAATTAAATAAGAAAACGATGTAAATAATATTTTGAAGTATTATATATATAATTCCATATATTTAAAACAATAAATAAAATACAGGAAAATAAAAATTAAGTAAATTTAATTCTAAAAAATTATTAATATGAAAATAAGTGGGGAAATTCATTTTAGTTTTAAAATAAGGGCAATCGAATTAATATTATTTACAATGTTAATTTAGAATATCTATAATAATTGTTAAACTAAGTATTGCGAGACATGTTTTTTATAATAATAATGTCTAAAATGTATGAATAATTATTCATTAAATAAAAATAACATATGTGAATCAAACTGTCCTGAAATGAAATATTGGAATAACTAGTAGTGTAATCACGAGTGTGACATCTCATTTTATTAAGATGAAATAGTAAATATTATTTTCATTATTTACCTTTAGGATGTTTACTTTTAGTTTCCAATAATTTATAAATAACAAAATTTACCTCTATTAATTTAAATATATAAAAATACTAGACTAAATCCTGCGAATAGCTTAAAAAATGTTAGCATTTTCAAACATTTGGATAATATACTTTTATAGATGAAATATAGGGAGTTTAATTGGTTTAAAATAACTTAATAAGCTATGGTAAAGATATAGAAATTAAAAAGTTTAACTTAGCTAGTAATTAATTATTATAATATTACTTATTCTATTTATTATTATATTCGTAATTATAATATAAATATTAACAAAGCTGGATAAAAAATAGGAAGAATTTCAAATATTTAAAGGGAATCAATCTAATTTATACATATTGATAAGGAAAATAATTTTCTGATAAGTTTCTACTAAAATGGTTAAGTAAAATATTCTTTTTATGATATTTTTCAACCTTTAAATTCAACAAAGCTATTATCTCATGATGCATAGTTATTAGATATTAATTTAATCAATAATAAAGTAATTATATTAATAAATGATGGAGATATTGTGTTATAAGATTATCTATTAGAAAATTAACCAGTGTAGAAATTTTAACAAAGTAAAATTTTTATAAAAAATTTAATAATATTAAATGAAACACAATTTTTATATAAAAGTCAATGATAGTTTTTAGTATTGCAAATTTGATAATACAGGAAAGAAATTTTTTTGCTCAACTAAAAACAAGTTTCTTTATTCAATTGATCCTGTCTAAAGTAGCTAGAATTTACTTAATCAGTTTTAATAATCTATATAACAAATAAATGTATAGTCTATTTACCAAAAATAATATATATTAACCCTTTTCTCTAATGATAAGTTGGCAAACTAAGATACAAACTATTTTTAAATTTTATAAATGGATTTAAATTAAATTGCTGTATAAAAATTAAACTATCATTCTTAACCAATTGTAAGTTTTTACGTAGACATATTTTTTGAGTAAATAGTAACTTTAGATTTAAGTTAAAACTTAGCTATTTGGGATATTAAAAACCTTAAATCTCAATAGCTTTTTTCTAATCCAATATTATTAGCGTTTTAATAATAAGAATTTGGTATAACAAGCTTTATCATATCCAATGATATATTTTTTGGAGCTAATATAAATGGTTATATAAAGAAGTATTATTATAATAATGGACCAGAATTTTTAGTTTTCGAAAATTAGGCAACTTGTTCTTCTTCTCATTTAAAAGGTATATTAATTTGATACTTTATAACTCCTTTATATTATAATTACTTATTTTAGGTTTCCAATATTTTCCATAAAAATAGTTGTTGGTAGCGTATGGATTTGGAATATCTGTTTTTGATAAAAATTTAAAAGTAATATAAAAATTTTAAAATATAGGGAATAAAGTAAATTAAAAGAATAAGCAAGAGGAGGCAAATAGCTAAAATTTTTTATTAGAAATCTAGGAAAAATAAATTTTACTTTAATTTACATCTGATCATATTACATTTTGGAGAGTACCATAACTTGAAAAAATAAACTAAATATAAAATTTTGTATAAGGATAGATAAAAGACAGTATTCATTAGAGCTCATATATAATATTAGTATTAGAGTAGAGTACAATCGTATTAATTTTGAAACTACAAAATGATAATATAGTATTTTTATATAACTAAATAAACCTGTAAAATTACTTTTCAAATATGATTTCCAATTTAAATTTGCTAAAAGATTAATAAGATGAGGAAAAAATAATAATTTATACTTAAAGCTCCTTCTGTATTCTATTATATAAAAATACTAATAACTTAGAGAATGTTTAAGCTGTGAAAGAAGAATAGTTTTTATTTAGAGGCTTATATTAATTTGAAAACTCTTTTATTTCATATAGCTATAGTGGAACATTAATTAAATGGAGATTATAAATGCAATAAAATTTAAGTAAAAAATTAAAAATAGTGAACTAAATTAAAAATATTATTTTTAATTTATTAGTTTGTCTTCCTGGGTGTAACAAATGTAATTTAATAAATGAATGCTCAGAATGCTATTCAAATTATTTCCTAAATGGAACATTTTGCTAAAAATGCCATCAAAATTGCAAACAATGTACGAATGATAATGATTTTTCTTGTATTTCTTGTATTGAAGGAAGATATTTATAAAATAATTAATGTCTTATGTGCTAATTTCCCTGTATAAAATGGTAATATAAAGTATTATTTTGGTATATAAATTCAAATGAATAAAATATTTATATTAGTACTTCACTCTCCACATGCCTTTTATGTGATAAATCTTATTTTGTAAATGAATATGGTATATGTGAACAATAAAGTTGTTAATTCCCATGTTCTCGTTGCAAAGGTATCGGAGTTACTCAATGTTTAAGTTGCCACGAAGGATATTATTTAAATTAACAAACTTCAGCTTGTTTTTAATGTCAAATTCCAAATTGTATGCTGTGCGATTCTACAGGATAATTTTGCCAATTCTGCAAGCCTAACTATTTTTTATAATCCTAAACACAGTGCTTATTATGTGACTCCAAATGTAAACTATGCTATGGAATATCAGATTAAGATTGTTTTAGTTGCAATGATGGATATTATTTAAAATCTAATTCCTGTTTATAATGTAATTAGGCATGCTTAACTTGTAATGAATCAGCAAATAATTGTTTATCATGTCCTTAAAATACATTTCTCTCTGTAAAAAATGATATCAATTAAAATAAAATAATTATTTTAATTATATCTATTATTACATATAGAATGGAGAATGCCTTTATTAAAACTGTTTTGAAGGTTGTTTATTATGCACCGGGCCTCTTCAAACATAATGTATAGTTTGTAATCAGGGTTATACATATTTTTAAAATCAATGCATTTAATGTTAATTTCCTTGCACTCACTGTATAAGTCAGACTACTAAATGTACATCTTGTCCTTAAGGTATATAGTTTTATTAGATTTTTTTTTTATATTCTATATTTAATAATCAATTTATTTATATGAAGATTTATATTATCTGTCTGGATTTTAATGTCTTTCTTGTCCTCCTGGGTAATTTTGATAATTTTTAATACAAAATTATTTTTAAGTTTAAACAACTCTTAATAGATGCTAAAAGTGTGTATCTGATTCTGTATGCATATAATGTCAAATTGGATATGAATAAATAAACCAAGGGTGTTAATTATTTGGAACGAATATCGATATAAATTGCCTAGTAACATTCAATTAACAATGTTAGTAATGCAAATAGGGATACTATAAAGATTTTGATATAAATATATGTAGAATGTGTCATATTTAATGTAAAGAATGTAATGGCCCTTTAATTACTGATTGTATTGAGTGTGTATAAGGTAAGTATAATATTTCTTTTATTATATTGATAAAGTAAATTAAATTTTAGGAAAAGTTTTGCTAATTAATAATGAATGTATATAGTGTAAGAAAGGATGTTCAATTTGTTAAGATTAATATAATTTTTGTATATAATGTCAATCAGGATACATACTAATTAATAATTCATGTGTTATCAATTGTAGTCAATTTTACTATATAGAAAGTCAATCAAACACATGTAAATTATGCTAATATCCATGTTTGGAATGTTAATCTTAAAATATTTGCTCAAAATGCCAAGGTAATTTATGTTTTTTCATAAATATAATTTATTTATACTTCAATTAGATCATATAATTTTATTATATATATATAAGCTAATTATTTTTTAAATGGATAAAACTGCATTTAATGTTAGAATAAAATGTATTCTAATGGAGAAACATCTTAGTGTTCTTCGTGTCATGTGAATTGCTAAGATTATTTACCTAGTTGTTCTGGTCCTTAAGAGAGTAATTGTATGCAATGTCCTGCCAATCAGTAAAATATATATAAATTATGATATAATTATTGATTAATATCTTTCATTAATTGTGTTTAAGGTATTTACATCTAGGTTCTTGTGTAAATTCTTGCCCGATAGGATATTCCTTAGATTTTATCCTAAACTAGTGTATATCATGTGACATAAAATGCAAAACTTGTATTGATGGAAATCCTTCAATTTGTTTATCTTGCCAATAAGGATATTTTTTAGAAAATGATGCATGTTAGAGTGAATGTTCTACGAATAAATTTAAAAATATATAAAGTATTATATTTGTTTATTTATTTTTACATTTTTATAAATATAATGCATTTAAGATGATTAATGTGATGATTGTCCTTAAGGCTGTATAACATGTGAAAACAATTAGATATGCACATCATGTGAAAGCACAAGATATCTAGAAGATGACAATTGCTAATTGTTTTAAGGGGCATACATAAATTGTCTTTCTTAAAAAACGGATTATCTACTTGATTTTGGCTCTTCAGAAAATTACGGAACGAATTAAGTATTAGGGGTAAAAACCAAAAATGCATATCACTTTACTAATTAAAGTTACAGATCATTCGGATCAATGTAAAAATTAATAAAAATATGGCAAATGTTTATTTATTGTGTTTAATTTTTTAAAGTACTTTTGGAGGGAAATTAACTTTTTCATTTTTTGCCTAAATCGAATAATTCACTGTTGATTCAAGAATAGTAGATTTTGGAACGAATAATTTTGGATAAAGTACAATTATAATTCATATTAAAATGGATAAATATTTATATGTTACTGTTTGGGAGCAAAGTACATAAGTTTTAAAATAGTTAAATGGTTTAAGTATATTTATATCTATAAGTAATAACTATTATAATAATGAGGAATTTTTTATATTATTAAGGCTTATAAGTCAAAAAATGGTATCATTTTTATGTCACCATTTAAACTGAGAATGTAGAAAATCCTATTGATGTTAAAATAAATGGAATAGAGATTGTTGGAGATTATATCTTAAAAGAACATAGTGCTTCCGTATCAGTTACGACTAGATAAAAATCTTATATAGGAAAAAGTGGAGATTGTAAATATATTATAATGTAAATTATTTTATCTTAAAATTATTTTTACTTATTTTATTTTAGTTTAAGGGACTCATTTTGAAGGATATATTGATGATTTGTAATTTAATACTAAAATTTAAAATAAATTATTTATAGTTTATATTGTTTTCTTAGTAAAATGTATACTACTCTAAAAAATGATGAAGATTTGTAATGTATATTAGATCAATGTAATATAAGATGTATTACTTGCTCAAAAACTTCAGATAATTGTAAATAATGTGCTGGAAATAGGTATTTTTATTAAAGTAAAGTATTTACTTCATTAAGTTAATTTTATTTTAGAATTAATCCTCCATTTTGTGTATGCCCTAACGGATATTTAGATACTAATTTATAATCCTGTGTTATTACTTGCTTTTAAGGCTGTGCAAAATGCTTTGATACGGAATAAGATAAATGTACGAGTTGTACAGGAGGTTACTATTTACATGAAAATCAATGCCTTTTATCTTGTCCGAATAATTATATTCCTAATTCCTATATAAATATTTGTGAAGAATCATAATATACTTTACGATAAAGAGTTAGAAGGGAACTAAACTAAAATTCTCAATATTACTTAGTAATTGAAAATAGTTTAAGTCTATCTACTAAATAACTTTCTGTATGTAGGTCCGAAGTGCATCTGTTTTAATTCTAAATTTTAGGATGCATTACTGTGATTGGAGAAATTTTATTTTTTAATTCAGATTTGTAAGCCATTAAATAAACACAATATGTTAGTAGTTTATCGTAGCAATTTTAGGAAGGAATCGACATTTATTTAAATATATACAGTTAAGATAGATTTGTTACACTACACAATGACTATATTTTAGTCATATGGGAATATTCAACTTTATAAATAATTAATTAAAATCAACTTTTAAATAAGCCATGCAAACTTATTCTTTTATCTAATAATAACAATTTACTAGTTGGTTTTAATACAAATCATTAACTTAATAGAGATGTTTATTTTGATTCATATATAACTTTTTATGATCTAAATAATGGTTAAGAATTTTAATCGAATCATTATTCTAAAAGCAAAATTACTTCATTTATTTATGCAAATTATTAAAACTTATCTGTACAATAATTAAGTAATAATGAAAAAATAATGATTGGGTAATTTACTTATAAATATAGGAATTAATTTCTATTTATAAAAAAATATTGTAATTTATAGATTTTCTAGTGGAAATATTTAGGATTAATAATTTGAAAACCAAAAATACACAAAGATTTATACTAAATTTCAGGGATTACCAAAAAGAATCTTATTATCAAATAAAAGAAATTATGTAATCCTTTATGATAAAGATATAGAAATAAGAAAAAAAAGTGATTATTCTCTACAGTATAGTACTAATAATCTTCACTCTGATTTAATTATAGATTTATATTTTAATGAAGACATTAATGTAATATGGAGCATTAATGAATTTAGTCTAGCAAAGGTTGAAATCAGTATAAACATGTAAAGCACTTTACTATAAAGTTCATAAGGAATATCTCATATAGTTTATGACGAATTACATAAATTTGCGTTTTTAGTAGAAAAATAAGGAAAAATATCTACCTATTCTTATCCACAAGGTAATTTCCTTCATCAAATTTAATAATACCATTATAGTGATATATAAGGACTCTTGATATATAATCAAAGTAGTTTATTAATTAGTTTTGATGTAGAAAATGTGATTAATCTTTACCATCATTAAAGCAAGATTTTAATAAAATCTATCAATAATTTACAAGTCACCGGAATATATAAATGTAATTAAAAGGAATTTATAAGTTTCAATTAAAACGTATTTGTCTTTAATTTAAATGGAAATTTGCTAAGATAATCAACTTTTAATCAAGAAAATATTATAATCAGTGTTATTTTGTAGGAAGTAGATAATTTGTTGATATTTTATTCATCAGAAACAATTTTTATAAGTGATTATTCATCTTTAGATTTAATTTTTAGTTACTCTCCTTACAATATTTAAATTCAATAAATAAAGATCAATTTTTAAATGCGCTAATTAGTTGCTTTTTCATATGATCAAAATTAATAAAATATACATGTGTATGATTATAATAAAGGAAAATTAATAAATCAGCTGTTTTCATAGTAAAAATTGCACAAAGGTTAAATTATGGATGTAATAGAAGATCTTTAAAATGGAATAGTAATAAAAGTTGAAAAGTTTGGAATTATTTATTTTGATGCCAATAAAAACTAAGTTTTATTGAATGAATTTTATAGTTATTATTAATTATAAAACGAAAATATCTCTCACTCTACTTTGGTAAAAGAGAATAATTAACTTATGATCGTAGATCAAAAGCATCTTTTTATCTCAAAAAGTACACTTTTATAAATATATAAATTTTTTATATTATAATATTTTTATTTTATTTTATTTTGTTTTATTAAGAATACTCGAATATTTTAAATTATTTTATGAAGTAAAACTAAGAAAACTAAATTAATAAATAATAGTAATATCTATTTTCTATAAACTAATAATAGTATTTTATTGTGATAGACAAAGAAAGCAATATTTGGAAATATAGTTATGATACAAAAGAAATATAGTTTTTATTCTAATTTTAAACAAAACCCATAACAGTAATTTAAATTAATATGAATTATTTTTGTGTTTTAGAATAAAATAAGTTAACATTATATGATCAAAATTTTGACATTTTGTAAAATTTTGAATTATAAAATTATAAAAAATTAGTTTAATACAATAAATAATAAACGATTTTTTTTATAATTACTAATACTAATGATATTATACCAGCTCAATTAGATAGCAGCAATTAATTAGTTTTTAGCAACATTATTCAGCCATTATAATCTTAACTAAAAGACATGAGTATTTTAATTAATCCAATTAAATCTCACTTAATAGTATTTAATTCCCTTGAAGTAATTTTCTAATTATTATATTACTTAAAATTTTAAAATATCTTTAAAAATTAAAATATAGGATACTGAAATTTGGGATTATAAAACTAGTTCACTTAAAAAAAAACTAATAATAAATAATTCTTCTAGATTAAATGGCTTTCGATATAGTAATCAACAAAATAAACTCTTATGTTATTCCAATATAATTTAAATTTACGACTACTCTACTTTTGACCTTAAAACTATTATATCCAAAAATAATTATTTTATTAATAATGTGGAAATAATAGAAAATTTAAAGATTATGTTAGTTTAATCTAGTAAAGATTCTTCCTTATCTGTATATGATTTGATAACTTTTGAAGCTATTTAACATATTAATTTAATAAAATCTCTAAATCCATTTAAAATTAAATACGACGAGACTTCAAACTAATTGTTTACGATTTTTTAATTTTAAGTGAATGTTTATAAGATTTAACTAGGAAAAATTCCTGTATTAGAATTAACAAATCAAATAAGGAATATTTATCATTTTTAAAAAATATCAGATATAAATCCTATCGCCTAAAACCTATTTTTACTGCAGCACAGTTAGTACGTAGATATAATAAAATTAGAAAATAATAACGACTAATACAAATAAATATACTCTTTTGAATTGAATCATCCTATTTATGATATAAAATAGTTCTAATTTAATGGCTAACAATTATCGTTAAAATTGAGAGGGGTAGCTGAATATAAAATATTTGATTTTGAAAATGAATTATTAGTAGAAAATTAATTAACTCAATAAAATAAGAAATAAGGCAGTAGATGTTATCATATTTTTTCTAATAATTTTTAAGTATATGAAGAATTTTATTAGTTAGAAGATTCATTTAAGTTTTAAAACTTGAACCAAATTGATTTGGTGCAATATGAATATATAATGCAAGATGGAGACTAAATCCCAAATCTTCCTGAACCTTATTTACCTCATAAATCGATATTATAGATGAGAAAATAGAAATTGGGAGGTAATAAATTTGACTGATATATAAGATATTTATTATTATAATGTTGATATATATAATTTATAGACATTATTAAGTTTTAAATTGGAGAAGCGTCATTGGAAAATATAAATCTGTCAAAGTTGTAATTAGACGATATGCATATTTATCTTGAATTTGCCAAGTATAGTAAAATTTATCTAAATCAGAATACTAAGCACTTTTAACTAAAAAATACCACTATCTCTTCCGATATTATTGGTACACAATTTATAATGGATAAGTTAAATGTTATTTATATTAATACATTACATATTGAGAATAAATTGGTTTAAGATACTGAATTTTTATGCATGGAAAATGTAGATAAAATCCATATTTAATATTTTATTGCAGATAGAGTATTATTAAAAATTCTACATTTTTTAGCTTTAAAAATGTTAATGAAATTGTGATAGAAAAGTAATAAAGCTATATATTTTTTTATTAAACATTTTTTCCTAGAATTTATAATTTTATACTTAGTTCATTGATATCATAAGTAGAATTGGATAATAGTAGTAGTATAATAAAACTAATTAATACTAAAAAAACTATAATTAAAAATTTAAAATTTGTGGATGTAATATAGAAATCTAAGTTATAGTAAGGAATATTGAATTAAGGCACACAATAATTGGTTTTAGAAAATATTGAATTTAAAAGAAACAAAGAATTTACTCTTTTAACAAGTATAAACTTCTATTAATAGGAGAGTAAATATATATATTTAAATGAAGATGAGTTAATGATTAAAAACTCCACATTTTCTGACTCCAGTAGTATTTTTTAGCAAGCTATTTTAGTAATTAATGGTGGAAATAAGATAATATTCTAAGATTTAACATTTTAATATAATTATTACAATAACTCATAAGGAGTTTCTGCCTATATTAGTGAAGTTATTTATTTTAACATAAACAATTGTGATTTTATTTAATAATTGGGATTAAAAGGAGGAGGGTTATATTTATAAAATTGTTCAAATAAAATAAATATTAATTAGGTTTCAGAAATAAAAAAATCATTATTTGATTCACTTTCAGCTTTCTAATCTGGAGGGGCAATTTTTTCAGAGAATTCCAGTTTTTAGATTGATTACGATAATAAATTTTCAAATAATACCGCATATATAGGTGGTGCAATTAGATTCATTTAAAGAATCCCTGATTTTTATCTAAATTTAAAATATGGTCTAATGAGTAGAAGAAGCCTATAGTCTATGTATCATTTATTTATATAAAATGTATTTTTCTCTAATAAATCAAAAATGTATGGATAAAATATAGCTTTCTTTCCAGTTCAGATTTAAATATTAGGTAAGAGAATTAATTTTATAATGAAAAGTTTATGAATTAAATAAAGTTATTAACATTTTTTTAATGGTTTAGACTATGATACAAATGATAGGAATATTGTAAAGGTTTCTGAAAATGAATACTACTTAGATTAGTCTATACATAAAAATCATGGTTATAAAGTGCAATTTAAGTGCAGATTAATTGACTCGGAGGATAATGTTGTTGAATTTGTAAAAAATGATGCAAATAATAATATATACTAACAGTTGTTAATAGATGAATTATATTCTATCGAAATTGTTCAGCTTTCAAACACTTATTTGTAATAAGAAATTTTTATATTATTTATGTAAAAATAATATTTAATTTTTTTTTTAAGAATTGAAGGTGATACACAGATTTTATTATCAAAATATGATTCATAATCAAAGAGTTTTTTAATAGACGATTTAAAAATATATTCCTATCCTAATCAGGAAATTTAAATAGGAATCAAATCTAAAAGCATACATAAAATAAACCTTTAATCCCAATAAATTGAAGCTTATGATGAATATATCGTCAAAATAAAAATAAAACTTAGAGATTGTATGCAAGGAGAAGTTTATAAATAAAAGTCGGGATTCACATATTGCTATGAATGTCCTGAAGGTAATTTCATAATTTAATAGGTTTTATTTATTTTTAAATTAAATTAATATGTTCTCTCAAAAATAGGAAAATATTCCTTAGCACAGCCCTAGGAACTTACAATAGAAAATAAATGCAAAATATGTCCTATTTTTGCTAAAAAATGTTATAAAAATTAAATAATATTAAAAAACTATTATTGGAGACTTCCAGGAAATGAATAGTAAGACAAAGCATATTTTTGCAATTCAAGGTAATTATAATATTAATATTTAATATAAACCTATTGTATCACTATTAGGAAAGAAAATTGCTTAGCTGAAAGAGACAGTTCTATTTAAAACTGCACTCCTGGGCACATAGGAGTATATTGTTAATTCTATTATTATGAAAAATTAATAAACAATATTCATTTTAATAATAAAGCCTCTATGTGAAGAATGTGATGTCTATGGGAAGATATGGGGGAAAAGATATATAAGAGAAGGGTTGTCTTTTATATGTAACTAGTGCAATTAATTGAATAAGTTTTAGAATATTTTAAGAATATTCTTAATTTTTGGAGCAGAAATCTGGTTTATTTAGTTCACACTCAAGGCAACTATTAATATGAGTACTAACTTATCGTATGGAAATTATTTAAGAAATATGCAGTTGATGAGTGTTGGTACTTGTGCCTTTTAAGATAAGTCTCCATTTTTTATAAAATAATTTTTCCATTACATGGCGTAATATTTTATAAATAATAATAATAATCTTCATATTGCTTTAATGTTATTTTTCTCGAAATAGACTGACTAAATTTTGCAATTATTAAACTTTCTCATAGTCGTATTATCTGACATATATCCCGAAATTATTTAGCTCACCTGTTTAACTTTTCTATTATATGCTAGATTGTGGATACTCCAGCAAAAATACGTCCCTCGAACTTTACCAGAAACGAACTACATGGACCCTATTTATCCCCTTCATTTACAGCATTATATTACTTTTATTATATTACTGCTACACAAAAATTAAAATGACTAGATTTAATAAATATCATATTTATAATGCAGGCATTTTCTTTCTCGTTTATTTACAACCCGGAATATTGTCTTAGCTTTTAAAGGTTAATAATTAATTTATTATAATTTTATAATGGATTTTTTTTATTTATAAAATAGGCAATAAATTGTAGAACAATCGGTAATAATTAATATATTTCAGCTGATTTAAATCAATAGTGTGAGAGCTTATATTAATCCAAGTTTACTAAAGGTGTAATAATACCCGCTATTGTTATATGGATTATAATAATTCCGATATGCATTCTTATAAGAATAAGAAATACATTTAAAAATAATAGATAATAATGGTATACTTGTATAATCAAAACAGGGTTTTTTTCGACTGATTTGAAAAGAGATTTTTACTTATGGGAGTTTGTAAGTATTAGTATAAGTTTGTATTAAATTTATAAATTTTAATATTTAATTTTTTAATGTAGGTAAGAATGTACAAAAAAGTTATGTAATTAATAAATATGAAATTTTAACACAATATTAAATTTTTATTTCTTTATATTTAATATATTATTTTTTTAAAGAATTATTGTTTATCATTCTATATACAAGGATAGTATCGGGGTATAGCTTATAATGACATCAATAATGTAAAATCCATATATTTCAATTTTACTATAAATAAATTAAAAATAATATTTTTTTTTAGAATCTTTTGTTATTTTGTTTTATCATCTACATTTCTACCATATAGATTTTAATCTATATCTAAATTAGATTAGGTACCATGAATAATTATTTTGCTATAAATTTTGTTGTTTATAAAAAAATTATTTATTGAAGGATACTATGAAGATTCTTTTGCTCCTTTCCTCTTTTAATATTTTAATATAATATTCATAAATAACGTGGATTTAAGAATTTTTTATATACGCCTCTATAATTTTAGATTGGAGCTATTTTATAAAACTTGTATGTCTTATTTTACATAATAAATGGTTGGCAACAGCTCCTAGAAGTTTTTTATATATTTAACAATGGCTAATAGTGAAAAAGCTTCCTTTTCTAAAAAAATACATCAAAATTTAGAAGCTGTAGAGCTGGAAAACATATAAAAATTGGATTATTTTAAGAAAAACTATATTAAAATTTATTAGAATTGAGGTAATATTAATTAGTATTAAATTCAAAAATGTATAGATTTTTTACTTTTATAAAAGAAAGTTCATTTTCAATAATGGTGTGATGAAATTAGATAAACCAAGATAAATTCAAAGGGAGATGATATATTTAGTAATAATACCAGCATTATATCCCCCCCTTCATCAGGGAATATTTTAAAAAATAAGATTTTGAATAAGAATGATAGTATAATTTAAAATGGCGATAGTAGTATGCATAGTTTCTGTTACAGAAGTAAAACAAGAACTGGAAGCATTTAATATCAAAGAAAAAGATCGCTTTTTGATAACAGAGAACCCACAAATATATTAAATAATCAAGATTAGAATATGCAGTTTTCAGAATTTATAAATGAATAATTTATTTAAAGACAATAATAGTTGGATGAAGAATTAAAACAAAATTAAAAGAAAAAAAAATTACTCCTCAATAAATAAACCAGAAGAAGATATAGCCTTTCAAAGCAATATGACATAGATAATATATCAGAGGACTCCTAGGAAAGTGTTTAAAGGCATTTACTCACTAAAGAAAATTCAGATTCACAATTAACAAACTCATAAAATTAAAGAGAAAGGATTTAAAGTGTTGAAGATGCATTAAATTATAATAAAAAATAATCATTTTAAATACAACAAAGACAGCAAAGAAGTGGCAGCGTTAGATATTAGTTAAATCCAGAGACTCTATAAAGAGTTTTAAGAAAAAGTAAAACATCTACTCTTATTTTGAAGAGATATTAATAAAATGATGACTTAAAACCAAATAATTGATTTTTTATATTAAATAATTTTATAATTTTAAATAGATTTTTATATTTCCATTATTTATATATAATATAGAATTAATCATATTTTAAATATTACAACAAATGAGTGAATAATACTGAAAAATATAAAATATTAATTTCATAATATATAATTTCATCGTTTTCATTAAATTTTTAGAAGAAATATTATTAATCAATAAATTAATATAATAATCTAAAAATAGTTTTAAAAATTATATAAAAAATAAAAAGTAAAATATTTTTTAGAAACAAAATATAATTTTGATTAAAAATGAATAATGCAACTAATAACTAAAAGAACTCATAGTCCTAATCCTTATTAATAAATCGTTCACACCAGCCCCTTACTAATATAAATAATCTAGACATAGAAGGAGAATGCTAAATAATATCAATAGAATATTTAAAAATATCAAACCCAAAGATTATCCTTTCAATTATTCTATCTATATTTACAGCAGGATTATTTGGTGTATTTTTATATTGGTTTATATCCTTAAGATAGAAATTCTTATTTAATACTCTCTATAGTATAAAAAGTTCTACACATGTTTTAGTTTTGGATTAAGACAAGAAATAAAGTATTCACAATATACAGACAATAAATGGAATAAAATACTTCATTAATAGGTAATTTAATAGTACGAAAAATTTTAGATTTTTAAAAATAAAAAAATCAAAGCACAATAATTTCTATTTTAAAGATACATGAAATATATTTATGATGAAAGCAACTTTTTTTTTCAAGCAGCTCAGACTGAATTTTTTTCAAAAAAAAATATCAATTATCCTTATTTAAAAGAAAAATGTTATAAAAATGAAGAAGTTATAGGGTTAGATTTTTAGGAGATAGATTATTTATAAATCATGTATGGCTTATGTGCAATAGAAATACCAAAACCTAACTTGTTTAAATTTATATTAAAAGAAATTACATCTATTTATTTTGTTCTTGTGTAAATATTATATTTTTATAGCAATCTATATTTATTACAAATTATTCATTTTGTTTTAGATATATTTCTCTAGCAGTTTGGGCCGCCATGGGTTTAATATTTTAACAACTCATTTTCATAGCTATGATTTCTTTTTTTATGACAATAAACTTTTTGCTTCTGAGAAAGGGGATTATGAATATAAGAAAAATGACAATAATTAGTTAAATTATATAAGCCATAAGAAATAAAAAAGGTGTAAAGGAAATTGTTTAAATAGACAGCTAATAACTAGTCCCTGGTGATTGCTTTATAGTTTACCCTAATATGAAACTTCCTTGTGATTGTTTATTATTGTAAGGAGAAGCTATTTCAAATGAATCAAGGTAAAACTGATCAATAAATAATTTAAGTTAACGATTTTTTACTAAATTACTATAGCTTGACTGGAGAGTCTCTACCAATTCCTAAATACCCGTACGAAAGCCTGACTTAAACCTTGGATATACATAATTAGCACAAAAGAAATACTTTGTTTGAAGGAACAGTTGTGATGAAAACTAAATCAAAAGATAAATCTCATGATACTATTGCAATTGTATTAAGAACTGGTTATTAAACATAAAAGGGACAAATTTTTCGTTCCATTTTATTTCCTAAAGAAGTTACATATGAGTTTTTTAAGTAAACAATCATTTTTTAAAAAAATTATTTTATATCTATTATACATATTCATCATACATTATTTTATAAATATAGGACAGTACTTAGATTTTTCTATGTTTTATTTGTGATTATGTTACTAGGTTTCATTCCATTTTCTATCAAAAGTTATCAATAAGGATTTTCATTGCAAACAATCTTTTTGATATAATTTCCGAATATGCTATTATCATGTTTTCCTCCTGTTTTGATGGTTTTTATTAATATTAATAACACAGTTGCAATAATTCGATTAAAGATGTAATCAATTATCTGCATGGATAGTTCTAAGATTTTAGTTTCTTCCAAAGTATAAATTAATATAAAATGATTAAAAAATTAACACAAATATTTTTAACTCATAGATTGAGACTATGTGCTTTGATAAAACCGGTACTTTAACGAGTAATAAACTTGAAGTTATTGGATCTATAGATGCAGCATACCCTTAAGATATTATTTAAGACTCTCATTAATTATAAAAAATTAATAATAATCTATTAGATCAATT
This sequence comes from Miamiensis avidus, assembly GCA_037039885.1. Classification (NCBI taxonomy): domain Eukaryota; phylum Ciliophora; class Oligohymenophorea; order Philasterida; family Glauconematidae; genus Miamiensis; species Miamiensis avidus. Next base: position 300,777 of record JAWVGU010000026.1, read on the forward strand.
TGCAACTTGTCATAATATATAAAAAATAAATGGATACCTTTAAGGAGATCCTATAGATATAGCTATGTTCAACTTTAGTAATTTTAGCTATATAGAAGTAAATTAAGGTGATGCACTATTCTATGTTTAATCTGCTCAAAAAAATAAATAGGATAAGTAATAAAATAATACATTAATAAAATTAATAGTTTTATTTATTAAATGACTTTTATTTTTAAAGAATTATAGTTATTAAATCATTTGAATTTGAGTCTAGCTTGTAAAGAATGAGTGTTATAGTTAAAAAAATAGAACATAATTCTTAAAAAGAGGAATATTTCTTATATTCAAAGGGAGCACCTGAAATGATAAAAAATCTTTTAATATAAAATGAGTGGAATGGAAAATATCAATAAGTTATTGATGATTTAACTATAGAAGGTCTAAGAATTCTTGCATTCTCGATGAAAAAATGAATGAAGATGAAATCTAAAATGAAAGAAGCCAACTAGAAAGATAAATGATTTTTTCAGGATTTCTAGTATTTGAAAATACTTTGAAAACGGATACCAAAGCGGTTATTGATGAGCTTCATTAAGGAGATATAAAATGTAAAGTAATTTCAGGTGACAATATTCTTACTACTATTTAAACCAGTAGAAAGTGCAATATAATATAATAGTCTAAAGAAGTAAGTAAAATTAAGTTGTTTTTATAAATATTATATTATTTTTATTTTATAAGGTGTGCGTCATAGATATATAAGATTTTATTAGCAATAATAGCACAAATTAGTAACTGTTATTCTAATATATCCCTGCGTATATCGAAAAAAACTAATAAAAAGAATATCTCTGCTTTAAAATATCTCATCTTGAAAATTAAAATACCTAACTATTATAAAAATAATAAATTATTAAAAAAAGTGCTATAAAATAAACAGACAGAAATACTATAATAGAGGAATTAATAGAAAAGATAAAACGCACAGATTTAGAATTTGCAATTACAGGATAAGCTCTATATTATTTGACTGGTATAATGGGTTTAAATGAAAGCAAAGATATAAAAAATTATGAAATATATAATTCTATTATAAATTCTGTTCACTAATAAAGATCATTTTCAGATAAGGAAATAAAAATGACTAAGGGAATATGTGAATAAAAGAAAATTGATTAATTTTAAACAGCAAATCTATAAAAATTATACGATGTAATATCCTAAATAAGTATATTTGGTAGAATGTTACCACATTAAAAATCTGAAATAATTTAATATTTATAAGCTAAAAAAACAATGTATTTTTAAAGATATTTTACATATATATAATATATTATTTTTAAATTTAAATTAAATTAAAGAGTGGGAATGATAGGTGATGGGGCAAATGATTGTGCTGCTATAAAGCAGGCTGATGTAAACAAAAAAAAATATTAAAAAGCAGGTTATAAAAAAATAAAATTTATATAGGTAGGGATTTCTTTTGGCAGTAGTGATGCAGGATATTCTGCACCATTTTCTAATTCTGATAACGATAGCTTAAATGTTGTAATAAATGTTATAACTATGGCTAAGTGTGTTTCATAGAATGTAATTGATACAATTAAATTATATATACTTGGAAACGTATTTAAGTAAGTCATAGTGTATATATCAATTCTATAATGCTCCTTTTATGGAGACTTGCAGAGTAAATAATATTTTTTTGGGAAAAAAATTATTATTCTAATAGAAATTAATTAAAATTAGCAAGCTTTTACTAATTCATTAACATTTTTCCTACTTATTTTTGGATTGCCTTCTCTGCTCCAATTAAAAAACTGTCTCCTTTGAAAATTAATGATAATTTTTTATCTTTGGAAATGCTGCTTTCCATTTATGGAAATATAGCGATAGGAGCGATTTCAGCAATTACGGTTTATTTATATGCTACATCGCAAAGTGAGTTTAAGCCAACATCTTTTAATGATGTAAATATTTTATTAAAAGAGATTTAAAAATAATTTAATTAACTTATTAGAAGGAGCATCACGGGTATAACTATAAATCTGATACAAATACAGTCTTTTGGCTTACAGCTAGCATTGAATAAATTTTAATGTATATTGCAGTAATACATTCAACTCCTTTTAAATAAAAAATCTACAAAAATTATTTATTACTAATATGGTTTATACTTATGTTTGGATATTTTTCGTAAAATGAAATATTAATACTTTAATATGTTATTGTTATTTTCTATTTATATTAGATTAATGATAATAGTACCAGAATTGTAACTACCTGGCTTTGAACTTAAAAGCAAACTAATGGATAATTTAATATTTAGAACATCCTTATTATTTATTGGATTAGCATTTGGAATACTATTATACATTTTTGAGGAAGGATTTATTAAAAATATTTTTGGAATTTATTCATAAAAGAGAAAATACAAAAAAAATAATTACAATAGTGAGCAAATCAATAAAACATATATAAATATACATACATATATTTTAATATTATTTAAATGAATACAAATATTATTATATCAAACTATTAAACAGATCAATCAATCAATTAAATTAAATTATATATTATATAAATATAAAATTTCAAGAGCAAAATAAAATATTTTATATTAATTTAATAAATTAAAATAATATATTAAATTATAGTATAAAATTTATTAACGAAATTTAATAATTTTTTCTAAAATTTAAATATGAATTAAATAAATTATATTTTAAAAAATAATAATGATATCTAAATTATAAAATGAAAACATATATAAAAAATATATTATTTAATTAATTTTATATTTTTATATTTTTTAATAAATAAGATATATTTTTAAGTGATAATAAATTTAAATATTTATTACTTATAATATTAAATAATATAAATTTTAAATATTTGCATCATAGTATATACTATCTACAAAAAATAAAAATCTGAAGATTATATAAAATAAGACATAGTAATATTATTATATAAATTTATTATAAATAAGATATGGTTGAAGAGAAAAACTTGAAAAAAAATAAAAGGATATAATATTATTATTGAAATCAAAATCAAAATAATAAATAAAAGATAATTATAATTAGGACAGCATAATAAAATACTAAAAATTATTAATAGAAATAACAATAAAATAAAAGATTTGATTTGTTTAAATATTTAATCAGAATATATAATAATAATATATAAAACTTTATTATTTATTGGATATCATTAATTATAAATTAAAAAAAAAGAAATTAATTTGCAATTAATTTTTAATAATTTTATTATTGATTAAAAATTAATAATGTGAATAAATAAATCACTTTAAATCAAATATATATATAAATAAAATATAAGTTTATATCATTAATAAAATGATGTGTAATTCTTTACATAATAATAAAATATTATACAACTTAATTAATGCACAATGTGATCCTTAAATAATCTAAAAATTTGCATTTCTTTATCTTCTTCTTCTAATTTAAATAAATAATATAGTTTGTTCATAAATTAACTATTAAATAAAAACATTGTATAGAAAAATTTTTTTATAAAACTAAGATAATGAAGAAGAGAACCATCTCAATAAATTAATATAATGATAAATGAATATTCCTATATATGTATAGTAGAAATGAAAGAATGATCTTATACGTTTAAAATAAATAATAATAATATATAAAGCTTTATTATTTATTGGATACCATTAATTTTAAATTAGAAAATAAAAGAAATTAATTGACAATTATTTTTTAATAATTTTATTATTGATTAGAAATTAATAATATGAATAAATAAATCACTTTATATCAAATATATATTTAAATGAGATATAAGTTTATATCATTAAAAAATAATATGTAATTCTTTACATAATAATACAATATTATACAACTTTATAAATGCACGATGTGATTCTTAAATAATCTAAAAATATGCATTTTTTTTTCTTTCTTCTAATTGAAATTTATAATATAGTTTGTTTCATAAATTAACACAAATTAAATAAAAACATAGTATAGAATGGAAAAAAATATATCTATATATTTATTTCATAGGGGTGATAAATTAAGAATATTATAAAGGAATATCATATTATATGATTCTATGGTATAATAGCATTTAGTTTATAGTTTAAAGGTATATTTTTTACGGGGTTAAATATATCGATTTTACTTAAGTAAAAAAGGGCTTTAATAATTATTTGCCGTAAGCTTAAATTGTTCGAGGTATATATGATCTTATCGAATTTTATTTATTGTTATATTACTAAAGTTCGTAAATATAGGCGGTCAAATTTTTAAAAAAAATATTAATTGAAAATTTTAAGAAAAAAGAAAAAAAAATCATTACAATTAAAATTAAATCAAATGAATTTTTTAGGTATTAATTCCAAGAAATTTAATATAATAAAAAAATATAATTTTTTTAGAATAACCAAGTACTTCTACCTTAGATACATAATCATCTGATGAAGAAAGTATGTCACTAGATTCCTTTGAATATTATTAGCAACAAGAATCGCGTAAATATTAACTGTTATTTGAATTAAATTGATTAATTTATTAATATGTAGATGGGGGGCTGTAAGTATATAATTTATAAGAAAATAGCACTACATAAAACTTCCAATAATAATTCTCAATATAAAAAGTAAAAAAAAAAAAAAAAATAATTTTAAAAAACTATAAGTAATTTAATTTATTCTAACTAAAAAATATTTTATTTATAATAACATTATATTTTAGTAAAGGATTCAGAGCTAAAACTAGATCAACCTTGATAATGAACTTAACAATAGTAAGACGGGTTTATTTCATAACTTTATATTTATTTTTTTATGTATTCAATTGATTTAGCAATTTTTTTTCAATAAATTTAAAATAAAGTCTATGGCAAAATCGAAGCTTAAGCAAAATAAACCCATAATCTTGAAAAAAAGTGGATGACAGATTCTAAAAAGTCGAAGACAGATTATAAAAAGTCGAAGACAGATTATAAAAAGTTGAATCCTTATTATCAACTTAAATCCATGACGGATTCAAAAATATGGAACTACTAACATCAATTCAATAACAAATGAAAAATATTTATGAATTATTACACAACAATTAAAAACCTTAACAAATTAAAGATTAATAAATATAAGGAGAATAAGATTAAGGCTTATAAAAATAAGAAGAATTAGATAAATAATAATTACAAAACTAAGAATAATAATAATAAGTTTAATAATCGTAATAAGAGTAATAACCATAATAAATTTTTTAACTATAATAAGTTTAACACCCTCAGGCAAATACCCCTACATTCAGTAGTATTCCAGAAGAAGACTCTAACTCTGATTCTGCTGCCCCAAAATGATTCTTAAATCCCAACTGTTTACAGTAATCAAATAAATTCCTTGTATTAAATAGAACTTAAATAAATTTTAGATATATTGATGTAAAGAATATTATAAAATTAATAAACATTAAGACTAATAATTGTGTTTATATTTATATAAATATTTATTGTTAATTTGTATTATTGGTAAAATATTTGAGTTTATAATACTTCTTTTTCTATATATTATATAATAATTATACACATATTTTATTATTTTTAATAAATACCATTCTAATTATTTGTATTAATAGTCAAATTATATATTTTGATTTTTGCATAATAATAATAAATAAAAGAAATTAATTGGCAATTATTTATTAATAATTTTATTATTGATTAAAAATTAATAATGTGAATAAATACCTCACTTTAAATCAAATATATATTTAAATAAAATATAAGTTTATATAATTAAAAAAATAATATATAATTATTTACATATTAATAAAATATTATACAACTTTATTAATGCACAATGTGATCCTTAAATAATAGAAAAATTTGCATTTTTTTATCTTCTTATTCTTCTTCTAATTGAAATTTTTTATATAGTTTGTTTCATAAATTAGCACATATTAAATAAAAACATTGTATAGAAAATTTTTTTATAAAAATTAAGATAATGAAGAAGAGAACCATCTCAATAAATTAATATAATGATATATGAATATTCCTATATATGTATAGTAGAAATAAAAAGAATGATCTTATATGTTTAAAATAAATAATAATAATATATAACCTTTATTATTTATTGGATACCATTAATTTTAAATTAGAAAAAAAAAAAATTAATTCGCAATTATTTTAAAATAATTTTATTATTGATTAAAAATTAAAAATGCGAATAAATATATATTTAAATAAAATATATATTTTATCACTAAAAAAATAATATGTAATTCTTTACATAATAGTAAAATATTATACGACATTATTAATGCACAATGTGATCCTTAAATAATCGAAAAATATGCATTTTTTTTTCTTCTTCTAATTGAAATTTATAATATAGTTTGTTTCATAAATTAATAAATTTAATAAAAACATTATATAGAATGGAAAAATATATATCAATATATTTAATTTCATAGAGGTGATAAATTAAGAATAGTATAAAGGAATATCATATTATATGATTCCATAGTATAATAGCATTTAGTCTATAGTTTAAAGATATGTTTTTAAGGAGTTAAATATATTAATTTTACTTAAGTAAAAATGGGCTTTAATAACTATTTGCCGTAAGCATAAATTATTTGAGGTATATATGATAATATCGAATTTTATTTATTGTTATATTACTAAAGTTAGTAAATAAAAGCAGTCAAATTTAAAAAATATATATTAATTTAAATTTTTAAGAAAAAAGGAAAAAACAATCATTACAATTAAAAATAAATCAAATGAATTTTTTAGGTATTAATTCCAAGAAATTTAATATAATTAAAAAATAATATAATTTTTTAGAATAGCCAAGTACTTCTACCTTAGACACATAATCATCTGATGAAGAAAGTATATCACTAGATTCCTTTGAATATTATTAGCAACAAGAAGCGCGTAAATATTAATTTTTATTTGAATTAAATTAATCAATTGAATAATTAATTTATTAATATGTAGATGGGGGGCTATAAGTAGATAATTTATAAGAAAATAGCACTACTTAAAACTTCCAATAATAATTCTCAATATAAAAATTTTTTCGCAAAATCGAGGCTTTATCAAAATAAACGCAAAATCTTCAAAAAAAATCGATGACGGATTCTAAAAAATCGATGACAGATTGTAAAAAGTCGAAACCTTAATAACAACTTAAATCCATGACGGATTCAAAAATATGGAATCCTAACTACTAGCATCATTTCAATAATAAATGAAAAATATTAATGAATTATTACACAACAATTAAAAACCTTAACAAATTATAGATTAATAAAAATAAGTAGAATAAGATTAAGGCTTATAAAAATAAGAAGTATTAGATAAATAATAATTACAAAACTAAGAATAATAATAATAAGTATAATAACCGTAATAAGTGTAATAACCATAATAATTTTTTTAATTATAATAAGTTTAGCACCCTTAGTAGGTAAATACCCTTACATTCAGTAGTATTCCAGAAGAAGACTCTAGCTCAGCTTCTGCTGCCACAAAATGAATCTTAAATCCCAGCTGTTTATAGTAATCAAATAAATTCCTTGTATTAAATATTTATTTTTTAATGATGAACACATTATTTGATTTTATTGTTAGGATATTTAATCACTAGAATTCTATTATACTATCTATTATGATTTAAGATATTAATCTTATTCATTTTGTTAATTTTTATCTTTAACAAAATATTAATGATTACTATTTGTGCGAGAGTTTTTAACCCTATGAATATATAACTATTGTTACTATTAATTATATTTAGAAATTTGATCTTATATTTATTAAAACTAAATTTAAGTTTATTTTTATTACTTATCATTTTGATCAGGCCATTAAAACATTGGAATGCTACATGACCGTTATATTCCTTATTAAGTCTATTACTTTTATTATTATCATTCTATTATTATTATTTTTATTATTAATCAAATTATATATTTTGATTTTGGTTTAGTTGACCTTCATTTTTATTTTAATGTTTATAATTTTCCTAAAATTTCTTTATACACCATACTGTCTACATTTATTCTTATTCTTTAAATTTTATCGTTTCTTTTGTTAATATATCTTCAGTTTTGAATTCTAAATCTTTAAGTAACTATTTATAATTCTTTGCATGTTTTGCAGTTTCTTACAAAGCCTAATATATATCATATTATTATATATAGTTTAATATTAATACTATTTTCTTCTTAACACTTATCAGATTTTGTTATCTCTAATTCTAATTCATTCCAATAAACTTAAATTTATTTTTACATTTTTTAGTTTTTACCTTTTAAAATTGACCGTGTTATTTCGATTTATGTTTCTTTTTTCATTTATTGATTTCAGTTACATATTTTTATTAATTATAAATAATATTTACTTAGTAAAAATTTTATTTCATATTACCAAAGTATTCATTATATCATATAGTTTTTATTACTATTCACCTTAAACCGAAAGTCCATTTTAATTTAAATTATTTAACATTTTATCTATATTTCTATCACTAAATAAAGCCTTAAAAAGTAAATTAACACATCTTAAATATAAAAATTGCATAGAATGGAGATAATATATATATTTATTTATTAATGGTTAAAAATTTAGAATAGTATAAAGGAATATCATATTATATGATTCTATGGTATCATAACATTTAATTTAGAGTTTATACATATGTTTTTTAAAAGATTAAATATATTAATTTTATTTAAATAAAAAAGGATTTTAATATCTATTTTACTTACGCTTTAATTGTTCAAGGTATATATAATAATATAGAATTTTATGTATTGTTATATTATTAAAGTTAGTAAATATAGACGGTCTAGTTTTAAAAAAAAATATTAATTTAAAATTTTAAGAAAAAAAAAAAAAAATAATTATCATTAAAATAAATAAAATGAATTTTTTAGGTATTAATTCAAAGAAATTTAATATAATTAAAAATTATGGCTATAACGTTACTAGTGATCATGTAACGAAATATGGCTATGATGAGATTAATTTCTCACATTAGGAGTCATTACAAGATAGAATTCTCAAAAATTTCAAACCGGCAAATTACGAAGATATTCGCTTCGCTGCAGATTTCCTTAGAAGAGACATTATACTGTTCAGATACAAAATAGAAGAAAAAAGCAGTGATAACTTTAAATCGGATTTTGCAAATAATAGCCTACCCCTTCTAAAAATCTTATTTAAATTACCTTATAAACTCGGTCACTTCCTAGCTATCTATAACATTTCCCCCAATACTAGTTAATAAGAAAGTAACTATAAACCCTTTTAAACAAATGAGTACTCACTCCCTCATAATAAAGTTGATTTGGATAATGAGGTATAAATGAACCATTAACTTACTCGGAAAATATCCCCCCTTCGCCTAATACCAAATCTTCTTAGTAATAAAGACAAAAAAAGAAAGTAGGTAGGACATTAAAAAATGTAGACTTTGATTAGGAAGGAAACTAAATTTCCTATATTTCCATTAAAGATGATGGTTGAGAGTGCAGTATTTTAGGTAATCATAAATCCTACTATTCCCATATCCGTAATAAGCACTAAGGCATTTTTCCAAAATATAACCTATACGATAAAAATGGTTAGAAAAGAAACTCCGTGAGGCTTCCCCATTCTCAATCGTAGTAATCTAAATCAAACTGATGTAAATTAATATAATAACATTTAATCCACAAACCCGCAGGGAACATAGATTTCTAAACCTCATCCTTCAAATATTGGAATATCTGAGATTTCTCCCAATATTCCTATCAACTCATATATCTAATCTTAACAAAACACAACATACTAATAATATATATAATAATAAATCTTTAGCACGAATAATAAAAATATAGTAAATATACTTTAATGGAATATATTATCCCTCTAAAAGAAGACACATTATACTCTGTGGAGATCTCAACTATGCCTAAAATCCTATTAACTTCTTCCACAATATTAATGACGGACTTCATCACACATTCTAGAGAGGATAAAAGTAATCTGTCACTGATTGGATTCTAATAAATAAACGACCTGTTTCTGCTGAATTGACCTACAAGTATTCTGACTCTTCAGACCATCTAATACTACTTGCATCAATTGAAATCGCTGGTAATTCATAAGTCAAAAAAAGACATATTGTTCTATCTGATAAGTAAAACTCATTAGCACTTTGAAATCAATGCTGTTCAAGAAATGATAACTTTGACGATTTCTTAAGAACTCATTTATCCTTATAAAAAAAATTTAATCTAAAAATTAAACATAGAGTGAGACTATTTCAGAAAAATGATTAAAAGAGCCCCTTAGATACAATGAAAAGCTAAATTGATTAGCTTATAAGAAGTAAACACTTGTTTATAGCTTTCTCTAATATATAACGACTGGCTATTTTAAAGCCTAATAAAAGGGAGGGTGGGATAATTAATTGCTTCATTAATGACAATGATGAGATTACTACCGGGTATGATGAAATTCTTTAAAGTTGCATTGGACATCTCTCTAAACTCTCTGGGAAACTTACTCCCATGGAGTTGAAATCTATAAGAGATTTAGGATTCCCCTATTTACCTCTTTTATCCGATACCGAGGTGGTCTACCTGCAATAATTGATTTTTAGCAATAAAGCAACTACTTTTGGTTTTATAGATATTTGGTTTAAGAAATGCAAAAATCCTTAACTACATAACAACTGGTGGAACAATAGCACTATGACTTTCTTAGGAAACCAACTATTCTATACAAGATTGATCCCTCCGAATAAAGCATACCCAGATATACCTAAATAAAACCAATTTAGACCAATAGTGGTGCTTAGTTCAGCCTTTAAATGGTTAGTACTGAGGTTTTACCCTAAACTGAAGAATTACATGAAGTACTCCATGAACAAAAACTAAATTGGTTTTATCACCGGAACCCATGTTAGTATAGAACTAGCTCTCTAGAAAATTATAAGCTACAATTCTAAGCATAATTAAGGCGTGATCTTTATAGACTTCTCTTCTGCTTACAATACCATTAATAAAAACAGGTTATTTGATATCATTAGGAACCTAAATATTTTCGAAGAAAATGAATTCTAATTCCTAGAACTCCTCTCTAAAAGAGTTTTCTTTTCCGCTGGAAATCAAATTACTTGTCTGAGAGATGGAACGAACTAGGGAGGCCCCCTTGTCCCTGCTTTCTTCAATATTTATATGGAAGAAGTAATGAAAGAGATAACTAAAAATTTCACTAACTTTTGGTATAAACTCTATGCCTACGATTTAATTATGATATCTAAGAGAAAAGATATGAGAAAACTGCTCAAATTCACTTTGAAAATAACCTAAAAATTTAACTTTAAGCTAAAAAAATAAAAAAGTGCAATATTCTTTCTTAAAAAAAGAGAAATACCATTTAAGTAAGTTTTATGTATACATATTGATAGAAATTACAAAGTAACTTGGAATTACCTTTAACAACTTTGGGACGATTAAGGAACTTTTGAAAATCGTTCTAATTATATATATTTTAAAACCAGATATTTTGTTAAAGACCATAGTTTCGAGAAGCAATTCCTGGTTTGGTAAGTTTATATCCACCTATATTTTCTCTATATTGCACCAATCCTAAAGACCTAACCCCTAGGAATTTAAAACCGTTTTCATAGCCTTTGGAGACTGAGTTATATGCTGTTTAAGGATCTTCCAAGAAATCTGTCCTTTAGTATTCTAGACCAGATATTCGAATAAACTCTAAGCACTGAATAGTTTATGAGAATTAAGAACCTAAGAAGGATCGATGAAAGATTTAATGACGAGTGTCAAAACTTCGTTGACTTTTAAGAATACAAAAATAATATACAATAATCTGCAATTCTAAAAGTCCTTCCAAATAACTTTAAAAAACTTTTTTACTTCTAGAAATACTTGTGTGGTTCCATCAATCCCACCTCTCTCCTAAGGTAATACTTTAACATTTTGGAAAAGATATAGTCACATTCCTTTAAGATGAATTAAACGTAAACCTGAATTCTATTAAGGAAAAATCCAATTCTCCAAAAATTAAAAAAGTAAACTCTAAGGAAAAAGAGAAGAAAATGAACTAAAAATAGCCTTCATTTTAAAATCAGTAGAAACTAACCTTATTCCCTAGTAATGCCCCTATAACTCCAAGTCCCATTCGAAGCATTTATCTAGGCTACTATGACTAAAACTGTGGAAACCTAGAGCTTCCAAGCTTGTAGGACAAAAGAAATTTTGAAGCTGATGTCACCCACTAATAATTAGAGAACCCCAACATTGATAACTAATTCTTGAGATAAGAAGATGACCCGATTTGGGACTTTATGCTCAATCTAAATTGAGACTAATCCCCCTTTAACTTAACTTGCTCCAGTTTTAGAATTCTATCTGAATACCCCTGAATTACTTAATAAATAACTATGAAACCATATAATCTGTTATTTCTATTTTATTTTGTTTTTTGTTTTTTTATTTCATAACTTGCTTTTCTTTAATGATATTTAAAAATTGTATGTTGTGATGTTTGTTTTATTTTATTTATATGTAACCGTAACTGGGTAAAAAAAAAAATTTAAAATTAATATAATTTATTAGAAGAACCAAATTATTCTACCTTAGTTAGACACATTCATCTGATGATGAAATGATGTCACTAGATTACTTTGAATATTATTAGCAACAAGAGGAGTGTAAATATTAACTATTATTTGGATTAAATTAATTAATATGTAGATGGGGGCTGTAAGTAGATGATTTATAAGAAAATATCACCTCATAAAACTAACAATAATAATTCTCAAAATAAAAAGTAAAAAAAAAAGAATAAATATTTAATAAAAAATATGAATAATTCAATTTATTCTAACAAAAAATATATTATATATAGTTATATTTTATTAGTAAGTGATTAAGAGAAAAAACTAGACCAACCTTGATAATAGTAAGACGGTTTTATTTCTAAACTTTATATTTATTATTTATGTATTAATATGATTAAGCAATTATTTTTCAAATTGAAATTTCTATTTTAACCAATAATATAAATTTTTTAAATAAACTTAACTCTAATCAATTTAAAGTAAAGTAGATAAAAGGTTCAAAAATTAAGCAACCTAAATCGAATTACTCTAAGGCCAAGTCTAATCCTTAATGACATTTTAAGCAAATTTAATAAAAAATATCTAATCCTAACTAACATCTTAAGCAACTTAAATCTACTAACTCGAAAACTAAGTTGAATTATTAATAACATCTTAAGCATCTTAAATAAAAATAACTCGATGAAAAATCGGATCATTAATAACTTAATTCCAATAATTTCAATAATAAATGAAAAATAGTTTGTAATAGGTTTAATAACAATAATAAGTTTAATAACAAGAATAAGTTTAATTACAATAATAAGTTTAATAACTATAATAGTAAGTTTAATAACAATAATAAGTTTAATTCCAATAATAAGTATAATACCCTTATTAGGAAAATACCCCTACATTCGTTAGTATTCCATAAGCTGATTTTAACTATGCTTCTGCTGGCCCAAGATATATCTTTAATCCCGACTGTTTATAGTAATCAAATAAGGCCTCTTGATTGATAAAATATATAAAATATTAGCATTTATCATTTAAATAATAAATTGTAATAAATAATATCTTCCTTTGTATCAATTAGAATTTAAATAAGTTTTAGATATGTAAATTTAATGAATATTATTAAATTAACATTAAGACTAATAAAAATATAAATGTATTTATATTTATATATATTTTTAATTTGTATTATTAGTAAAATATTTGAGTTTATAACACTTATTTTTCTATTTATTAAATAATAAATGCACTATCTTGAAAAGGGGAGAGTATAGTATCATAATAATTAATTTTTATCTTCATTATCATTATCATGATTTATTTATATATTTTTATCTAATAGACTTGTATAATCATATCTTAATCCAACTGCAAGAAAAGAAAAAGTATTATGCTAGTTTTTGGTTTTCGGTGTTATACTTTTTTTACATTATTAGGAAGATAATTCTTTTATTTCTAATATACATACATACATAGTAATATTGATTTATCATTATATTAATTTGTTGAGTTTATTTATTATACTCTTCATCATTATCTTAATTTTCAAAATGAATATATTATATGTTTAAAATCAATAATAATAATATTTAAATTAGAAAATATAAGAATTTAATTTGTAATTATTTTTTAATAATTTTATTATTGATTAGAAATTAATAATGTGAATAAATAAATCACTTTAAATCAAATATAAATTTAAATAAGATATAAGTTTATATCATTAACAAAATAATATATAATTCTTTACATAATAATAAAATATTATGCAACTTTATTAATACACAATGTGTTCCTTAAATAATCTAAATATTTGCATTTTTTAAATGGAAAAATTTATATATATTTATTTCATAGTGGTGATAAATTAAGAATAGTATAAAGGAATATCATATTATATGATTCTATAGTATAATAGCATTTAGTTTATAATTTAAAGATATGTTTTTTATAAGGTTAAATATATCAATTTTACTTAAGTAAAAAAGGGCTTTAATAACTATTTGCCGTAAGCTTAAATTGTTCGAGGTATATATGATCATATCGAATTTTATTTATTGTTATATTACTAAAGTTCGTAAATATAGGCGGTCAAATTTTAAAAAAAATATTAATTGAAAATTTTTAGAAAAAAGAAAAAAAAATCACAACAATTAATAATAAATCATATGAATTTTTTAGGTATTAATTCCAAGAAATATAATATAATTAAAAAATAATATAATTTTTTAGAATAACTAAGTACTTCTACCTTAGACACATAATCATCTGATGAAGAAAGTATGTCACTAGATTCCTTTGAATATTATTAGCAACAAGAAGCGCGTAAATATTAACTGTTATTTGAATTAAATTGATTAATTGATTAATTTATTTATTAATATGTAGATGGGGGTCTATAAGTAGATAATTTATAAGAAAATAGCACTACATAAAACTTCCAATAATAATTCTCAAAATAAAAAGTAAAAAAAAAAAAAAAATATTTTAAAAAAAGTATAAATAATTCAATTTATTCTAACAAAAAAATATTTTATTTATAATATCATTTTATTTTAGTAAAGGATGCAGAGCTAAAACTAGGCCAACTCTGATAATAGTAAGAGAGTTTTATTTCTTAACTTTATTTTTTTATTTTTTATGTATTCAATTACTTTAGCAATTTTTTTTCAAATTATTATTTCTATTTTAACCAAAAATATAAATTTTAAATATACTTAACTCCAATAAATTTAAAATAAAGTTTATCAAATAATTCAATAACTCTAAGGCGATATGAAAACTTTAGCAACTTAATTCCAATAGCTCTAAGGCGAAATCAAAACTTTATAAACTGAATTTGAATAAATGAAATAAAAAAAGAATAAAAATTAATAAGTTTAGTTGCCACCTTAAGTTTAATAATAAACTTAGTTAACTACCCCTACATTCAATAGTTTTCCATATGATGATGATAACTCTTCTTCTGCTGGCCCAAATGCTGACCCAAAATGATTCTTTAATCCCAATCATTTACAGTAATCAAATAACTCCTCTTGATTGATAAAATAAATAAAATATTAGTCTTTATAAGTTAAATATTAAATAGGAAATAATAATATATTAATTTTATTAAATAAAACTTAAATAAATTTTTAGATATAATGAATATTATAAAATTAACATTAAGACTAATAATATTATAAATGTTGTTTATATTTATATATATATTTATATTATTGGTAAAATATTTGAGTTTATAATGCTTCTTTTTATATATAATATATAATAATTGTACTATCTTGTAAAGCGATAAATATGATTGTACTAGTCTATAAGATCAAAAAGAATAAATAATTAAATAATTATAATGATGATGAAAATTAATTATTATGATACTATTAATTAATATTAAATATAGGTTTGTTATTATTACTTATCAATTTTGATCAGGTTACAAATACATTGGAATGCTTAGCTATAATATCAGTACACTCCATATTTAGTCTAAAACTTATATTATTATTTTTAATAAATCTCATTCTATAATTTGTTGTATTAATAGTCAAATTATATATTTTGATTGTGGTTTAACTAATTTTCACGTTTATTTCTAGCAATTTAGAATATTCTTGGATATCTATTACCACTTAACATAACCATCCGAAAACTAATATATTTTATAATATAACGATATATTAAGGTATTTTACTAAGAATTTATGTCATAATTATGATTTTCTTTATTTTTACTATTTTTAATATGTTTCATCTCTAATGTTTATATTGTTCCTAAAATATCTTTAAGAATGGTATTATCTTACATTACATACTCCCTTATTCTTAAAAAATTTGTCCTTCTTATGGTATATTCATTTTAAAAATTAAGATAACGATGAAGAGAACAAACTCATTAAATTAATATAATAATAAATGAATATTCCTATATATGTATATTAGAAATCAAAGAATAATCTTACATGTTTAAAATCAAAAATAAGAATATATAAAGCTTTATTATTTATTAGATACCA
Organism: Miamiensis avidus; assembly: GCA_037039885.1. Classification (NCBI taxonomy): domain Eukaryota; phylum Ciliophora; class Oligohymenophorea; order Philasterida; family Glauconematidae; genus Miamiensis; species Miamiensis avidus. The sequence continues at coordinate 317,414 of JAWVGU010000026.1, forward strand.
TTAATTTTAAATTAGAAAAAATAAGAATTTAATTTGCAATTATTTTTTAATAATTAAATTATTGATTAGAAATTAATAATGTGAATTAAATCAAATATATATTTAAATAAGATATAAGTTTATATAATTAAAAAAATACTATATAATTCTTTACATATTAATAAAATATTATACAACTTTATTAATACACAATGTGATCCTTAAATAATCTAAAAATATGCATTTTTATTTCTTTTTCTTCTAATTCAAATTTATAATATAGTTTGTTTCATAAATTAACACATATTAAATAAAAACATTGTATTGTATTGAATGGAAAAATATATATTTATATATATTTATTTCATAATTATGATATATTTAGAATAGTATAAACGATTATCATATTATATGATTCTATAGTTTAATAGCATTTAGTTAATAGTTTAAAGGCATGTTTTTTATGGGGATAAATATATTAATTTTACTTAAGTAAAAATGGCTTTAATAACTATTTGCTGTAAGCTTAAATTGTACGGGTATATATGATAATACTATATTTATATATTGTTATATTACTATAGTTAATAAATATAGGCGGTCAAATTTTTTAATAAAATTAATTTAATATTTTAAGAAATAAGAAAAAAAATCATTACAATTAAAAATAAATCAAATGAATTTTTTGGGTATTAATTCCAAGAAATTTAATATGATTAACAAATAATATAATTTTTTAGAATAGCCAAATACTTCTACCTTAGACACATAATCATCTAATGAAGAAAGTATGTCACTAGATTCCTTTGAATATTATTATCAAATCTTATTTGAATTAAATTAATTAAATTATTAATATGTAGATGGGGGGCTGTAAGTAGAATATTTATAAGAAAATAGCACTACATAAAATTTCCAATAATAATTCTCAAAATAAAAAGTAAAAAAAATATTTGAGTTTATAATTCTTCTTTTTCTATATTTAATATAATTATTGTTCTATCTTAAAAATGGGAGAATATGGTATCATAATAATTAATTTTCATCATTATCATCGTTATTTATTTATTTTTTTTGATCTAATAGACTAGTATAATCATATCTTAATCCCACTGCAAGAGAAGAAAATGTATTATGTTAGTTTTTGGTTTTCGGTGTTATACTTTTATTACATTGTTAGGAGTTTTTATATTCTGTATTATTTTGCTATTAAAATTTCTCACTAAAATAATCGTTTCTTCCTCGAAACGGAATATTTTCGTTATTTTATCTTATATTATTTGTAGAATTATCTTTTTCACTATTATTTGTACTACAGGTATTTTTTTCTAAATCCAATATGTCTTAATTTCTGATTTTTGATTACATATCTATTTTCAGTACTTTTACATTTTTGTTTGTTTTTAATAAATTATTATTTTATTATTAGGAGTTTTATTTTTTTATGATGAACACATTATTTGATTTTATTGTTAGGATATTTAATCACCAGCATTCTATTATACTATCTATTATGATTTAAGATATTAATCTGATTCATTTTGTTAATTTTTATCTTTAACAAAATATTAATGATTACTATTTGTGCGAGAGTTTTTAACCCTATGAATATATAACTATTGTTACTATTAATTATATTTAGAAATTTGTTTTCGATTTTCATCTTATATTTATTAAAACTAAATTTAAGTTTATTTTTATTACTTATCATTTTGATCAGGCCATTAAAACATAGGAATGCTAGATGATCGTTACATTCCTTATTAGGTCTAATACTAATTTTATTATTTTTTATTAATATCATTTTATATTATTATTTTTATTATTTATCAAATTATATATTTTAATTTTGGTTTAATTGACTTTCATTTATATTTTATACATTTTTAAAAATATTTGGATCCCCATTGCTACTAATATTACAATCAGAAAACTAAGATACTTTTATTATGTTTTTGTTGTTTTTATTTATTTAATAATTTTATTAATAATTTATGTTATAACTATAATTTTCTTTATTATTGCAATTATTATTTTCAATTAATTTGATCTCCAATGTTTATAATTTTCCTAAAATTTCTTTATGCACTATATTGTCTACATTTTTTCTTATTCTTTAAAATTCTGCCGTTTCTTTTGTTAATATATCTTCAGTTTTGAATTCAAAATCTTTAAGTAACTTTTATAATTCTTTGCATGTTTAGCAGTTTCTTACAAAGCCTAATATATATCATATTTTTATATATAATTTAATATTAATATTATTTACTTCTTATAACTTTTCAGATTTTGCTATCTCTAAATCTAATTCTTAGCATAAAACTAAAATTTTATTTTACATTCTTTAATTTTCACTTTTTAAAATTGACTCTGTTATTTCGACTTATGTTTCTTTTTCATTTCTTGATTCTATTTCAATTACATATTTTTATTAGTTATAATAATATTTATTAAGTAAAGATTTTTTATTTCATATTACCAAAGTATTCAATATATCATATAGTTTTTATTGCAATTCACCTTAAACCGAAAGTCCATTTTAATTTAAATTATTTAACATTTTATCTATATTTCTATCACTAAAGCCTTAAAAAAGCATATCAAGTTCTATTAAATAGAAATTTATTTACTCAACTAAATTAAAATTTAAAAAATAAATAATATTAAATTACCTTTTATCAAAAGATTTTAAATTTCTTCAATAAATCTATGTTCATTAACCTTTTTAATTATATCGTCTTTCTAAACTGGTTTTATAATTTTACTTTTTTTAGAAGACATTAGTTAAATATTAAATTTATCAGTATTCTTAATTTCTTAAACATTTTCCTCAACCTGGTCTATTCTGTTTCTAAGTAGTTGATGTGTTGTTCTAGCCTGGTTATTTAATTTTTCCATTATTAGCAAATAATTTATAGTTATTATATATATTTTTTTATTAAATATTAAATACCTTCATCAAAACATTTTCCAAACTTTCTATGTGTTTTTCAAACATGGTACGCATACTACTTTTAATTTTTCCCTTTTAATAATCTAAACTTTGGTTTAGTTCTAATGCTGTCAGATTACAATCCAAATTTTAATTAAGAGTCATCAGCCTTAATAACTCATATTTCATAAGAGTCAATGACATTTCTGCTTATCCTTTCATTTCCGGCTTGTCCTGATTTAAATTTTTAAGATTATTTTTTTGGAAAATATTTTTCTTATTATAATGTTAATTTACTTTAGATTCATCTAATAAATTAGTCAGAAAAGTTAACCTCTCATTTGAAATTTTATTTTATACAGACATATTTTTATTTCCTGCATGTATGGTTATTATCTTTTTTTACTTTCAGGACGTGACGCTATTTATCTTATTCTACTATATTTTGTTAACTATAGCAATTTTGATTTAAATCTTTAAAGAAAGTATATAAGCAAATTAAAAAATTATATAAATGTGAATATATATATATATGAAATTAATTACTTAACATAAATGCGGGTAAATCTGATTTACTTGAAAGACTTTTGAAAGCCAATTCAACAAACTTTTTATTCGCATGCTCTAACTTATCTTTTAAATAATCTTGTGCTTTTTTTTCAGTTTCTGAAAGAGCTTCTCTAATTGAGTCTATTTGTTTTTTTAAAATTTCTATTTAAAATTTATGTTATTCATTGTTGTGAACATTTTTTTCCATATTAAATTTTAGCATTTCCTTTTCTTCTTTAAGCGATGCATTTTTGTTTTCCAAATAAATGACTTCCTATTTGTGAGCTGTGCTTTCTTCTTTTAATTTTTTAATTAATAATTCCTACTCTTTTATTACAATACTTTATTATTGAATTTCATTATCTTATTATGAAACTTTAATAGTCAAGAATTCATTTTATTGAAGTAGTTCAATATCATTATTAGAAGTTCCTTATTGATTTTAAGATTGGGTATCTGAAAGTCTAATAGATTTAGTAGGAGTTGCTGAGGGTTTTTTGAAGTTGTTTTTATTCATAGATAAAACCTGTTTTTATAATTGTATTAACATAAAAAATTTACTGTTTTGTTTAATTTTTATAAAATATTATTACAGAACTGTCATAGTCAGAAGGGAAGTTTTATATTTTATCTTCACAAGGAATAAATTCCGTTATCATTCTATCATTTCTTTTTATAAATTCTAACTCGTCTCTTGCATTCAGTAACTCTTTTTTCAACTGCATAATAATTCTTTGCAAGGCTTCAGGACTGTTTTTAATGTTCATTTTAAAATGATTTTAAATAATCTTGGCCCTTGTAGCAAATCTATTAATTTTAGTTTAGTTTGATAAAAGAAATATTCAAATTTAATAAAAAAGATACTGACTTAAGTGTTGATAATGTCTCTTCTAAACTGGTCGAGTGAGAGGAACAAGTAACCAATAATGAAGTTTTGTAATTTCCTCCCAACGATTCTTGTAAAATTCTAGTTAATTTCGAATCACGGTAAGGTATGTGTTCTGAATTATTAGTTAAATTATGAATCACATTTCCCAAACAACTCTAATGAAATAAAAGGGCTAAGCTAACATATAATGTATTTTTTATTTTTTTTTACTAGAGACAGATTAATCTTTTTGGCCTCTTCTAGAACATCTCCCATTGCACCTGTTTTATGGACTTTTTCTGATCCCGCCAAATCAACCAAATTTAATTTTCCCTTTTTCTCTGTATCATTGGGAAATCTCTGCTTGATTTCCAACATAAATATAGTGTGGGACCTTGAACTATATTAATTTATTCGGGTTGCGGCGACTTTTCTTGTTTGTTCTCCCAATTCAAGGACATCGAACAATTCTCTTTACGTGCTTACGTTCTATGCATCAAAATAGTTTAATAAATATTAGAAATTTTACATTTTCTATATTCATTATTACGATGCTGTTTAATCCTTCAACATAAATTCCTCGCACAGGTGACTCTTTTATTTTTAAATCTCCTCTATTCGCTGACAATAAATCAAAGAGGTTCTCTTTGTAAATTTCCATCATAGAGCAACTTAACACAAATTCAATATCATAATCACAATTTTCTATAAAATCAAATATGTGCTCTCTAATAAAATTTATTAAAAATTTTATTTTATTTCAGTTTATTTATTTTATATTTTGGTTTATATATTTTATTTAATAAATTTTAAATTTTACATAGATCTTGGAATAATTCCCTTCAAATTATTATCATGCAATTTACCAAACATACTATAAGTCTTCCCACTTCCTAAATATTAATTTCTGCTTTATAATCAAAATTTTTAAAAAATTATAATTAAAAATATACCTGTTTATCCATAAGCGAAAATAGTTCCATTGTATCCATTTAGTACATCTTGTATAGTCTATTTTCCTACATATTCATAAACATTACTTTGAGAATCTGCTACAGTAAAAACTCTATCCATTGTAAACACTTAATTGTCTGGCATTAATACTACAGTGTCATTATCAGGAAATAAACAGCATTCATTTCCAAGTCCATTTTTTGTTAAGTCTCCCTCAACTGAAATCAAATTTTTCAGTATTAAGTTTAAATTATATTTTTAAATACTAAAGATTTAATTAAATACGCACCCTTGTTGAATGGTCTAAATCGTGCAAAAACTTATATATTATTACACTTTTCTTGGTTATGCATTATTTGGTTAAATATCACATTAGAGGAACTTCTAGAGAGTCCTCCTGTTTATTTTTGAATACTTGCGTTATAGAGACTGAAATTGGGGACATTTAAATTTTCTTAAACACTTTAATTTCGACTTGATAGTCTATTATTTGTTCATATTTATAATTTTAAATAAAAATAAAAAATATTTTTACTTGCTGCCCTATTTGTTCAAAGAAATTTAAACGCTTTAATTTTTTAAATTATTAATTCTAGATCCTTTCGCCTATTGGAAATTTTATAATCTGTTAGCACTTTTGCTTCTGGATTTACTTTTGTTTCGTTAAGCTAAAGCCAAATCTTCTTTTAGTTTGTCAATTTGAGATTATCTTTCTTGTGCTTATTCATATCCTTGACTTTTAACGAAAGATTTCAAAATAGAATATCACCAACATAATAAATAATTCAAATATAGGAAATATATTATAAAATAACTTACTTTCTTTAGTTTTCATTTCTTGAAGATTATGAAGCATTATTACTATGAAATACTCCAATATTTTAATCTAAACTTTTTTAATGTTATATACGGTTTCTATTACTTATGTCATCAAACAAATTTGGAGCTTAGAAATTGAGCTTTTTATTCATTATGTTATTTATACCAGAGATGTCTTGGGAATTTAATTTGTTATCAGAATTGTTTCTATTTCTAATTTATTGCTCTTACCTTTATATAAATTGTTATGCATTAATTCAATCACGAAAAATGTAATATTTTTAGCATATAAATAAAACTGAAAGTTTTGAAATTACATTTAAAATTGTGAAGTATGTTTTCCAATAGGGGTTTTCGGTTTTTGTGAAGATTTTTTCTCCTAAACATAATTCTGTTACACATATTAAATTTGTTATATTTATGAAGAATTTGTTTATTCCTAATTATATCCTATTGAATTTTTAAAAAATTGAGTATTATTCATTTGTAATTGATATCAAGAGTAACGCTTTAAAATTTTTTTATTTTCTTTTTCCTTATTGGAAGGGTTTATTATTGAAATTAATTATAATAATATATTTAATAATAATATATTGTGTTCATAAAAAAACAATAATATATTATAATTTGAATAATATTTAATATTTGATTTCAATGTTGAATAAAACGTTTACAATATATCGTAGAATACTTTAATTTATAATAAATCAAATAGTATTAATAAATTACTATAGCATTTGAATTTGAAATATATATTATTGTATATTTTTCAAAATTAATTTCTAAAAATATTATTAATTTATATTATAAATATAAAAATAATATTGATTTTTTAATTAAATAAATCAGCAAGCATTTATTACAAATACTCAAATTCTTATTTAGGTGATTGAGGTTTTAATATAGGGATAATAAATAAATTAAACTAAATGATTAACAGAATTTAAAATAATAGAAATTAGTTTTTATATGGTTAAAATATATTCTTAGTTATTGTATAATATAAAAATTAACTCATACTACTTTCATTTTTTGTTAATTTTGCAAAATATACTATTAATTACATTTTAAAGTTACTTAGATTAAGCAAAAATAAAAAAAATAATCTAAAAAAAAATTTCTGAAAAAATTATAATATTCTAATAAAAGAATATAAAGTCAATACAATTTATAAATTTAGAAAAATGAATTGTGAAATTCATAATATTATAAAATCCAAAGTGTGTTTAACAGACAATTGCTTTGAAACCATCTGCGAAAAATGTTTATAGAATCATATTTAGCAATCTCATTCAAATGTAAAATTACTTCAAAATAAAATAATAATATATTTTACTATTGATTTATATTAAAGAGTGATGAAATAGAGTTAGAATCATTGGGACATATGCAAAAATTTTGTAAAGAATAATTACAAATTCACAATTCTTCATTAGAATATGAAATGGAGCGTATTTAAAATAATGAATAGCTGTAATCGTAGTTATTACAGAAATCAGAAGATTTAAGTGAATTATAAAAGGGTCTATAATAAATAGTTAAAAAATTTTTGATGAATTGAAAATAAAATACGATCAGATAATGCAAACATATTAAAACAAAATAGAAAAAACAATACTATAATTTAAATAAATGCTAGCGGAAAAATAGTAAGAAACTAAGGAATTGGAAACCAAGTTATATTAGAGAGACTCTTGTTATTAAGTTATTTAATTTATTCTCTAAAACAAAGATGTACATCAGTTTAAATACAATTAAAATATATTATATTCATTCTGTTTACATATTGTATTGTAGGAACTATAATAAGAAATGAAGATATTTTAGTAGGAGTACTACACTTCTTTGTAAGAGGCCTTGCCTCCTGACATAGTTTAATTCGATAACAATATTGCTCGAAATTTAAAAATTCTGTTGAGAAATTCCATATAATTAGCTCCTCGAACTCAAAATTAGGATAGTATGATTCCCAATATATAAGTAATTATTATTTAGCAAGCATTAACGTTTAAGAAAAATTTCATATTTTAATTTAGATTCAAGTAAGCAATGCAGAAAACTAACAATAAAACAAATAAATAAGTTATAACTCTACATAGTAGTAGGAAAATAGACACACCTTTGCTAGCGAAAAATTTAAAAAGAATTAGCAAGAAGAAATTCCAAGATAAAATTAAAACTTAATGGTTTAGTAAAGTTTTGGAAAAAATATTTTACAATCGAAATTGTAATCCCCAGAATACCAAGATAAGTATTATAATGAATAAAATAGTGAAAATGAAGAGGAGAATAATAATATTAATGCTATTTAAAGTTAATTTGTGAAAAATTAAAATCAAAGCTAAAATACAAAGTAGTAAGTATTCAGATCTCATACTCCTGAATCCTAATTTAATCCAGTAAATAAAAGGGATTATTCTCCAAATAATAGAGCCAATGAAATCAATTTTTAGAGTATTAGCAATGGCAATAGTGAGGGCAATAAACCAAAATTTAACCATTTACAGTTACCAAACAGTCTTATTCAATAAACTGAGTCACGATTTATTTCCCCCAGCTAAGTGGAGTCCAATAATCAATCATAAATTAATAACTATTTGTAAAACTCAAATATTCAAGAAGAGCAAAAAATGAATATAATATTAAAAAAATAACAATCAAAACTTCAATTTAAATGAGTTAGTTTAGTAATATGATAGTAAAAATTAAAACAGTAATAATCTTAATGGTTTTGGAGCAAGCAGAAATAACAATGATAATTCTGAAATGGATCTTAGCATTTTGAATCCTAATGAGTTACCTCCAACCCTTTCTCTTACACCTAGAACCTAAGCTGAGGCCTAATAAAATTATGATATTTCAATTAATAGTTTTTTCAAGACAGACAGACCTTATATGCACTACTTTTCAGATAAAAGCTTCCTCGGAGTAAACTTTTAAAAATATTTATTTAAATATGATTTTTATATTTTTTATTATATAGAATAGCGACCCCACTCTGTATATTTTTGATTTGTCTCTTCCATAACCTCATAGAAAATGGGAAAAAATTAAAATTAAAAATAAATTTCACATCCCTCTTTACTACAGATCTATAGTTACTCCGAAAGGAGATTTGTATTTGATAGGAGGAAAGGTTAAAAGTAAGGTATAGTCCTCAATTTATAAATTTGACTTCGAGACTCAGTAAATGGTGTAGCAGTAAGGAATAATAAGTCCGAGACTCAATTTTTCTTGTGTATTTTCGGATAATTACATTTACGTAATTGGAGGAGAAATAGATGGAGTTGCTAGCAGAAGTTGCGAAGTATATGATAGTAAACATAGTAAGGTAATACAAATAGCCGACCTCTAATCTCCAGCTTTTAATTCTACTTTATCTTCGTTTAATAACCTATATGTGTATAAGATAGGAGGATTTTCCTCATCCAGTTGTAAATAAAAATATTAAAATTATTTTTTGCAAAGTATTAATACACATCTATTTTAAAAGAATTAAATAGAACTATCGAAAGATTTGACCCAAGGCAAAATAGATGGCAATAATTCCCTATTGATATGGCCACAGTGAATGGAAAATTGGAGCTAATGGCAAATATCGGATGTATTCAAATAAACTAGAAACATATTTTGTGTTTTGGAGGATAAAATCATAAGAAAAAGGTATTAGTATTAGTAGTATTATTTTTAGATTTATCAGAGTTTTAATTAAATATTATTATATAAAACAGAGTAGTAACCAAGCCTTCCTTATCGAAGTGGGAGAAAACCATTGTAGACTGGGAAATTACGGAATAGTAAATTTGCCAAGCTCATGCTCAATATAGAATGGAAACGTTATAGTGCATTAAAAATAAGTGTATGCTTTAGGGACAAAAAAGAAAATAGGGAAAAATCCATATCCTATTTTAAATTTTTCTAACTTAAAATGGACTGTGGATTGAATTTATATATATGTACTTGTTAATTAATTAAAGAACAATATAAATTCTTATTTATTATTATTCTGTTATTTTTATTATTTAATTTTTCTAGCTGTTTGTATTTATTATGTATATATATTTTTAACTTAATTACTATATGAAAAATTATATATATGTATATTTAAAATTTACAATAGTAAATAATTTTTAATGATAAAATTATACTGAAAAATTGGTATTCTACATTAATTCCATTCAATCAGAAAAGTGACTAAAGCTAAATTACTTTTAATATACTAAAATTGGTTAATTACCTTAAAATTGTATATTCGGATTTAAAAATAAAATTTAATACGCGAAATATAAGTTATTGATGCATGACATTACATTATTAATAACAGCTATTTATTTGTTATAAATAAATAAAAAATATTTATACATAATTAACCAAAAACTAATATTAAAATAACAATATATTAAAATAAAAAAACAAAATAAAAACAACAAAAGCAATAATACAACTTATCAAGAAAGCTATCTATTCTCTAATAAATGAATATGAAAAAGACTTCAAAATAGTGGAACAATGCGCTAAGCAATAACTAATAGGCTAAACTGCCATCTGCCTTCTAATAGTCCTTATTCCCAGAATAAAATATAAAACAAGTCTCAAGTTTCATCTTATCTAAGGCAGCAAGACATTTTCCCTCTTTATAAAATAAGTAATTTCTATTATTATCGAAAAATCAGGCAATTTTTATATATATAAATTTGATAATTTATAAAATTGCAAGTATTTAAGTAGATTTTTAACTAAATATTTATGTCTAAAAATTGCCTATCTATATGACCATTAATGTCAACAATATTTACATACATAGCGAATGAATATAATCAAAAATAATCTTAAACTAATATTTTTATACTATTTTAATTATATTTAAAATAATTAAAAATTTTTTATTTTTGAAGAAATTCAGATTCACCCCCTACTCTTTAAGAATAAAGCCTATCAAGCTACTTGAATAAAGTTGTAAGAGAATTTCCTCCCCCAAATAATCGATCTGAATTAAAAGACGCATTAATAAAAATGAGAAATATTGCTGATTAACAAGAAAAAACTATTCAAAAAAATATGGCAAATGTACCTAACTAGTTTTAAATTTTTTATTAAATAAATTTTTAAATCAATATTCTCAAAGTTTCAGTTTTAATTAAGAAATAAATTATTTTTAGGAAACTAACTTTAATGATGATGAGGATGAGTTTGGAAGTAATTTAGATTTTGATTTAAAATAAGAGAATGCTGATGCTCATTCGCCCACTTAAAAGACTTCTGAAGCCAAAAAAGCAAATTCCGTATTGTATAGTTAAAGTGAAAAAAAAGAATCCAAAAATTCTTTTCCATTATGTAATAAATTACTTATATTTAATAGTAACCTATTGTTATTAGTATTAAAGATAAAATATTTTTTAGAAGATTTGTCAAGCAAATTGGAAGAAAATATGAATTCTTAAGCTAGTTTTTGCTCTTATTCATCTCAGAAATAATACACTCAATAAGAAGTCTAAACCCCTACACATTTAAAGAGATCATTTAAATCAGATCAATACAATCGCATGAAATAAGAAAAGGAAAACTTATGTTTTCTAAAAGAAGAAGATGGTCCCATTGAATAAATATAAAAAAAAATTAAGTTTACTGAAACTGCTGAAAAACCTATTAAAACCCTACCAAGCTCTAAATCATTAAAATTAAAACATATGAATTCTTCTCCTCCCATATTATAATAAGATAATACTGCTGAAGATTAAAATTACAAATAAAAAATGCAGTCACTTCCCTTTTTGCAGTCAATTTCTAACTATTCCTCTCCTCATATATTACCTATGAGGAGCAATTCTCCCTAATTGGGAATGTAAATGATACAAAATAGCAACATTAATAAAACATCTTAGCCAGCCTAATAGCAATAATAGTAATAAAATACGGGAATACCAGAAGTTGACGACGATGAACATATAGTTGATCAACTAATCATGCCCTAAAATAATAATTAATCTACTGCCCAACACTATTTACCTGGTATTGATTCCGAATATTTTTTCGAAAACAGATAGCAAGTTATGAATGGAACTATAAATAATTTACAAAGTAATTCTCATAGTAATACCGCTAATCATTTTAGTAACTATTTCGACGAAGATGACCCCTATAATCACTTCTCATAAAATAATAAAAATTCTTATTAGTTTGACGCATTGAATCACTCAGACTTCAATTATTACAGTCCAAATGATAATGATGGATTCGATAGATATTTAAACTGATCTGATATTTTTTTTTTTTCATTTCATTTTATATATAACATGCATTCATTCAATAAGAACAGTAATTAAATTATGATCTTCTGCTAACGTTAATCATTATGTAAAAATAGGGGAGAAATGTATCTTAAAATGCATGATTAATTTACTTATAAAATTATATTAATTTATATATATATATCAATAAATTATTTGAGATTTAATAAATAATAAACAAAATATATAAATATTTATTAATATACAAATATTTGCTGTATTTAGTAGAAATTCATTGTTAATATTATTTAATTATTAAGTAATAACTAAGTATATATTCATTTCCTTCTCTTTTTATCACTACTATTGTGTAATTAAGAACTCAAATACATAGAAACTTATTTATTTAATTATTTTTTTTATTATTAATTATATTAATTAGTGTAATAATATACTAGTAAGATTGATGATTAAATAGTTTTTATTAGAATAATACCCGAATCACATATAAAAAATGTATAAGTTATTTTATTAATTTAGTACAAAACGGACTAAAGAGTTAAGAAGAGTGGTGGTCACAGGAATGGGTAACAAAGCAAACTTTAATTTGTGAGAAATTACAGCAATTTTTAATTTAATTATAAGGAACTGTTAACCCATTAGGAGCCAACTTAGAAAACTCATGGAGAAGATTATTAAATATGGAATCGGGTATTATTAGATTAAAAGATTTAGAATAGTATAAAGATAAAACTCAATTTCCAGATGTTTATTTGGCTCCTGTACATTAAGAATTTAATCCAAATAATTGGAAAGTTAGTGTAAATAGACTAATATAAATCAAATCAACATATTTTTGCTTTATTTAAATTTATTAATTTATAGTTTACAAATAATAATTTGAATATGTTTACAATGGCAGCATGCCATGAAGCCCTAGAAGACTCTAATTTAACAGAAATTATAGAGAAATCAAATGAAGATTTAAAGCTTAGAACTGTAATTATTTATTTAGTATTAGACTTTATAAATTGTAAAATTAATTAAATATACTATAAACTTGGTTTATAAAAGGGAGTAAACATAGGGGTTATGAGTAGTAATATAACTAAATTAACAGACATATTAGTGGATGCTTCAAAAAAAGGATTTGATAAGCTAAATAGAATGACAATTTTACATGTATTAACTAATATGCCTAGTGCAAATGTGACTATAAAATATAATTTAAAAGTATGTTAGAATAATATTATTTAATTAGTAAGTTGTAATATGTTTAATAATTCTATTTAAAGGGACCATCTGCAACAGCTTCTACAGCTTGTGCTACTGGATCTTCAGCAATAGGTAGCCATTTCATGAATAATATAAGATGATGAATAAGTTTTAAATTAAAAGCATTTTATTTAAAGGTGATTCCTTCAGACTTATCTAGCTAGGATAAGCAGATATTATGATTGCAGGAGGAAGTGAAGATTCCGTATCTCCTACCAATATTCATGCTTCTTTAAAACTGCAAGCTATGTCTTCAAAGTAATATGAATCTCCATCTCACAGTTCTAGGTAATTTCAATTAGCTTTTAATATTTTTAAAATAAAATTAAAAATTTAATTTGATAAAAGACCCTTCGATAAAGAAAGGAGTGGGTTCATCCTAGCTGAAGGATCAGGAGTTTTAATTTTAGAAGAATTGGAACATGCTTTAAAGAGAAATGCAAAAATTTATTGCGAAATTGTTGGATATGGAATGTCATGTATTAATAATATATAAGTATAGTTCGTATGGATAATTTAATTTTATTTTAGCGGATGGATATCATTTAACTCGACCTCTTGAAGATGGAAATGGAGGATATAGATCAATGATTAGTGCTATGTAGGATGCAGGTAAAATTATGTATACATAATTACTAAAAAGAGCTTATTATTTTTTTAAAGAAATTAGTGAATAATAGATAGATCATATCAACTGCCACGCGACTTCTACCCCTACAGGAGATACGGCAGAAGCATATGCAATCGAAAAATTATTAAATAAAGATAAAAATTTAATAGATAGAGTGTCAGTGACTGCAATTAAATCTTAAATTGGCCATACATTTGGAGCAGCAGGAGCAATTGAATCTATTTATTCTATACTAGCATTGAAAAATGTAAATTATACTTATATTTATTTTTACTATAATTAATTTTTATACTAAGAATGTAAGTCCTGCTATTAAGAACCTTAGTAATCCAATCGACGAAGTTAATCTAAATTATATTAGAGAAAAACCAAAAGAATAAGAAATTAATTATGTTGTTAAGAATGCTTTTGGTTTTGGGGGAGTTAATGCCTCACTTATATTTAAAAAATTTTTGCTATGAAATTAAAATTGATTCATTGAATATATTTATATTTCATTCCTAATTTATGTAAACATTTTGAATTAATATTTTCAAATTTCATTTATTTACTTGTATTTTATAAATTATATTATTTAATTATATCCTATAAATAATTATAAATTACCATCATAATTTTCATTTCATAGTTAATAAATAGAATATGAGAAATTTAATTAAATTGTTAATATATGTTATGAAATATTATCTAATATCGAATAGGTATATTATTATTATAGAATTTATAATTAATAATATAGTTTATATATTTTTAGTTTAGATAAAAAATCTAATATTTCTTTTACTTACGAGAAATATAAATTACCATTTTTTAAATATAAGTCGTACAAATAATTAATGAAATAAAGATAAATAATTTTTTTAAAAAATATAATTAAGAAATATGATTGTATTTATTCTATCTTAAATTTATTAAATAAATTAATAATTTTAATGTAGAATATATAATAAAATTAAAATTCTGAAAATATATTTAGAAATTTTTTATGATATTTTTACTTATTTCTATTCTAATATCATTATACCAAGAATTAAATTAGCAATCATGATAATATTGACTGGAAAAAAAATCAGTTATTTTTATACTGTGTAGTCTTAAGTCTATTTCCTCCATGATATTAAGCATAGAGTTAATTGTAATATTAAAATTTTTTTTTTCATATAAAAAATACATAATAAATAATAGTTAAAGATATGTAATCTATAGCTTAAAAATTATTATATCTTGATAATTTTATAATTTCCCCTTTATTATGAATTAAAAATTATGGGGTAAATAAAAAATATGGGGTAAATTAATAATAAAATTATCATATAAAATAAAATATAATTCTATACTGAAAGAAAAAATTAATTTAATATTTATGAGAGGAATACATATGTGCATTATATAATATTAATAAATAAAATTATTCCTTGTCTTTTATTTATATAATGCTAAAGTTTCAAGAAAGTTTAATGTCTAAACTATTTTGAAAATAGTATATAGTGATATTTTAATTAAAGGAAACAGTAGTAGTAATTGAAATTATTAACTAAAATGACGTACAAAATTATAAATAAATGACGCAATATTAATTTGTTAAGAATATAAAAATTATTATACTTTAATATAAATTTGTAATATTATAAATGTAAACATAAAAATTTGTTATAAAATTTGTTATTATTATATTATAAAATATTAATTTTTCATTAATTATAAATAAATATGTTTAGTTAAGACATCCGGTTTATTTTAAAATACAAAGACTATTGTTTTTTAACCATAATATAAATTTTGTTAGTATGGATAATTTTATTCATAAATATGAATTGGACTCTCATTTAAATTCATAAATATTTTCGTAAACTGACCACATTTATTACTATTATACTTTTCCTTATTATTGTTATTCTTTATATATTTGTTATTATTTTATTTCATCTTATTATTATTATAAAATCATTTATTATTATAAATATTCATCTTCTAATTAAAATTGAGATATAAAAGTGTTTTCTCTATCTCTTTAATTATCAGATACAGGAGCAAATTATTAAATATATTCTTGTTTAGCAAATTACTATCTTTATTGTTCTAATTAGTTTTAAATTTCTTTTTGTATTCTTCAAGAGTGCTATCTTAATAATATGAAGATTAGTCATATTAATATTGATGATAACTTTATTATTAATCTTTCATTTGTATTGATTAATTATTATAGGAAGAAGTATATTTGGACTGATTATTTTTATATTCACAGATATTCAATTCTTAAGAATATTCTTATTTTTCAAATTAGAATTATTATGATGTAATATTTTCACTTTTATTAAATTTAGTTGTTTCAATTTGTTGAAATTTTTTTTTATTTTAAAATTTCCCTTCATTTTCTTCTTCGTCTACATAATTTTTAATAAAATCAAGATTTTCCATAAAATATTTGGTTTGTTTTTTGTTAAATTAGACAGATTCTTTAAATTATTTAAGAATTTCATTCAGTTCCTTTACGGGAGAATTTTTTTTATTTCCGTTAGCAAATCTAAAAGGCATACAATCCAATATATGTCTTCTGGTTTAATATTGAATTTAAAAAATTGTTTTATTTTCAAGTAGATTTTTTCTTCCTTTTTCTATAAAAATATAAAATTAGTTTAAACTTTAGAAATGATTATAATATTCTAATATTATTATATTTGATAAAATATTAGAATGTAAAATTAGCTAATTTAATAAAAAAAGCTAAATATACATACACACATTTGAAATAGAATAAAGATCATATAAGAAATTAATTTAGGAAAAACCATAATTAATAAATTCCAAAAAAGATAAAAGACATAAAACTAAATAAATATGCAAATCCTTTTTTAAATTAAAGAAAATATTTTACTTCTAATGACAAGGTAACTTTAATAATTTTTAAGAATTTTTCTTGCATATCTTTTAGAACATCCTAAATCAACAAGTTTTTAAACATCATATATTTTATTTTCGACCTATAAATAAAAATTTAAATATGTTTATTCCAATAATATTCCAATAATTTAAATTAAAAGTGCGATTTATTCATATGAGAAAACGCATTAATAATTAGAGTTTACCTATCTTATAACTTCAGTTCTAACAATATTAGATTATTTTTTATCCATGTATTTTCTGACTTTTTTGCTTTAATCATTTTATTTTCCAGTTTCATTGTCTGAGGAAGAATCATACATTTCTTCATCTTCTTCATTTTCTTCTTCATCATCATCATCTTCTTCTTCTAACTAATATTGATGATTCTATTCATTTTATACTTATTTTTATAGTAGGTATTTTTCATTTTATTAGGATAACGATTATTATTATTTTTCAGATTCTTATTCTACTTAGATTTATTCGTCTTCTTGTTTAATAGCATCACATTATTGTAAGGCTTGAGAAATAATATCAAAACTTTTTTTAGGTTTATTAGCTTATTCTTTGTCCTCTTGCTTGAATACATGGAGTTTTCCACTATTTTCTTGGAGTTCAAATAGACAGTTCTCTTGTTTATCGTTCAATTGATCGAAACACGGGTAGGTCATCATGTATTCATCGAATACTTCCTATAAAATACAGGTATATTTAATTAAATTTACTTTCTTTTTATGATATAATATAATATAATTTAATTTATATTAATTTTATATTTTTTTATAACAATTAGTAGCTCAAAATTGTTCAATACCTTTTTATCAGTTTAAGTGTGCGTTTCAGCAAGGAAAAGCTGAGTTTAAGGAAAGCATCCAAATTCTTCAAATTAATAAAAATCGTCCATTTGAAAGAGTAGTAATGAGTAAATAATTTGTTTATTTTATTTTATTTATTGTTTATTTTTGGTAAGGAAACAACAGATGTTAATATAATTTTTTTTAAGTATTATTTATTTTGTTTCAATTATAGTTAATTAAGTATATATGTGTGTGAATTTCTTAATAAAAATTTCCCTTATACCTTATTTGTATAATATCTAAAAGAAAATAACATACTTATCTCTATATTTTACTTGTCAAATAAATCATTTTATTTAAAAACTGAAAGAAAACTATAGATTATGCCATTAAAATATTTTTAATTAATTATCTAATAATTTTAGATATTTTTTGATATAGAAAAAGGTTAAACCACTATAATATAAAATAAAATAATTCTAAGCTCCTATTAGAAATAAAAAAAGATAAAATTATAATAAATAAATTCATATCTTATTTATATAAAAATATCTATATTTTTAGAAATCTTAAAATCTAATTTATATTTTTGTGAGTTTTTGATGTTTTTGATAAAAAACCTCAACAATTAAATAAAAGATAGAAAGATAAATACTAATTATTTGTAATTTCAATAAAAAAACTTAAATTAAAATGTTATCATAAAAAACAAATATATATTCTATTTATATTTCTATTTTAATTGTATATATATATATTTATAAAACTTAAATACTAAATAGTTCAATATTTGAAAATAATAATTAATTTTATTTGAATTATTAATTTCATATTCTACTTAACCTTAATACTAAATTTTTAGGAAATTTATTTTCCATCAATTAATTTTGAAAAATAAATGTATATACATGCAAATCTAATTATTTACTATCTTTTTAAAATAAAAAAACACAAATTAATAAGACAAAATTTGTTTTCAATCCTCTTTATTTTTAATAATATATATAATTTAAAGTATCAAAAATAAAATTATAAGTACTAACGAATTATTATGTATATTTAAATTAAGTTCTGATTAAATCATATATTAACTTAAATTATTACTATTAATTTATGAACACATAGTATAAAGATTTATTATAATAATAATAATTCTGCTTTGTACATTACATGTATTTAATTTCAATATCAGTATGTATTAGGTTTAAAAGGAAATTAAATTAAGCAATATAGGGTTAATTATAGTAATTTAGTTAGTTAATATAAATACATTAACTATTTAGATTTTATTACTTTTTAGTTATAATAAATATTTAGTTTTATTATCCAAAAAAATTTATAATAAAATTATATTGTAATAATTTATATATATATAAGTAATATATATTTTTTTCATTTTGGGAACTAAATAATTAGCTCTATAGATTTATTTTATTAGAATTATTATATTATTAATGTAGAATATCTAAATACTCTACAGACATAGGTCTTAGTTGATTAAATTATGTCTATTGAATTTTTCTTACTCAAAATAGTTAGCTAAGAAATATTAAGAAAGACTCAATTTAATTTTTTGAAAGATTCTATAATTTATTATAGCTAGTCCATTTTATTTAAATTGGGTAACATATTTTGTAGCTCCGATTTAGCAAATGAAGTATAATATTGTATGTAAAATTCCTAATGGTGCTTTTACCATCTGTTTTGTTTTATGAAAGCTTCACAGAAACTTATGCTTTCGTCAGATTCAGGATCAACTGAGAAAAAATCTATAATTTAAATAAAATTAATACAAAATTAATGCAAATATGCTTATTATAAAAATTTTTTACATTTCAATAAATTTATGAATTTAATTCTTATTTCTGAAGGACAGAATGAAGAATCACCTAAAAAATGCTGCCATGTTTTTTTGGAAATAGATTTTTTATTTTCCCTGCTTTCTTTGGGAAAATACTCATCCAAATACATTGAGAACTCTTTTTCTTTCTCCAGGTTGATATTCTAAGATATAAATTTTCTGAAAATATTTCCCAATGTTTTCCAACTATTTCTTTTCATAAAGGTCATTTTCTGTTGTCCTTAGAGATTTGTTCCTAATGAAATATAGTCAATAAAACTTTAATACTCTAAATAATTAATTTTTAACATTTTTTACTTCTTTCTTTTCTTTTGGAAGAGCTTCTTGGTCCGGGTTTTCTAAACTTGAATAGTTAGAATTATCGTTTTTTAACTAATCCGAGGAGTAGTCATTCTACTCATTATGAGTATGTTCTTGTTCAATTTTAATATTTTAATTTTAAAGTTATTAATTTTAACTGATGTTATCCTTTTCTTTTTAATATATATTCTAACTACTCTAGTGTATTATATTTGTTTATTTTAAAATACTGAAATTTTTGCAAGAATATTTGACACAATAGATTCAACTAAATTCCTTTCATTTCTTACTATATTTTCTAGTTCTTTTATATTACTATTTTACTCTTTTGCCTTAATATTTGTAATAGCTTGCTTTATTTGCTGTTTGAGAAATACTATTTAATTTGACACAATTAGTTCATATTACTTTTGTTGCTCCTGATTATAGTTCTGAAAAATTATTTGTTGACTATTGAGATACAAGAAAACGGCAACAGCTTATTAAATTTTCTAATAATCACAAGATAAATTAATGTTTTGTATAATTTTGTTATCAATTGATATTTCTTATTATAGCATAGAATAAATATCATTCATCAAATGTAGGAGGTCGTTAGTATAATAATTTAAATACTGCTATTGGTGTAACGCGAGAAAAGGGATCTAAATTGAATTATTTACTAAATTATGCATTTATAGGGGATAATTTAAACTGATAAATTATGTCATATAATACAATTCTTAAATTTTATTGTTTTTTTCCTTCTTTTTTATTGTGTTTTAAGTAGAAAATTAATATTATTATGTGGTTAATTAATATCTCGATCAAAAAGCTGTTTGAAGGTGTTATTCCATACTTTTAAAAATGAATGCACTTCTACATTACAACATATTAAAAGAGATTTTATTTATTGAGGTATTTAATAGGTGCCCAAAATATTATAATTCATTTTCTAAAAAATTTTATAATAACATTAAATAATCCATACTTGACAATTAAATTTTTTATATATGTTATAAAAATCAAAATTTAATGATATTAAAATAGGCTTTTTTAAAAATAATATTTAAATTTGAGTTTTGATAATTATTAATTATGCTATGTAAAAAAAAAACTATTATATGCTTATCTATATGCTATTTGAAAATGATTAATTTGTAATTTTCTATAATTAATTCATAATTCAGAAAAGAAAATAAATGATAAATAAATTAACAAATAATGTAAATTCTATTTAAAAATTAACAATTGTTATAGGAAATTATTCTGAAGAATGGAATTAAAAAAAATCCATATTTTAAAATGAAATATTCAAAGTATTTCTAGGATTTAATTTTTTATAAACATAATGTATAGAGTTATATAGATAAATAATTAATAGAAATATTTAGAAAAAACTTAGGTTTATTTATTTATTGTTAGTTTGTTTATTTGTTTAATATTTTAATTATTTACTTATTTACATTGTATGTCAACAAAAGTCATTAACGCAAATTACAATAGGTTTTTTATTCATAATTTATTAAACTTACTTTATTTTCTTAATAACTCTTTACTTAATTCCTGCTAAGTAAATTGTTTATATATTTCTCGAAATAAATAAACAAAATAAAATATAGACTGAACAGCAGTACATATATATTTCAATAAAAAAAATATAATAAATAAACAACAAATAAGCATAGAGATACTATTAATTTATCATATAACTTTCACACTATCCTACATTTAAAATATGAAAAAGCAAAGTTAAAGTGTAAATTAATAATAAATAGACACAACATGGATGATAGAAGGGCATTCATGTTGGGTAGAATAAGATGAGAATATCATTTAATAGAAAAAAAAAGATGAAAAGAAAGCAGAACCGAATATATTTGAAAAAGGATTAATTTAAAAAATAAATTTGGACAAAAAGGCTGCGGATATTTTATTAGAAAGCGATAAACAAGGTACTTGATTTCTTACTATATTTCTCTAAGCTTTAAACTAAACATTTATTTATTAATTATACTCACTCAATCTT
The DNA here is from genome assembly GCA_037039885.1 of Miamiensis avidus. NCBI lineage: Eukaryota > Ciliophora > Oligohymenophorea > Philasterida > Glauconematidae > Miamiensis > Miamiensis avidus. Next base: position 339,497 of record JAWVGU010000026.1, read on the forward strand.
CTACTCTACACATTAGACTATATTTTAATTTAATTTTTAGTTTACGAAATCGAAATATCGAGATTGCATTAGTCTAACACAGATGAAATGAAAAAATACCCAGATATGGTTGATATGGAAGTGTTAAATGAGCCGGTAAATAGAGGAAAATTATTTATTCAAATTTTTTGAAATTATTTTCCTAATATTAGGAAATTCTCTCGAACATCAAAAAATACTACAAAGAAGATAATATTTTCACGAAAATAGGACCAACGCTTATCGTAATGAATCCTTACAAATTCATCCCCGAGCTGTTCAGCGACGACGTATTTGAACAAATAAGAACAGATTCGTAGAGAGCAAATTTCGATTTTACTACTGCAATTCCCCACATGTAAAATATTTAAAAATACCAAGCAATTTTCATTCGCACATTTATTTACAACGATTACTAGTTGGTCGATAGCAGCGAATAGTTACAATTCACTGTTTGAAGAACAAAGAAACCAGGCCATTGTAATAAGTGGAGAGTCAGGAGCAGGGAAAACGGAAAACACGAAATTTGCCATGAAGTTCCTGACGTCTCTTTCTGAAAACAAGAACTGCTTCGTAATTTCGGAGGAGGATCAGTACTCTTCCATTGAAGAAAAGATTCTGAGATGTAATCCGATTCTTGAGGCATTTGGAAATGCGAAAACGGTGAGAAACGACAACTCGAGTCGGTTCGGAAAGTACGTGCGAATGTGGATCGATTCGAAAACGAAGAAAATTCAGGGAGCCAGCATTAACAAGTACCTGTTGGAGAAATCGCGAGTGACGACGCTGGCCCAGGGCGAAAGAAATTACCACATTTTCTATCATTTTATCAAAGGAAGCAAGGATTTGGGAGACTATGGACTCGTAAACGACCCGGCCCGGTACAAGATTTTGGAATCTGATTGCATCAACGTGGCGGGCATCAAGGATTTGGAACTCTACGAGCAGTTGCAGTCTTCGTTCGTGAGAATGGATTTCACGGCGAAGGAACAAAGGGCGATCTATTCCCTCGTCGCTGCGATTCTGCACTTGGGGAACGCGGAGTTTGGCGACGAAAACTACTCGGAACAAAATCCGTGCGTAATTTTGAATAGGGAATCACTCGATTTCGCAGCTAAGTTGCTGCAAGTTGATATCCAAAAACTGTAGAAGTCAGTCACTTTGAAAATCAGACAGATCTCCAGACAGGTGATTGAGTCTCCCGTGCCGAAAAATGAGTGCGAAAGCATGAGAGACTCACTGATAAAAGCCCTGTATGATAAGCTATTCGACTGGCTCATTTTGAAATTAAATGTCGGAATTAAGCCCGAAGTGCACAGTGAAGACTACCTCAGTCTGGGACTGCTCGACATTTTCGGATTCGAAAATTTCGATGTTAATAGTTTCGAACAACTTTGCATCAATTTTACGAATGAAAAATTGCAGCAACTCTACATTGAATACGTTTTCAAAAGTGAGTAAAAGGAATTGATTTCGGAAGGACTGGAAAGCAAACTCATGGCTCTGTCCTTCGCAGACAATCAGAGTGTCATTGATCTTATAGAGCAGAAGAGAACTGGGATTTTCGAACTTTTGGATGAGTCCTGCAGTCTTGGTAACTAGCTTTATTTATTTATTTAAATGTAAAAAATTATTAATAAATTAAACGTATAGGACAAGGAAGTGATGCCTAACTTCTGTCTAAAATATAACAAATTCATGATAAACATGAGAATATCAAAAAGGAAAAAATTAAATCCTAAAAGACTTTCACCGTCATACACACAGCCAAGAGTGTTGAGTACACCATTGACGGCTTCAGACTTAAAAATCAAGATGAAATTGCCGCTTCTCAGATCGAAACAATAGAGTCTACTTCGTTTTCAGAAGTTTAATTAATTTGGAAGGGCTAAATAAGCACTGGGTAAAGTAATAATGAAGCGCAAGAAGAGGAAGAATAAAAAAGCAATATGTCTCCTGTGAAAACCAGGACGAAATAAGACAAGTAATAATAAAAAATTTATTATATAAGATAGACATTTTTAAATTTAACAAATAACCGTAACCAAACAGATATTTGGGAGCTAAATTCAGAACCCAAATGGGAGAATTAATGTCAGAATTACAACAATGTGGAGTGCATTTCATTCGGTGTTTGAAGCCCAATGAATAAAAGCAAAGGGGACTTTTGTTTAAAATTATGTAATGTAGTAAATAAGGTACACTTTAAAATGGCGGATTAAAAATTTCCTTTAAATTTTAATTTAATTAATTTTATTTTTGTAGGTATTTAGGAATATTAGAAAGCGTAAAAGTGAGAAAAGAAGGATTCCCTTTCAGACTCCAATATTCTTAATTCTATGATAAACACCACCAACTTCACAAACCCTATGTAAATAAGCCACTCAAAAAATTAAGCCAAAATAATGAAGAAATAATAAGGTCCTGCAAACAAATTACAGAAAATGTGTTCTAAAAATATTAAGGAAATACCAGTGACGCCATACTATTTGGACTCACGAAAATTTATATGAGATTTGAACCTGCGTAGTTTTTGGGCTAAAAATTGAAGGAGTGGGCTAAATATAAGGTAATAATATTCATATTTTAAGCGAGTGAAAATAATTTTTATTTTTTTTGGGGCAGGAATAATTACTCATTAGAATTCAAAAATAAGCGAAAATGTATGTTCTTCGAAAGAGAGTTTTGAGGAATTTACACGAAATTGTACTTCTGTCAAAGAGATTCATTAAGATTTAAAACTTGTACCGAAGAAATAAGCAAAGGAAGTGGTATCTGAAGCTTTTAAATGTTAAAAAGGGAACGAGTTAAATGGTTCAGATTAAATAAAAATTCTTGTACAAGGTGTTTTCTAAATATTGTCATCAAATTCAGTGCATCAAACTGGGAGAAGAGCAAAGAATTAAATATTTGCAAGAACAAGAACTGAAGGAAAAGCAAAGGCGGGAACAACAAGAAAAGGAAAAGCAAGCCAAACTGCAACAAGAACAATAATAAAAATTGCAATAATAGGAGAAATAATAACAATTATAGTAATAATAAAAGTAGCAAATACCAGAATAACAACAATAACAAAAACAATAATAATAGTAAGCTTAAAACCAACAGCAGCAATAAAATGAAAATGAAAATTCGGAAATAGAATTGCAAAGCGAAAAATAAGAAGTACGTCAAAATAACCAATAAGACTCGGTGGACGACTTCACTAAAAACGAAAAGTACCTCCCCCTCTGGACCTCGAATATGGAAAAAAGGAGCCAATAATTCGAAACAAGACCGTATTCTAAATCGCGCTTGCTCAAAGTAATAGCTCCCCAAGACGTTCGATTCAGTAAAATCCCCACCTTCATTCAGGAGTCTGAATTCTCTCAGTGCGAAGAAGATTTGCTGAACATCAGCGACTATTTGGACTCATTTTTGAAAGTTGTCAAAGAAGCCGATTTTCTGCAATTCTGCACCCGATTCATCGTGAAGGGAGCCAATTTTTCGAAGAGTGCCAGCATTTAAAAAATGATGACCTTCCAGAAAGACTCGTTGAAGGAGCCGTTGTCGAGGTGTGACGACTATGCGAAGGAAGCGGACGTTATTTTCAGGAGCATTCTTAAGATCGCGGGAAATAGGAGGTCGAGATTCCCCTTGGCCTTCCAACAAAGCAACTGCATTTCCATCTGCATGGGACTCGACTCACTCGACGGCCAGGAAGAGGCGCAAATTTACACATCGCAAATATCGCGACAGTCTTAAAAGTTGCAGTCGTACGGGAAAAATTTGTCCCAAAAATACAAGTAATGTTAAATATGTTTACATTTCTTTTAATTTTAATAAATAAATAAATAAATAATAAATAATTTATTAATTAATTAATTAGCTCTAACGTTCTGATTCCCTCTGATAAAAACAATATTAACCCTTCGTAGGTTGTGCTTAAAATGATAAACCAGGTGATGGGAGACAAATTGCTCACGCTGAGAGATGAACTTTTCTTTTAAATTTGCAAACAAATTGAAGGCAATTCAAGTGACGGGTCGAAGAAGCTCTACAAATTCTTTTCTTTGTGCTTGAACGTCTTTGCGCCCAGCTTTACCGTCATTTTGCCGCTTCTTAATTTCTTCCTCAGCAAATTTGAAAACGAAAAGCACTCCGAAAACAAAAAGGAAGCGAAATTTATTTTTAACAAATTGGCGAAAATGGTCCAAAGTTATATGGTAATAAGGGAAATGCCCTTCGTTATTTCTAAAGAACTCATCAGCACTTGCCAAATTTTAAAAGAAGATCCCCTAGATTATCAATTCCCAGCCTCCAAAATCGGAACTGTAAATTTCTTTCTTTTTCAACAAAATAATTTAAAAATTAATCGCCTAATTATTTTTTACCTGCAGCCCATCCCATTCGAAGTGATGGAACACCACGTAAGTATAGTGAATTCGAGAAGTATAATTCCCAGAAAGGAGGAGTGGAAGCAAATAGCAGAAAAATAGAACGGAACCATCAGCATCCATTTCTTCTCGCAAGATGAAGACAACATCAAAATTGTTTCTGCGTCGCACAAAACCGTGTTTCAAACCAAATCCGAGGCAGTTTCCAAAGTAGGAATGGAAGACATGGCTCACTGCTTTGGACTCTATGAAATCAAATATTTGAACGATGAAGTAAAAATAAATAAATAATAAATAAATAAATAAATAATAAAAAAACTAGTTACGAGATATAATAATTACTTTTTTTTCAGGTTTTTGAAGAGAGTTTTTTGGCAGACGGAGACAAAATAATGGACGTGATCACGAGTCAGAGAAATGAAGAACAGTTCTTCTTTTAGCAGAAAAACAAAATTCTTACTTGCAAAATTTATCTGAAAATCAGAATCAACTACTACTTCGCCAAGTCTGACAACGAAACCATCGCCCTGCAATACTTCCAAACTCTTTTTGATTACAAAAAGGGAAAATTCAGACTGAACCAGGTCGACATTGTAAACTTGGTCGCCATTGAAATCTTCGTCAAATTCAACGGCAAAAACCGCGAAGGGGAGGAAACCATAAAGCACAACACGAAAATTATTTTGCCCGACAAAAAGAAAAGCAACCTCATACCGATGGAAAAGTGGCAGCAATGCATTTTGCAAAAGTACCAATCTCTGCCCTTTGAAAATACAACCGAGGCTCAGTTTGCCTTCCTTGACTACTTACGAAAATTTGATAAGTAAGTCACCAAAAATGTTACTTTTTTTTTTTTATTTATTTAAAAGTAATGTCATTTTATTAAGCTTTATGGGCTCCGAATACCAAGGAAAAGCCTACTCCGTTTTGCAAACTTAGGAGGGGTACGCCAAATCGAAAGAACCTGTTCCGTGCACTATTTGCGTAAAGCCGCTGCATATAGTCGTTCAAGATGAAGAGAAAAAAACGATAAATATTATCAATTTTTCAGATGTGGCCAGCTGGGGAAAGTCGCAGGGGTAGATAAGTCAGTACTTCTACCTGAAGATGAAAGACGACAAACTCTTTATTTACTCCGTCAGCAACTTGTTGTGGCCTGATTATCTTATTAATGTGTACGTCAATTCTCAGAATCACAAACATACCGTGGAGCAGTAAAAATGCAGATACCAGGACGTTCTTGCCTTCTTGCTCACGACTCTTAATGAATCTGAATAGTTTTAAATGAACGAAAAATGATTTATCAAATTTTTATTTTTTCTTTCTTTCTCTCTTTTTTTTTTTATATACTTAAAAGCCTTATACTTTTTTGGTAAATAAGTTAAAAAATATAATAAAAATTAATTTTATAAATTTTAAACTAAAATTTTTATAAATCATCATTTTAATTGAATTTGAATATCAATTGTTCTTTGTCTAACAAATATTTCCTCACTTCTTTGTTTAGAATAATACATATTGTCATGAAAATGTAATAATTAATAAAGACATGATTTAGTTAATTATTATTTAAACCCAATTTACTTTAGTAGAATTTGTATGTCTTTATGTATATTGATACTTAGTCAATCTAATTGTAATTCTCTAAATTATATTATTAATTACCTTCTTTTTTTTTTTTTCCCCTTTCTTTTAAAATTAAATTAATTTTTGTGCGAAAAAAAAAAATAGAGAATAACATAGAATATTATATACCAAACCCAATATAAAAATATGGGGAAAAATTTGAACAAACAAGATGTAAAATTAGAATAATATGTTGTAGAAAAGATCGTAGAAGAAAGAAAAGATAAAAACGGTTAGAAAGAATACAAGATAAAATGGGAGGGTTACGGAAACGAATACAACGAATGGAAGTCAGAAAGTGGATTAAGATCATGCCAAGAATTAATCAAATAGTTTAAAAGAGGATATACTCATGTCGTGCATGATAACATAATTAAGCAAATTTTAGAAGTAAGGAGTGGCATAGATAGTTTGGAATACAAGGTAATTTGGAAGGGGTACTCCCCTACTGAATATACCTGGATAAATGAATAATAATTCAAATCTTGTTAAATTATCAGCAAAATTCCGGCAAAAATCAAAAGGTAGAGGAATTTATTACTTCAGGAAATGCAAAAAAAATCACAAAAAAGCGGAGGAGGAAGAAGAAGAAATGAAATTGAGGAGTACGAACCTAAAAATACCAAAAAACTACGCACAAACAATGACATCAATACTAGTGTTTGTAGTATTAAGTAAATATTAAATGTATTTAATTTTTAATTTTTGTAATTGCCAAATAAATTAATATAAATCGCGTCTATTAATTAAAGAAATAAAGAATTCAAAGAAAAGGAAAATAACATTTAAGATTACAACGAAAATGATTAATAACTATACGAAGTTGAGGCGGTTTTAAAAAAGATACTAAAGAAAAAAATTTACTACTTGATCAAGTGGAAGGGCTATTCTTCACAATATAACTAATGGATTCCCGCCTAAGATTTAACCTAAGATCTAATTATAGAGTACGAACAAAGTTAGCAATTAACAAATTAAAAATAAAGTATAATTCTATGTGAGGATGATGTTGATGGTGGTGAGGATTATTAGGAAGAAGAAGTAGAAAATGTGATATAAAATAATAAAAAAGAAGTAAAAAGAAAATAAAATATAAAAAATTAAGAATAAAACGATTAAAAAGCCCTCTATTGTGCAAGAATGAGTGCCCCGATGAGTTCAAACACTAAATCATATAAAGTTTCGGAGATATTAAATACGTAACAGTCTTTTATTAAAATAATAAGCATTTTCTTCAATTTGATGTTGTAGTATTTATAAATAAAATTTTTAATAATAGGTAAAAAAGTAAAGTACAAAGATAAAAAATTTAAGAAAATAACTAAAGTAATGAATTAAACAATCGTAATTTAAATAAAAGCAGCATTATTAATAGCGAAACTAAGCAATAACAGCAGTGTTAAAGAGCTTCTGGTAGAAAAACTGTTAGACCTTCAAATTATTTTCCACCGTAAAAAAAAAAAAAGAGAAGTCAAAAATTAGAAATATAAAAGTGGAAAATATTGAAGAAGAAGAAGAAGAAGAAGAAGAATACGAAGGAGAGAATATAAACGGATTTTAAGAGTAAATAAAAAGTCCTTAAATAACTCAAATTGAAAGTGGCATCAAACTTTAACGACCAGTCATTGTGGCCGTCAGAGACTTAGAAGATGGAGGAGGAAAAGAATATCAAATTTAGTTTGCTGATGAATCAATTATTGAAAATCGACATATGTGTTGGGTTGAGCAAGAATATATTACAAACTCTGCCTTGATTCTAGAATTTGAAAAAAAAAATTAAAAAATATCAAAAATAGAAAAAATAGAAAAAAAGAAGAAAGTAATGGAAAGCAAAAAGAAAAGTAAAGTAGCAGAAAGGAGAGTATTTTATAGCCAAAGATCGTTCCAATTTTAGAAGAGTTAAATTAAAATAACGATTAACCTTAATGCGATGGAGAAAAGTCTAAAAACTTAGAATATCTGTAACATGAAGAGGAAAAAACTATTGAAAACCAAATAAGTAATGAGAGTTCTCATTAGCAATAATAATCAGGTGATTAAAATATGAATACTAACCAATAAAAGGCATAAAGAGGAACGCCATACGAAAATACCTTTAAAAGAGTTATTTCAATTGAAGAAATTTCTTAAAATCAAAATGAAAAAATGTGCCAAATTGAGTGGGAATAGGACAAAAATTATACAGTTTTAAATTCAGATATTCCCTATTTTGTGGTCGAAAATGATTTCATACAGGGAATTGTAGAGTACGAAGCGAAAAAATACGAAGAAGTTATGGAAATTAATAAAAGAATCGAAAATGGAATCCAAAAATTGAACGAAATCATTTAATAATATCCGAAATTAAAGGGGTAATTTTTACCATACGAATAATTTTGCAAAGAAAATGAAAAAAATAAACTACCATTAAAATTATAGTGTGGTGACATTTAATATGTGGAAGAAGGTTAGCAATAGGATAAAAATTATATTTAAGAAAATTATGAATAAAATAAAGATTGTATAACTAATTTTGGCGAAAATTGCGATGAAAATCATAATAATTTAAATTTTTTTGAGAATAGTTTGAGTAATCCATTTAATAAGGAACAAATCTATAAATAAATTTAGTAAAATCACATTATTAGTGATTTTAATTTGAGTGAACCAAATAATAATAAAGATTTATAAGATTATAACAACGCAGAAAATTTTGTTTTGAAAAATAATGAATAGCAATAACATCATCTTGAACACAACTCACCAGAAAGTTTTTTACAGAGAGATGATACTGGCAATAATAAGAATTAATAAGACACTTAAGAAATATAGAATGATACAGAAAATTAGTATTTATAAAACAATTGAAATATTTGCTTAATTAATTTGAATAAGACATTTTTTAATATAATATAATTAATTTGATTTGGATATTAAAATATTTCAATTTGTAACATTTTATTTATTTTAATTAAATTTTTTAATTTCTTTTGTGGTGGATAGTATTAGTTTAACCATACATCATTAATCAATAATTAAATAATTAATACAGAGATTGTTTTATTATTAATATTCGATAAATTCTATCTATTCATTAACCTTTTATTCTCAAGAAAAACAAAATTCAAAATTTTTTTTCCATTCATTCATTGATTCATCCATCATATTCACAATGTATAATAACAATAACAATAGTAATTTGCAAAATTCCAGTAACTAATACAATTACAGCGGAAACTATCGTTCGGCTTCACAGCCTCAATTATATATGAACTAAATAAAAAATAACTCTATAAGTACAATAAAGGATTATTTGAAAGGATATATGGATTCAAAGGGAATGTTTCCTGAGTATTTAGCGCACAAGAAATTGCTGTCAACTGCTTAAGATAGAAGTTACGAAGATTCACTGCTGTAAAATAAAGTGCCGGGATTAGATAGAATGTATCGAAATATGGATAATACCATGTCAATTATTCAGAATAAAGAGGTATTTAATTACAAATTGGGAAAATACAATTTTTTATATATTTATTAAATATTTAGAAACATATAAAAATATATATCAAGTTAGAACTTCAAAATGAACTGAAGCATTTGGGAAATTATACCACAGAATACGATAAAAGAAGAGCACAACAATTGCATTTATAAAGACTTCGAGACCAAGCATATGACTAAAAAGATATTTATAACAGTTCATTAAGTATGTCTTAGGTGTATCCAACGTCATAACTCTAGCAATCGAAATTGATAAATTTGAATAACAATAATAATAATACAAGCAATTCGATAATATATTACGATAACAATAATATCAATAGAAGTGATAATGGCAATTAAGGCAATGTTTTTTTGCTGAATAATAACAATAGTCAAACACAACCTCTTTCAAATCAATACATCAATAGTAGCGGCTACAAAGATGCAATCAGAAACTAAGTTCTGACGAATAGCATATTGCAGCCACAAAATAGTACTTAGGAATTTAATCAAAACTATAAAATGGAGCATGGATTTGTTCTGCGTCTCGATTTCATTACGGCTCTGCCATACAATTACAAATCCGTTCAAATTTTCATGGAATTCCACATTTAAGAAGAAAAAGATGTGAAATATTCATTTGCATAAAATTACCCCGTTGAAAATGGTATGAACAAACATAATTATAAATAAATTGATCAGTTATTTAAATAATTCCCTCAATAAGTAAAACAAAAAATTTAATATTTGAAGAAACTCTGAATTCCAAAAGATGCATTCCCTACTTCTCGAACATCTTCAAGCTATTTCCCCACCCGAATTTGAAGCTGTTTATTGAATGTTGGGGCTACTAGCAAAAAATAGCAGATGTTGACGACCAGCCGATAGGGAAATCATGGACGAAATTCGACGTGTTTGATAGCAATGGACTGCTATAGGTCGGGAGATTTAAGCTCCCATTTTACACTATTAACTCAAACCAAGAACATAATAAATATATTTTTTCTGAAAGATACCTTGATAATTCGTTCTTAAACATCAGAGTTTCGATTCCCAACGATCCTGTTCTCGACACGAATACAAGAAAGTTCAATCCTAACCAATACGCGATTCCGAATTCGCATTCGTATTAAGTCGAGGAAAAGAATTATTACTACGATGAAGATACAGAAGACTACACCGCAAAGCCCTTCGGGTATGATGTCAGTAAACGAGGAGCGAAAGTTATAAATTATGAAGATATCTTTCCTGTTGAAACTTAAAACTAATAATAAGACTACAATATAAGATCGTATAAAAAACAACATATATATTAAAATAATTAATTACTCGTCTTTAAATACCCACATTTTTTTTGGTTTAAGAAATACTGTTATGTTTGGACAGCCAAGACCTTCATAAAATTTCTAAAATAAAGTGAGAGAAATAGAATAACTAAAGCAGGAAGACAGATACTTTGAAGAAAAAGGAAAATATGGAACCAGAGATTTCGATAGCGAATATTTTGCAGTAAATCCGCAAACGAACGAAAAGTACTATCCCAAATTCGAAAATGCTGGAAGAAATAGGTACCCCCCTCCAATTCAAGTTAATTTTAAATTGTTGTTTTTTTTATTACTCCTTCTTTAATCTACTATTTTTTTCCAAATATAGCACCTTACATCTAATAAAAAGGGGATTTCTACAATAATGGAAGAAGATTCGATTTCAGATAAAGTTTCAGAGGCGTGGTCCTCGTAAAAAGGTTCTGAAAATTTAAATTAAAATAATTTGCAAAAACTCAGAGAATAAAATACTGAATAATCTTCTGTTTCAAGCAATTCACAGCGTATCAATAACACAAGGAAATAATAAAACATAAATTTTGAAGATTAGCAGTAGAGTGAAAAATCATCTGTAACAGATCATTAATAATTCGTATAATAAAACCGAAAAAGCCGTAAAACTCTAAATTAAATGTGAATTTATATTTAACTATATATCATTTTTAAATTTAAATGTTTATATTAAATTTAAAATTTTTTTTTACATTATCTATTACTATTTAAAAGATGGGAAATTTAATAATTAATATTATTTTTCTTTTATAATTTTCTTCATTTTTTATAAATAATTTTAAATATTTTTGATATATGTACTGTAACTCTGTTTATTGTTTTAAAATAGAGGAGTCAGAGTAGGATTAAGAAACAGAAGAACCAAATATTAGAAACGACATCTTAAAATTAAATTAGGAAAATTTAAATAATATGAGTAATAGTGAGGACGATGATGATGATGATGATAGTAGTAGTAGCAGCAGTGAAGAATAAGAAGATTCTGATTTAGAATTTAATAAAATTTAAGACTCTTAAAAAGCCTTATACATTGAACTATCATATATTTAAGATATGCATGATACTAGAGCTCTGAAATATCGAGTTAAATTGATAGGGGAAAGTTAATATGTGCAGGCCAACATATCGGGTTCAGACGCGATAAAGGATAGAAGTGGAAATAAATGCGATTTTAAAGTGAGAAAAGAATTTAATTAAAAGACTAAATTTATTAAAATTTTCAATAATTAACAATTAAATAATAGGGAAGTTTGGAGGTGCATAAAAAAGACAAAAGGTAACAATATTTTGAATGTCAGTAATGTTTTAATGTAACAAAAGGTAAATAGATAAGTTTATATTATTTATTTCAGTTCATTTAATTGAACCTATATTTAAACTTGATAAGATGACATTTTGAAGTAAAAGCTCAGAGTTATAATTGAGCTATATGCATATGATAAAAATGAGAAGTTTCCAATTTACGAAAAATTTGGAGAACTTGAGCACAATTTAATAAAGGACAAAGAAGAGGGAACGATAATGGAAGGGAAGTTTGAAAGATCGATTTTTCAGCGTCATAGATTCAAAATTGTAAGGTCAGCCATGGAGTTTGGGTATTTTATATTTCGTGACATTTACAAGGAAGATAAAAAATATCAAGAGGGAATAGTGCTTTAAATAAAACTAAACTAAATCATGAATTTCGAAACCGAGCAACAGCGAAATGGGTCTTCCGTTTCCTGTGATGTTTCACTGTTGATGGATAGATCAATAATTTAGGACGACAATGGCGATGTGGCTTTGTATAATATGAAGGACAAGGCTATTCCCATTGGTCCTATGAAGGCTAACGGGTAAACGACGGTTTAGTTTGGATCAGATTATGATTTAGAATTCAATGTAGATTTAGATGAATTAAGAACAATGAATAGAGGAAATTTATATCTATTTTACGTGATTTTTATTTTGAAAATCAGCCAAAGGGATTAAAGAACGGATTATGGGTGGTTCGCCCACCCTTTGTTCAAAGATATGGTCAAATTTAATACAGGGTAAATTTTTAAACTATGTTAAACATAAATAGCGTAATTTTAATTCACATTTTTTAAGGAAATTTTCAAAGCTTTTGTGGAGACCTCCCCCAATTTTGGATGCTCCTTACGACTCCAAAGACTATAAACATTTACAAGCGAGTTTAAATTTTGAGATTAACTACGTTTTATATAAAAGAAAGGGAAATGTAATAAAGGAAGATCCAGTGGTTAAAATTTAAAAGAGGTTTTAATTGGAAAGATAAAAAGAAATGCAAAGAAGAATTGATCTTGGGCTGTAAAATAGGTATGTTAAAATTGACATCAAAAGTGTTGATAAAGTGGACAAACTTGTAAAAAATTTCACTCTGCAACAACTGATAATGAATGATACCTTCATTTTAGAAGATAAATTTAACGAGGAACTGGTTCTTGAATTCGATAATCTTGTTCCTGATGAAGAAGTAATAATATATAAATAAATAAACTATATTATTAGTTTTTCTTGTGTTAACGATTTTTAATAGCAAAAAGCCCCTGTTAATAATGATTTCACCATTAAAATTGAGTACAATAAGTTACAAAAATGAATAAATAAAAAACTATTTATTACATCGCAAATATTTTGAAAAATGAGTAAGTTTTATTTTGGACTATAATTCCACTTTTCGATAAGAAAACTAATGAAGTTCCCGATGGAGAAAGGCATATTCAGCCGCTATTTTATCCTCCTCTTTAAAAATTTCAGAGTTCAATCCTAAAAAAGCAAGAAAATCAAACACCCTTTTAAAATATATAATTACAGTAGGCGACTTTTTTGATGATTTGGAGTGAATAATCATTGTCTAAATTAGCTATTTTTCTTTTTTCTTATAATTTTATACTAATTTTAAACAAAATTAATAGAAACAGAAAATGATAAAATAATAAAATTAAATAAATAAATATATATATATAAATAAATTCAACATATATTTAATTTAGAAATAATCTCCTATTTTTCATATTATTTGTATTATTATTAAAAAATTGTTATTATACTTTTCTAATAATATCATGTTGTATTTAGTTTTTGTTTTTATATTCTATATTTTCCTTTGGAAGCAAACTTAACTAACTAACCACTTCATTATATATTTGATAAGTGGAGATAACAAAGTTTTTAATAAATTTTATTAACAAAGTAAGTAACTAAAATACAAAAACTACCAAGTAACAAAAGACACAATTCCATACCCATCCATTTGTAAACAACAAATTTTAAAAAGATAAAACAACAGCAAAAATTGAAATGAACACCATACAAATATACGAAAAATAGCGCTTTGGAGTATTGCATTATCAGAAGCATTGAAAATATTGACACTTCACATGGATAATAAGGTAAAAAATTAGCGACTATTCGTAAATAATACAATTTTCGAACACCGCATTTTACGCTTTGGACATTGCTAATTTATAAAAATTTTTTTCTTTTCAAAATAAACGAGCAAAGTTATTACAATTTAATTAGATTTTAATTAAATTTATTATTATGCTTTAGCATATTTTGTCTGAAAAAATTTGCATTCTCTTTCCAATTATATCTCAATTAATCTTAAAATATTTTAGCAAAAAACTGAATTTAATAGCAGTAGCAAATATATTTCTAAATGAATTTTTTATATTTTTTACAAATAAAATGAACTATTTTAATATTATTAATATTATTACTTAAAATATTTTTAACGATAAAGAATTTTTATAATTTGATATACCTACATAATGCTATATCCAAATAATAAAATCCTTCTAAAGTACTTTAGTATAAAAGGTATTCACCATTAATATATCAATAAAATATATTTTAAAATTATTAAAAATAATTATTCCAGAGAGAAAAATATTTAATTATATATAAAAACTGTTTATTTAGTTTAAATAAATTGTTTTATTGTTTGCAAACTATTTATTTAATGATAGTTTATTTACCCAGCCTTTTTACTTACTTCTTACATAAATAAATAATTAAATATAAAATTCTTTAATTATCCGATAACTTTGGTGTATAGATTATATTCATATATGTATATATGTGAATGATGAATAAATAATTTAATTACTTATGAATGTATGCATTAATAAAAGAAATTAGAATCATAATTAGAATATATATATATATGTTCATATAAACCCTATTAAATAGTTTATTTTTTATTAAAATAAAATTTAAAGAAATTTAATTTTTATGAAAATTATTACTTACTTAAATTAATTATTTTAATTTATTTATTTTATAATTTTATACAGGTAGAGGGATTTAGAGTAAAATATTTAAATTAAAATAGAAAACAAATATAATGTCTTGTCAGCCAAAGTAATACAATAAAACATAAATGTTTTTAATATACTTTATTTTAATTTTACCATTCTTTACTTTTTAAATTATATTTTAAAATAACTATTATAAATTATAGATATATCCAATATATATTAATCAAATATATGATGATATTTTAAAATGCAGGACAAATTAATGATAAAAAAAGGAAGTTTAATAAAGTTTTAAATATCAATAAAAAAGGAGTTGGGGAAAGGAATTTTAATACGAAGTCAAAAATGTATTTAAATAATTTACGATCATAAATTATTATAATATTCAAAAAATAAACACATATTAATTATAATTCAATATTACTTATAATATTAAAGAGAAAAAAAGAAAAAAAGTAATAATTAAAAGGTCTGTAAAAAGACGGTAGCCACTTAATATTATAAAGAAGAAAAATAAAAAAAACAAATTAAAGGGAAAGGAATATATATACACATAAATATAAACAGATAATAAAATTATACAAAAGAAAAAAAACAAAACAAAACAAACAAACTAACAAAACCATCACTTTAATTAATAAAGAAAATAATTTACAAAACAATACAAATAACAAATAAACCTATAGGCAAATAAAAGAATTTAAAATGGGAAAACCCAAAGAATGTAATTATGAAAAGCATGAAGTTGTATGGGCGAAAATAAGAGGATATCCCTGCTGGCCTGCAGAGGTATTATTAAATGAAAATTTTAATTTTTTCTCACAAAATCAGCTAATTTAAACTGAAATATTTCAAATATTGATGAATAAATTAAATAAATATATAAAATGCGATAAAAATGACTAAAAAATCACTTATTTTTAACTAAAGGTACAAAAAATATATGATATAAAATAAGATGATGGATCTAAGCGAGTAGAGTTATTAGTAAACTTCATCGGCGACAACACCCAGTAAATTTTATGGCACTTTTTTCCATTTTTTCGACTCCATATTTGCCATTTTATTTAATAGAGTCAATTTTTTCATAATATATAAAATGAATTTTTTAATATTGTTAGTGCGAAACTTCCACTCGACAAAATCTACAAATACAAAGACAATTTCAAGCAGTTTGGGACGAACAATAAGTAGAAAAAATTGCAAATTTCGATAGAATCTGCTAACAAAATCGTTGATGGAATATCAACATATCCTTGTAATTATTTAATTTATTTATTCACATTTTTGAAATATTTTTTCAAATTTTAATTAATTATAATTTATCTGACCCATTGTATTCAAGGTGAAATGAAAAAATTCCAAAGAAAAAACCCATGGGAAGTGGTGAGGAGAAGGACACAAAGAAGCCCAAGTCCAAACGTTCTTCCTGCACTGATAATTCTTCTTAACAGTAATCCAATTCTCGATCTTCGTCCTCTTCCGGCTCCAGTTCTTCCAATTCTGACCAGTCCTCGAGTTCCTCATCCGATTCTTCGCGGGAGGTTAGTCCGCAAAGGAAGAGATCGAAAAACCCCGTGTCTAGTAACCCCAAAAAGAGATCCAGTCCTTAGGAAAATTCATCTCTAACGAACAATTCAACTCAGCCTGAAAATAGTCTAAAAATAAAAAAAAAGAGGGGACTTCTTCCTCCAATAACAACAGTAGCAAGGCCCCCAGAATCCTAATTAGAAAACCCATTTAAAAATCCATCCCAAAGCCTCACCAAGGCAACTCTGACCGCAGTAGTTACCTTTCGGCAGACAGCAACTCCGATAGTGAAGGTGAAGAGGATTCAAACTTGGGACCCAAAATTCAAAGAAAGGCTTTAAAAAAGAGTAAGCATTTAAAAAAAAAATTATATTTTTATATATATAAACATGAAATATAAAATTAATTTGTTTAGTATAGAGAAAAGTATCGAAAAATTCTGTCAACACATTATAAAATCAAGAAAATTCAGAAGCTTCTCAATAATAGAACGTATTGAATTTCACAAATTAATTACGAGTATAAAAAGAAGCTCAAGAAGAAAGGGGTAATAAATTGACTCCCATTCCGATTCTTCCGTGACGAAGAATTCATCCAGAGTTTAAAAAAATCAGAGTTCTCAATAGCCGAACTTCAAATAAATAGAAGACATGGCAAAAGAAAAATTATTGCAGTAAAAGGAATAGTAGCTGTCAAATCAGCAACAACAAAATCCAATTAACCAAACTAGCGATTTGATAAAACAATAATTTGAATTAAAAAAACATATTGACAGTGGCTCAGTGAAATAAGAAAACAACAATAATTTAAGTGTAAAGAGTTTAAGACAGAAAATAGTAAAAGAAACGGATTCTCAAATATCAGTGAACAAAAATAATTCCGAAATAGGCTCATTTAGAATAACCAGCAGAAAACAGCAACAACAACAACAACAGCAACAACAATAACAACAATAATCGTTGAAATTGGAAAAATTTGATAGTAATATGCCACAAACATCTTCTCCCGAAGGCGATAAAAGCAATACCAATGAATAAAAGCTCAAAAAGGAAACTAAAGAAGTAGAATAAGAACAAAAAGAGAGTCAGACCAAAGTATTAAAAAGTTTCGATAATCTCTTCCAGGAAATTCTATCTCTTTTGGTGAATAGTTAATACAATAGCAGACAGTTGGAGTAGTCTCTGAATCAATTGATCTATAAAATAAGGGACATTTGCGAATACGAAAACGATCAATACAACATATTAAAAAACGGGATTGATATCACACAATTTTTGGAAAATAACATTGGAAAAAACATAATGTGCATCAAAGATTTGTTGATGGAAAAGAGGTGCGTCTTGGGAAGTATGGCCGTGAATGTGCCACTTTTCGTAAAGGAATTGGATCAAGTGGTCGTCCACCTGAAAACACTTCTGATCGACAAATACTTTGACAACACACAAAACCTTAACGAATTGAAACAAATTTACCAGAGTCAGCCCCAAAGATAAAAGCAGGAATTGAAAAAAATCATGGACAAACCCAACAGAAAACAAACGGAACTGATTGAAGATATTGTCACCAAGGCCCAAAATCAGTATCATGTAACCCAGAACTGCAATTTAAATTTACAGCATTCGAACAAAAGTCAGATGGAAATTGAATCTGAGCAACTGCCCGGCAATAAGTCACAATAATTAGAACCTGAAATCAACAACAACAATAATAGAAGCAATTAGATGACACCCGAAAATTTCAAATCTAATCATCACGACTCTAAAAAACAAATTTTGGGCAACAATTAAAACAAAATCAATGAAAGCGAACTCATTATGGATTTGGAAGACCCCAGGCAATGTGGAAACCAAATTAAAAAGAAATCCAGTGACATTTTAAATATTTGCGATTCTTCCTATTACAATAACAACACTAACAATAATAATGCTAATCGAGCCAGCATACTGAAATAGTCTAATAATAATTTAGTAAATTAATAATAGTAGGAGAATGAAACTTATAACATTTCGAGTACAAGCGAAAATAACGAAGATTAGGAGGAGTTAGTTGATAAATCAAAGGCAAATAAAGTGAAATAGAACTAATAGATAAAATAAATGGATAAATCTAAATAGCAGCAGAAAGGAGGCAGAGTTACGAGATTCAGATAAAATAATAAAAAATACGAAGAGGAAGACTATGAAGAGGAGGAAGAAATCACACAAAAACAAACACAAAAATGATTCCCGACAATGGATAATTGGCATTCTCTCCTTAGACTCAGACAACTGTTTCCAACAACAATGACATTTTATAACAGTAGAGTCCTCTCATGAAATAAAATGTTATGAAGAAAGGGTAAATGCAGTCTTAACTAAATAGCAATAATGCAGCTAATAGTAATGCAGAAGGAACTTAAATATTGAGTAATTTAATTTAAAATCCAGACACAAATAATAATAATAGTAAGCATATAAAAGACTATAAAAATAGCAACATTAATAATAGTAATGATCAAATGCTAAATTAAAATATCCATTAATTGTCATAGTAATAACAATAAATAGAAACTATAATGAGTGGAGAGTCCTCGCAAAATAACAATACTATTAACAATTTTAACTCAGAAATAATGTTTTCTTCTGCTAATGTTTCTAGGAAATAATCAGAATAAATAGCCAATCCTACCTATTTTAAAAATAAAACTAATAATAATACTACAAATACTTATTAGGCCGCTGGAAAGCTCAATAATTTTAAAAAGCAATAATAATAACAACAAGAATAAAGATAAATGGAAATGAGTACCCTTCAAATGAGAAGGAAAGTTTGCCGAAAGATATTACAAAAATTACTTTTAAACTATGAAATTACACGATAAAAGGGGAAGAATTTGTAACTAATATAGAAAAAAATATTGAACACTGATCCTCTTTTAAATAAAAAAATATACCAAACCTAAGTCGTTAATGTCCTTAAAATAATAAAGGTATATTTTAATATTAATTTTTATTTCTCTTTTTTGACTTAATTATTCATTTTAAATTTTTTTAATATAGGGAAAACATCTAACTCTTGAATAACTTCTAAATTTGAATGATGAACCTTATAATGATTTCACAAATTTGTGTAATTAAATTTAAATGAATATTAATTATTTAATATAATATTTTATTAAATTTATTTTTATACATTAAATAGAAGAAACATTGCAATATTTTTCTAAGTAAAATAGTACAACGAATTCTAGTTCACAAAAAGAAAATTATGATGTCTAATAGTAATAATTATAAACTTTCCAATAAATCGAACAACAATAATAAAATTAGTAACTAAAATTATATAATTGCTGAATGGTTCCTCTGTACACAATAACTTATTAATAACCTGACTATTTAAGGTTTACTTAATTGTTAATAGTAATAATTAATAATATTTGATTGATTTTTTACATACCAATCTTATATTCAATTAAAATTAATATATATATAAAGTATATCTTACTTATTTTTATTTACTATTTAAAATATTAATTAAGTTCCTTATATTTCCACATAAATTAACTGTTTAAAAATAGAACGGCAAATTTAAATAAATTATCTTATAATGTTATAATTATTAAAAATATATAATCTTATAATTATAAAAAATGGCATATTTTGAAATATTTTCTCAATTTAAACTTTTATTTTTAAATTATTATATTTTATTTAAAATATTTATGTAAACTAAAAAATTGAACTTTTAACTAGAATCGTTTGGAATTACATTTCATTACAAGTGCCCACTTATGGTTACATATATTAAACATCAAAATATATAAAAATCTAGATTTGTTTAGATATAGATTTTATAAAAAATAATATTTACGAAAATATATATTAGTTTTTTTAAAACAGTTCTGCTACATTAGGATACAAATTATATAGACATTAATTAGATAGATTATGGTTTCATCTCATCGAAAATAAGTAAAAAGTCACATATATAGGGGGATGAATACATGTGGTTAAAGAAAAATCCTTAACCATTGATAACATTTTAGTATAAGGAAATTCTGTGATATAACAAATTATTATCATGGTTAAGAAAAATACTCCCTTTGATAAAAAATTTTTAATTTTTCCAATAATTTTTTATATAAAATTAAATAATTATTTGTCAATATAAAAAGTATAGTTTTCTTGCTTTCTATATAGAAAAACTTGATTTATTTTAAAAAATAAAAATTAATAATATGATTAATTAATTCAAATATAAAAATAAAAAATGATCTAATACAAATTTTGATGTGGCAGATAAATATATTTTAGTTTATTTTTATATAAAATTATATGGAGAAAGTTTTAATGAAGAATTCCAATAGATGCAAGAAGTATTAGATCAGAGATTTCAGTTTCTAAAAGGTCAATTCATCATACTCACATAATTTATATATTAGAAACGAATATGTTACTTCTTCAGAATGTATGGTGAATTTTATCATTTATATTGTGATTGATATTAATTGAAGTCTCTGTAAACTACAAAGCAGGTGCATCTCCTCCTCCTACTTTTTCTTTATTCCTCTATGACTTAATTTCTCTATTTTAATACTCAATACTGAAACTTGGGGTGGTATCAAGTTAATAGCCTCTTATTTCTTATAAGAAAAATATGTGTGGCTTATATTTTTTTGTATATCCCATGTACCCATTTTGAAAAAATGAATACTCCATAGTAGTATTTTTAGAAAGTATTATTAATTTGGCTATTGAATTTTATTATTATAGCTGCTATTAATATGTTGATTTTTGATGTGAATTTATATATGTGTGAAAAACATTGGACAACTATCAATTGAGTCAATATTTGTTAATTATGATTTATAAATCTATTTTCCTCGAGTTGAATTAGTACATATTGCTATAAGAGATGACTCACTGAGTCACATTTTTTAAGTAAGGACTCTTTTAATTTACAGAGATTTGAACTACATTCAATTTAATTAATATTTTCATTAGGAATTATTATTATTAGTTTAACAAAAGTATCTTAAATAATGTATTCTAAAGGAAATATATAAATAATTTTATAATAATATACCAACATAAAATGTGTAAGAAAACTATGCTAAATAAAAATGGTTTATTGCAACAAAAAATGAATTGAAGATCAACTTATATTATCGTTTATATAGCATTTTTATAATATGATATATTCTTAATTTTATAATTAGTAAATTTATATAATTCTAAAAACCTATAAATAACTTGACAAATATATTCAATATAAACACAAAAAATATTTTATTGATATAGCTCTAAATAAGTATATAATATTTATAATTGATTGATCTAATCTAAATACTTTTATTTATATATAAATTCAATAGTTTCTTAATATTTTATTAGAATGATCAAATTATCTTGTATTTATTAAATCAATTTTAATACTTTGGTTATTATCAATCACGATTCATTTAGATTTCTGATAAACCTGAATCGAAACTAAAAAGTTATTATATTTATTATAACTATTCAATTTATTATTACATTACATCTTGCCTTTAATTAATCTATCCAATTTATTATTGCATCATATCTTATCTTTGATTAATCTATCCAATTTATTACTACATTTAATCTTGCCTTTGATTAATTTATCCAATTTATTATTACATTTCATCTTATCTTTGGTTAATCTATCCAATTTATTATTACATTCCATCTAGCCTTTGATTATTTTATCCATATTATTATTACATTTCATCTTATCTTTGGTTAATCTATCCAATTTATTATTACATTCCATCTAGCCTTTGATTAATTTATCCAATTTATTATTCTACTTATACTAAGGTTTCACCCAGATCTGCATCATTATATTTTATGTTAAAAAAGAATGTTAAAATTTTGCATAATAATTAATCTAAAAAATAATATATTTCAAATTAATGTAATCAATTTTACCTTTTACTAGTTGATACATATTACCTTGGGGTATTTAATCTTAGTTCAACATCTGAAGCGAAGTATTTAAAAATTATTAATTCTTTTTTATAATTCCCAATCAATATATATTTTTATTTTTTTATATTTTTTTTACTCTTTATTTTTAGTTATTTTATTGATTATTAATCGAAGTGTTATTCTCCTATATACCGTTTAGTTACAAGCTCTCATCTTTAAATAAATATAGGTGGTAAATAATTAAAATACAAAAAAAAAGAACATATATTTACCATATCCTTCATCTAAATTATCGAGGGCGAAAATCTCATTCAATGATATTGAATCTAAGGTTGAATCACTTGAATTATCTTAATATATAAAAATAGAAAATTAATATTATAATTTTATATGAATTAATACCTTGAAAACTCATTTTTGTATTTTTTTTACTAAATTTTATTTTTCTCTTAAAACTAATATAGAAATATTATATTCTTTTATACTTATTGGATAAGTTATAAAGGGGTTCTTATAAGATTTATTAAGAATTACATATATACTCATATCAAATTTAATTAACTTTGTAATAATTATTAAAAGTATATATATTTATATTGAAATATCAATCATAAGTAAAACAAATAGAAATATATAATTGATGGTTTGCATAAAAGATCACAAATTTTTTAGATAAAATTATTTTATTTAATAAACAATTAATTTTAAGTTTATATAAATGATTTTAGATTTAATATTTTTTTATATAGATAGAAAATTTTTATTTTATACCCCAATTAATTTATATAGTTACTACATAATTATTAAAACCCTTTTTTATAATAAAAGATTATTACATTATATATTTAGAACCTTATCTATTAATGGAATCATATATAAAATTTCTTTTTAAAATAGTATATTTACCACTTATAATAAATATAAAATTATTTTTTAATCTTAATCATTTTGTATAAATATAGTAAATTATTTATACCAATTCATAAAGTCTAAAATGATGCTTTTTTTTATAAATTATAGCAAAGCGTTTTAAATAATATTTCTATAATTATTAAAAAGCTATTTATTTTTTTATATTATGTAAATAGAAAGTAAAATTATATGTATAAAATATTTAAATAGTTAATAGATATTTAGTATATAATTAGATTTATATAGTTATTAGCATCATATTTATAAATAATATATTTAATTTTAAGTTATTATTTATCTTTTTCTTGCATTTTTATGATTATTAAATAAACCTTATATCTATAATTTTATATAAAAAATATACAATATCCAACTGATTATTTTAACTTTTAGTTACAAAATTTTTATATTATATTTAGATTTGCAATTTATTGACTATTTCATTTTATAATTAGAATATAAAAAATAAAAAAATTCATTTATTTATATGTAAAATTTATAATTAATACGAACATTTTTGGTTCATTAAACATTTTTATTATAAAATAATAATAATATATTAAAAATTTTATACAATATAATATAGAAAGATTATACAAATAATAATAAAGTATCAAATATAATATTATATACTATTTGAATATACAAATACAATACTCAATTTCATTTTTACTATTTAATAATTATATAATTTAACTTTGAATATTATTCAAATTAGATAATAGGATATATTTTATTTAAATTTTCAGAAAACCAAAGATTATCATAAACATTTATTAGTAAAAATATTTCTATTAATAATTATTGCTAATTTATATTTATAATAAGCTTTTACTCATATAGAAATAGGATTTATTAAAATTTAAAATATATTATTGACTTACCATAATTATTTTATTTATCAATTAATAAAGGAGTTTATAATCATTCAATGAGTTGTCTAATTTAATAATAAATTTATTTTATTAATTATAGATATATTTGATAAGATATTAAGTATTGCAGCTTTACTAGTACCTAAAATATAAATCATTTAAAAACCCAAAATTATTATTACTATAAAATACTACTTTGTATTAATTAAATAAATTTATTTATATTTAATGAATTTCTATAATTTTTTCAATAATATAATTTATGATATTTAGTTCTATAATTTATATGTTGTAATTACTCTAATAATTTTCTACTTATCTGATTAATGAATTTTTTAAATACAATTGTTTTCTGTTTTTATTAAAATAAGACAATTAATAAAAATATATATTTTTTATTTAAATATTAATTATTTTATAATAAAAACTGATAAATATTTTTACAAAGAATTTCATAATTTTATCATTTATGAGTTATATGAAAAATATGCAATAAAATATAAAATATTATAAATTAAAACATATTTATAATAATAATATCTAATTAATACTAATTATTTAATATTTTATTTTTTAATATAAGATAAAGATAATTTTAATATTTTTTTCTTTTATTTAAATTATACATTAAATATGTGTAAATATTCGTTATTTTTATTTTTTTATTGATACATTAATAAAAAAGAATACTCATTACTTATAAATTATGAATAATAGATTGTTTAATTTATTTATTTTATTAAATTTTGCATATAATCACAATATTTATAACCACACCAAATAAATAAAAATATAAATAAAATAGTTAATTTTACCTTCAAAAATATGTCAAAAGATTATTATTAAGAATTAGAAATTAATAGAGATGCCAGTCAACAAGATATAGCAAAAGCGTACAAATTTAATAATATTTTCTCTTTATTGAATTAATTTTATTATTCTAATTTAAATAATTTCTTAAGTATAACTATTAATTTAATATAAAAAGTTATATTTTATGAAAAATAAATAAGAAAAATGAAATAAACCATTACAAAGATATATATTCAATTTATTTATTATAGGTATAGAAAACTATCTTTAAGATGGCATCCAAAATTATGTTCTCTAGATCCTAAAACACAGAGATATCATTTTTGTTAAATATCTGAAGCATTTGAAGTTTTAAATGATCGTAAAATTAAAGTTATTTATCATTGATATGGAATAAAATATTTATTATCTAATTATCAAGCTGTTAAAAGAGCATTTTATGATAAATACGGAGAAGAAAAATTAAAATAAGGTCTTTTTGCTCAAGGAGGTAGTATATTAGTTTATAAAACTGAAAAATAAAACTCATACATTTTGGCTCTTAAATAATATAATTCCTATAATTTTAGAACTGAAGGGAGGATATAGATTTAAAGATAATCCTGATGAGATATTTAATCAATTTTATGGATAAAATAATGCTTTTGCTTAAATTTTTGGTATTAAAAAAGAAAAATTAACAGCTTTTTCGAATAATAAAAATTTTTATAAAAATAAAAGATGATAAAGGAACAGAAGAATTAGGAAGTATGTTTGGAAATTAATTTGGAGGTCAAAGTTATGAAGGAATAGAGCCTCCTAAAGATTTGAATGTAGCAGTTGAAGTTACTTTAGAAGAATTATACAATGGTTGCTCCAAAGAAGTATAATTCAATAAGAAAGTAATTGATAATATATTAATAAAGAAAATAATATCAATAAAATAATTATTTAAGCAATTAAACAATGATGCTAGAACTACTTCTGACTAATTGTAGAATTAATAAATTCATATAGTTCCTGGGACGAAAACAGGAGCAAAAATTGTTTTAGAAAATTAAGGAAATGAAGCTCCGAATGTGAAGCCCTGTAATATATTGGCACAGCAATTTTTAAAAAAAACTATTTAATAATTCAATAATTATTTTTATATTTATAAGCTAATTTGATATTTTCAATTGTTGAAATACCTCATTCTTAATTTAGAAGAAAAAATAATGATTTGATTTATGTATAAAAAATTAACTTAGTAGAAGCGTTAAGTTGCCCTGTTTTGAATATAAGAACTTTGGACGGAAGATAAATATTTGTTTCAATGGATTAATTAATAAGGTATAATATTATCGAATTATAGATATAATTTTATAATTTATTTATAATAGTCCTAGTACAGTAAAATAAGTTAAAGGTGAAGGAATGCCAATTAATGACGAAGCTAATCAACTAGATAATTTAAAATAATAAAAATCTATTAAAAAAGGAGATCTGCATATTAAATTTGATATAGAATTTCCAAAAGAAATTTCTGAAGACAAAAAATTAAGATTAAAAGAATTATTGCAATGAATCTTATATATTTTAAAAATATAACCATTTAAATATAGTTTTAAATCTTAAAATTTATCATAAGCCTACTAATGCAATGGAATATAAATATTATATTACAGAAGCTACATCTAATTTCTTTATTTTTATTTGTAAATTAATACCATATCGTATTGCTTGTATATTATTATTTAGTGCTACCATCGATATTGAAATTACATATTAACTAAAATATATTAAAAGGCTAAGAAAATAATTAAATAACTTATATAAGGAAAAATAAAAAACTCAAAAAAAGTAGTACTTTAATATAAACAAAATTTACTATATGCAAGAAAAGATGAATGAATCATTTAATTCGAAGAAAAAGCATAATGTTAAGCTTCCAACTCTTATGTTAACTGGTAGCAAAGATTTTGATAAAGATATAAATTAATAAGATGCAGAAAATATATTTATATATGGGAAACCTGTATAAAGAGTAAAATAAATAATAAAAAATTATATCTTAAAATTTTAAGCAAATTTATTAAAGAATTAAAATAATTGTTTAATAAAAAGAAATCACTTTTTTTTTAAATAATAAATGTTTTTTAATATTGAGATTTAGATGTATTCAATAAAAAAGGCATTTTCTTGGAAATATATTATTTTATTTTAAATAAATTCTATTAATAGGACTAGTTTTATAAATAGTTATAATTAATATTTAGTTTCATTATTATTATTTAATTAGTAATAATGATATAGTATATAAGAATATCATTTTATTTGTACTATTTTTAACTTCTAAAATAATTTGCGGCATAATAATAATATATAGTAAATTCTTGCTTAGTAATATAAAATAGCCCTTATTATCTACGTTATTTCATATTATAAAAAAAAACTACCAATTATTTTATAATATTATAATAATTTTTTTATACCAGATAAGTAAAAAAGGTAATATTAGCAAAAAAGTATATTACACTCTAGATGATGACCCATGCTATTTGCACTGGACTTCACATAAGAAAAATCATGATATATGTAAAATTAGATTGACTGATATTATGCATATAGATGAAACTCCCCACAAGAAAAATTAAATTAAAAAGGGAAAAGTATTTATATGTATTAGCATTAAAAACTAAGAAAATGATATAGTTATTGCTTTTGATAATGAAAGAGAAAAACATTAATGGGGCTTTGCTCTCAAATTATTGATTACTAAAGCTTTTTAGATAGAAAAAGAGTAAACATTAAATTAAATAAATAATAATTATTTTAAATTACATATTTTCAGCGAAAAAATGTAAGATGAATTCAAACACCTAGCTCAAACCATATTTAACAAAGCAGATGTGGATGGATCTAAAGCTTTAGATTATAAAGAAACTGAATAAGTATTGAAGTAGCTACATGTTAAATTCAGTAAATAGCAACTTTAATCAATATTTAAGAAATTTGATACTGATGGTTCACAAAGCATCGATTTAAATGAATTTAGAAATATATTACAAGAGTTAATGAAAAAAAAAGAGTTAAATCCTCTATATCAGCAATATTGTTCAAGTAAATTTATTATTTTTCATAATTACTAAAATACAATGTTTATACGGATTTTAAGGCATGACTGAATCAAGAAATTAATAAATTGATATGTATGACCATGATATGACATCAGAAAACATTCATGATTTTCTAAAAAATGAATAAGGGTATTTCATACCAGTTGAAGCTATAAGACAGAACATTTTAAATAAAAGTATAAGAAAATAATCAGGAAACGAAAGCATGGATTTAATGAATGAAAACCCTTCTATTAGTTTTTATCATTTTTCAAACATGATATTCAGCACAGAAAACTCATTATTTGATCCAGAAAAAAGTATTATTTATTAGGTAATTTAATTATATTTTTAAATTGTATATTAAAAGTTATTAAATTGGGGGATCTTTTTTATACTAAATTTATATATTTAGAATATGAATAGACCTCTAACAGATTATTATATAAATTCTTCACATAATACATATTTGAGTGGAGACTAACTTGTGGGAGATTCGGATATAAACTAGTATAAAAAAGTATTATTAAAGGGTTGCAGATGTGTGGAACTTGACACATGGGTATTTATATTTTAATTACTCAAATATGATATAATAAACTATTAGTTATATAATCAATTTATTTTTAGGATGGAAATAATGAACCAATTATTAGTAATACCATATTAATATAAAAAAAAATCAATTTGTAAAATAATTTTATTCAATTACTAAAATTATTTTAGCCCATGGTCACACCTTAACTTCGAAAATTCGGTTATATGAAGCATTAGAGGTAATAAAAAAATATGCTTTTCAAACTTCTCCTTACCCAGTGATTTTATCATTTGAAAATCATTGTGGAGAAACTTAAACGAAAATTATTGCGGCCTAGTTGAAATAGATATTCGGAGTTGCTTTATACTTATTGCCAATAAACTACGATAAATTCAAATACTTTAAATCGCCTGCCAGTTTAAAATATAAAGTAATAGTAAAGTCTAAATCCAAAATTTTTAGCGTGACAGATTTTGCAGATAAAGATCACATGTTCGACAATTTCACCACAGAAATCAAATTTTAAGAAAATCTAATTCAAAAAGGCAAACAAAACAAAAGTGATCCAAGAAGCAATAGCAATAGTCAATCCTTAATATGCAATGGAAAAAATAAAGACAAAGATTTCGAGAGAAATGCCAGTTAATGTGCGAAGGAAAAGGAAAACAGTACAGAGCTTGAAAGTGATACCATTGATTCGTATAGAACCACCTTTGAAGAAGGGAATCATCCATTTCCTCATGGTGGATTCAAATTTCATGAACTGAATTTCAATTAAATTTATGATAAAATCTTAAAATTTGACTCAATGAATGACATTGACCAGATGCTAACTGTTAGTGACAGTGATGAAGATATAAAAAGCAAAAGCAATAGCAAAAGTAATTTTCAAGAAGATGCAGAAATGGTCAATTTAACTACTATGTTTGGTATGAAAATGGATGTTAAGGATTTGAAATAGAGAACTTGTTTTCATATATCTTCTATCGATGAAGATAAGGTAATGATTTTACATATATATATTTATAGTTAAATTTATATTTATATTTTAATTTCTTCACTATTTCTATTATATATAAGACTGAAAAATATGTCTATGATAAAGATAAGGAAAATGTTGAAAAAGCTATTGATTTTCACAAATAATTTTTTTCACGTGTTTATCCAAAAGGAACAAGAGTTGATTCTTCAAATTATGACTCTACTGCTGGGTTTGCTATTGGATCATAAGTAGTTGCACTCAACTTTCAGATGATAGACTTTAATTTATTTATGTATTTGGCAAAGTTTTAAGCAAATGGAGGGAGTTCTTGTGGTTACGTATTGAAGCCAGAATGGTAACGATCAGACTGTAGGCCCCACAAAGCCAAATATCCCTTTTCATTTGAAAAGCCACAAAAAAATTGCAAATAAAACTTATATCGGGCCAATCGCTATAATATGATAGTGACTAAGATAAAAGAGGTAATTATATATTTTATAAAATAAAAATTATATAGCCTTTTTTATTCGTTATGAATTTCTCAGATTTTATATCCCCTTATGTGAAAATTGAAGTAAAGGGCCTGCCTATTGATGAAAAAAACAATAAAACTTTCAGGTCAAAAGTTATTTCTCAAAATAATTTAGATCCTTAGTTTGACTAAATGTGTTCCTTTGATATATACTGTCCTGATCTTGCAATGCTGGTATTTTAGGTATTAGATGATAACAATTCAGGAAAATTAATAAGTTGGTATGCATTGCCTATTGAATGCATTCGAAATGGATACAGAGTTGTACCATTGTAAAATTCGCAACTCTATACCATAGAACACAGTTATCTTTTTGTAAATGTTAAACTTACTTGAATTCACCAATATTATTACCATTCATATAATACCATGTATATATTATATTTAATTATTTAATAAGCAATTTACAATAAATTTTTTTTTTTTTCATTATTGTTGTATAGTGTAATCATATTTAAATGTGTATATTTTATTTATCATTAGAATGCGTAAACTTTTTTAAGATATTTATTATTATTAATGAGGTGCTAAAATGATTATTCATTTTCTATTATCTTTAACTAGCATTTACATTAACCAAATTTGATAATATTATCCCTATTAAAAAATTATAAATTTGTAAAATATACACTGCTCATTTTACTGAAAGAAAAGTTAATATACCTTTCAAATAGTGTTCTTAATAAAAAAAAATTATATTTTTAATCGATAAGTAATAACTAATTTAATAAAAATTAGAATACGAATAAAAAATAAAAAATTAGTGGCAAAAGGAAAATAAAAAATAGAATTCCTGTAAATTTGTTTTTTTTAAATAATCAATATAAAAATATAACAATAGTTCATAGAAGAAGTATTAAAATAATAAATTATTGATTAATTTGAAGGATGATAAGAAATAACGTTGAAAATTCAGTCTTATCATTAGATTAAAAATAATTAGGCACAGATGAAAATGAAAAGCATTCATAGCAATCTTCACATAACTCATCTTACTGGGACTTGGAAGAGGAAAATCGTTAAGAATAGATAATGAAAGAAAAGAACCAAAATTTTTGGAAATATAAGAAACTTTGAAATAAGAAATGTTGGAATAATAGTAGCGATAAATGGAGGCAGAAAATCCTCAAAATAACAATACTCCAAAATCCCTATTTTTAAATTCAGAATTATTTTCGCCTCTTTTAAGAAAGCTTTGCAGTATCAAAACTTAAAATTCTATAAATTCCAACAGAGATGGAAGCTAATTATAGTAAAATGGACCCATTCAAAAAAGTCTTTTTTCTAAAGACAATAATAGCAATACTCCTTAAAATTCTATCACAAATTTTAACAAAAGTTTTTTCAATAACGCGAGTAGGCAAAATGAAAGTTTTATTAGAAATTCTGAAATTTAAAATCAAAATACCTTTGAATAAGAAAATAAAACGAGTGAAGTAAAGAGTGGTTAAGAAAAAAAGCATAAGAGTAAAACATTTTCATAGTTTATTTTAAATTAAATAATTTTGTTTTAGTTTTATTTCATAAAAATTTCAATATTTATTCTAATTTACAAAACAAAGCAAATTAATTTACAAAAATGATCATATTATATATCACTTTCACAACAGTCTTTACTAATTAAAAAAATTAATAATATTTTTATTCATTCACTCATATTTGCTATATTAATTTAATTTAATCAAAAACTCTTGAAAATTTATCAAGTTATTTTGCTAATTTTTATCACTTTTTTATATATTTTCAAGTTACTTTATATTATAGTATCTACTATATATATTAAATTATTTATTTAATTATATTATTAAATATTTTTTATAGGTGCGTTTTAAAAATTTTTATTAAAAATAAAAAAGACAGATCTTCCAGAATCCACCTCTAGCAGAGTATAATCACCAGATTCTTAAATAGAAAAATTGAGCAGTAAGAAGTCAATTTTGAATTTAATAACGAAGTTTTACAGCCGAAAGAGAATGTAATAATGGATGGAGAGACAAGAAGAGTTGGGCTATTGCATGTTGGTTTGATAAAGCTGGCAGAAAAGTTCAGATATAAAAAATTTTAAAAAAATAGGAAGTGAATGTAAAAACTTTAGAAGATGGAGATGTAAAAAAAAATATTAAATTTAACATTATTTTAAATTGCCAATATGTTAAATAAATTTAATGAAAAAAGGTTTTGATATAAGCTTTATAAAAACCCAACAGAAGTTAGGAAGAAATTTAGTATATATCGAGAGCTATATAGGGACTGGAAATTTTTTAAAGTGGAAACAGTACTGAATTTAGTGAAAAAATGAAGTAAGTTTTCTCCAATGAGCAGACCACCAATGCCTTAATGAAGGGTATTAAACACAGATTTTTAAAGAAACGAGAAGTGTTATTTAAAATAGGTGAAATTTATACAAAAATGAATATATTCGAATATTAATTTGGCTAATAATAAACGTATTATAAATAGGAGAAGTCGGAGCTTCTTATTTCATTGTAATTCAAGGCGCTGTTAATTGCATGATTCCTCATAACTAAGATTCGTATTAATAGCAACAATATCCAAAAAAAAATCTATACAGCAATACTCAAAAAGGGAGCTGATGAGTATGGAAGAAGAAGACTATTTAAGGCTAATTTTCCCCAATTTAAAATGTTGCTTTACTTTTATGCCTGGTCAAGGGTTTGGAGATATAGCCCTATTAACTAAATCTAACAGGTATTACAATATAAAATTGTAAATTTTCTTATTTTATTTTCATTAAAATTATTAACATCCAGAACTGCAACTATGGTAATGAAGGAAGATACTCATTTGCTATCTTTATCTAAACAAGCTTTCGAAAAAATATTCGAAAATAAGCAGGCGGAACTTATGCAAAAATAAATTGAATATTTGAGAAACTATCCATTTTTTTCCAAAATCTCCAGCTCATTTCTCATTGCCAGTGTTATGAAAAACATGTTGATCATTACTTTCAAAAACAAAGAAACCATTTACAAAGAAGAAGACCTTTCCACTTATTACTATTTCATTAATTAGTAAAATTATTGATTTTTTAATTTAAATTCTAATAATTAATTTGATGAATAAATTATTTAAGAGGAGAAGTAGCTCTTTCGAAAGAAGTGAGAGTGTATGATGAAGAATTCGAATAGTAAACGAAGTGTGTTGAGGGTTTCCAAGTTTTGAGCAAATCTCAGCAATAAAATTTGGACAAAAGTCAAAATAGAAGAATAATTTATGCTCACACTGGTGAAAATACGTGAGGATTTTTTCATTACTTATTTATGATTGTAAATTTTATTTTTATTTTTTTAAAATTGTATCTAGATTCTTTGGAGAGTAAGAAATCTATGCGCAAAAAGATTAAAGAAATACTCGTGCTGTAGTATCGAGCAATACAGCCTTGATTTATAAAATTTCCAAAGAAGTAAAATTATTTACAAATTAAATATTAAGTGTACTTTGACAAAAAAGTTGTTATTGTTTTTATAATTAATAGAAATTGCACAACATTTTAAAATCAAGAAAACAATATCAAGTATTTGAAGATATTGTTGTGTAGAAAATTATGAGACATGAGGCTCAACTTAGAAAATTTATGCAGACGAAATTATTTACTTCTTTATCGCTTTTAAGAGCCACTCATTTTCTTAATAAAACCCAGGGAATCAATGAAAAGTTATAAGTAAATACCCAGATAGACAAATGGGAACCCAAGTTAACCAGATAAAATTTAAAGAAAAGAGGATATTTTCATAAAAATATTCGCAAAATTATTAAAAAAACAATGCAAACAACTGTGATATTAATAATAACAATATATAAATGTAGGAAGATAAGGAACAAATAAATATAGCTGGTCTAGAAAAAGATTATGTTATAGGATAGGATGGATTTTATGGAGAAAAATAAAATTTCTAATAAGAGAGAAATCAATTTTTATCTCCGTAGCATAAAAATGGTGCAATTTTAAATGGTAATTCTTTGTTGTACATTTTATTTCTAATTTTTTTATATAAAAATTAATTTTTTAAGGCATAAACTCTCCTTCCACTAAATTTTATTCCCCGAGTTATTAAGAAAGTATTCATTTACAAAACTTTCCTTCTCCCAAAAGAATTGCTTCTCCTGTAAAAAATGAGTTGCAAAAAAATCAAAACAACAATATCACTTCTAAAAAAAGGATTTTACAGATCCCTCCGAGTTTTTCAGTCTTCCAAAATAAATTTCAAAGGTTGTGTAGGCGGTGGAAAAAATGAACAATAATTAGTTAGAAAATTAGTAACAAGAAGAGTTCTCCAGCGAAAAAGACAAAATAAACAAGATTGATTATACATTTTTGTAACATTAAAATCACAAGTTTATCCAAAAGCATCTTTAAAGTGAAAACATATGCAATTGTAACCTAAATAATTAATTTTTTAATGTTATTAAAATATAACACAAATAATTTATTTTTCATAAGATTGGTTCTAAGAAAAACATAAAGAAAATAACAGTGCAAATGGAGGAGGGGGATTCTCCAAAAATAATAATAGCAATTAAAAATCTTAATTAGAAAATCTTGATCTCAAGAATTCTTATAATTTTCCCACACAAAATAATAATAGTAATTATTATATGAAAAGCAACAATGGCTTACAGTCTCAGTCATATCGCTCTCCAAAAATGAGTATTTCAAATAATAATAATACGAGAAGAGGTACCAGGCAAAATTAAAGTTAATTTCTTTTAGAATCCTAAAGCGACTAATAGTAAAATTCGCCAATAAAACACTTCAAAAATAGTGAAGATTATATTGAAAACGGAAGTTTGGGAAATTCTAAAAATTATTTGTAAATTCCACACTCATCCTAGTTAGAATAAACCCTATGCGCTGAACCTGTGAAAAGAAAATCTTCTCATTCCAGCATTCAAAATCACATAAAATAGTGTTAGCAGGAAAGGGAACGCGAAGAATTTGAACAATAGTAAGTGGCTTTGAAGTTAGAGCAGGAAAACAACTACAAAGACAGTTAAAAAAGACTCAAAAACATCTGCCAAAGACTCAATCTAGCTAAGACTTTGAAATACAAAGGCTCCGAGAAGGGAAGTTAAATGATGAAAAATAAAAACTGCTTCAAAAAAACTTCGCATTCGTTTCAAAATGCGAAGGGGAATATGGAACTTGCCTAAAATATTTTGAAAACAAGTGAACAATTTTACAAAAATGTTGAAAATAATGTCTCCATTTTTCAAAAAAATCAAAAAAAGAATTAAAATTACAACAACAACAACAGCCTAATTTATAACCCTCTTCAGTCCAAGAAAAATTCTCTCATCGATGTTCCGATGCAAGTTTCAAATCCTATCAGTTTTCGCAATTCATACCAACACCGAATTAGTTAATCTGAGGTAAATTCTCCCCTTCTACCAAAGCGAAATCCTTCATTTCATCTTGTTAAGCAGCAAAATGTGTAACAATTGTTGAAAAGTAATTCGGAAGATACATGCCTGCAGATGTTGTAAAATAATACAAAGCAGTTTTAATAGACTCAGGAAAAGCATGGAAAAAAGAATAAAACTTATATAGAAATTTAGGTAAATGATAGCAACAAGGAATTGTTTTATGATCAAATGACTAAGAAAAATTTGCATAGAAAAACACTTTCTTCTTCTCTTTTTGTTGACAAAAACAATGTTCCTACGAGGGACACCTTTCAATAATAGTCATAGTACTAGGAGAACTTTCAGCAGGCTCCTAAATCAGCTAAAGATATTGACTAAGTTAATTCACACTAAGTGATTCCGAAAACAACCCAATAAGAATTTGAAAATTTATACAGATACAAGAGTCAAGATAAAATTATTAAAAAAACTAATATTTTCCATCAAAGTTTCGCTGAAAACTTCTGTAAAAATCAACAATAAGTAGAAGAAAAATCTCCCATTGAATTACCGGTGGTTTCTTCTTCTTATCGGATGATTAAAGATTCTATTACGGCATATTCAAGTCCGAGAAAATTTGATAGTTACCATTCTATAAATTCGGGACACGAGCTAGAGTTTTAAAACCACAAAATATAAAATAAAGGTGGAGCCTATAATATTAAGATAAAACATCTTTAAAATTAGTAATTAAAATCTAAATTAAGTAAAAATCATTTACTTTTAATGAGTTAAAAAAGTACTATTGTAAATAATATGCATAAAGAATGAGAGTCAACAATTATATTTTTTTTTATTAATTTTGCTAAACATATATACATATATCTTTAATTAATGTATAATAAAATATTAATAAAATCTAATTTACTAACGTATACTACAAATATATAATACAAATATACAATTATAATTATATTTTTATATTCAAAGTATTATAGTTATTTTTATTTGAAATCAAAATCATATAATTTTTATATTTATACTCATTAGAATACAGAAGTTAAAAAAAGTACCAGGATTAATTTTATATGTTTATTCATGTTAGTAATGATAATATATAATTAATTGGTCTAATTTAATTTTAATTAGTATCCAATATAAATATATATTGTTTATTTAGTAAATTAGGAACACATTATTGTAAAAGACTTTTATATTATAGAGAGATAAGATAGAAGAAGAAAAAAATAGAGCTTATACTATTTTGTAATTAGTTTATATAATGATGTATAGTTTTGAATATGGGGATAAAAATTTTTTCCAAAATTATATTATTTAAATACATCTGAAGAGAATATACCTAATTTCTGTTTTGGTAATTTAAAAAGAATAAGAAATTTAGAGAAAATAAAAATAAAATCGAAAAATTTATAAAAACACAGAAAAAGAATAAATATAAATACCTTTCAATTAAAAACGAATAAAGCATGAATAGTGAAAATAAAAGAGCATAAAAGTAGTATAGTAAAACCTGTGGCTCCACGATAAAGATTAGTCGGAAAGACTTGACAGGTTTCAACAAGGAATCTTAAAGAAAAACCCAGATATTATTTGTATGCAAGAGGTATTTGGCCCTGCTGTCAGAAGCAAACTTACAAAGTATTTCTAAAAAAATTACTAGGTAATTACTGCCAACTATTTCGAGCATAAATACACTTGGAAAAGCTATGTTCCGTTGTTTTTATTCCTCATATTATACTGGGTCACCATTCGTCCTTATATGGAAAATCATAATGTTTTGAGCACTGTGATTTAGTTAACTTTCACCGTTTTTTTGCAACCAGCCGTGCTTAAAATGGTTATAATCTAATATATTTACTTTCTTGACAGAAAACTAAATCCTCAAAAACAAGGGCAATATGATTTTATGGCTGAAATGATTTGTCTGAAAGAATAAGAATTCGAAGAAGTGAAAGTTGTTAAAACATAGGCATTTAGAACTGATGGGTACCCGTACCCAAATTTCAGCAAAAAATATGTTAAAGAAGAAGGATTTTTTTTCAGAATAATATATTACTTGCACTAATGGTATTTCTATTACATTTAGGTAACGTTTATGAGACCAGGATATATGATTGCAACTGCGAAACACAAAGCCACTCAAAGAAATATGATTATTTGCTCAACACATCTGGTTATTGGAATTGGAGGAAACGAATAGAGAATTCATCAAACCAAGGAGCTGCATTATGAAATTTAAAAAATTGCTTACGAAAATAAGTGCCAGTATGATTACATAATTGGTGGAGATTTTAATGGAGTTGATAAGGACCCTGAATTCTAGTATTTAAAGGATCAGGAAATGAAGGACTCCTTCAGAGACTTTATGGAAAAAATTCACCCAAATATTGATCCCAATTCCATTACCACATGGGATAATGTGAAAAATCCCTATGTTTAAGACCAGCCTGAATGGGAACCAAATGGAAGAATAGATTATATTTTTTATGGAAAAACCAATATCGTTAATGACTAAATTAAAGCTGTAAAAGGTGGACTTAATCCAATTCATAGTGCTAGAATTTTTGATTAACCAGGATAATTAGTTTCAGATCACTATGGCTTTGAAACTACTTTTGAAATTTAGTATTGAATTTAAAAAGATCTTTTTTTTATTTAATAATGTATTTGAATGTATTGAATTTAAAAAGATCTTTTTTTATTATTTAATAATGTATTTGAATGTATTGAATGTATTGAATGTGTTGAATGTGTTGAAAATATTGTATTTTTTATATAATTAAAGTAAAATAACTAAAAATAACAAATGTAACTTATAGTATATAATATTTTCTTCTTATAAATATTTTAATATAAAAATTTTAGCAAGAAAATTGAATTGATTGATTATTATAAATCATAATGAATGGTTTTATAATAAACTTATTATAACATTTTAACTCAAATAATGTAGATAGAAAATGATTTAAAATTGCTATATTATTTACCTAATAAGTCAACAATCAAATGGGTTACTTATTTGCACTAATTTTTTTTAATTTTTATTCTTTATTAAATATTATTTTTATATTATAAATTTATTAGATAGAAAATATAGCTTTCATTCTTTTGTATTAGAGTAGAAAGCAATAAATTATTGAATTTAAGATGATTTTATAATATAAAATTTACATTATATTAGAAAAATCTTAAAAATTTCTTATATTCAATAAATGTGGTCGAAAATAATTAATTAATTAACTAATAATAAATATTTTTCATTATTTATAATGAAAGTAAATATAATAAATAAATAATTTATATTATAATTTATAGAAAATTTGTACATATTATTTTTTATTTATTTTAATTATATTTTTATTTCTGAAATAAAAATTAATATTGCAATTCTATAATATGTATAAATAAAAATTAAAAATAATGTAAAGATAAAAATTTTATTTTAATACATCAAAGAAAAATTAGAGCCAAAATTGTAATTTAAATATATTTAACCACAAATTATAATAAAACTCTATGGGAAATTAATAAGATATATTATTATTAGATTTATTA
Source organism: Miamiensis avidus (assembly GCA_037039885.1). Lineage (NCBI taxonomy): Eukaryota > Ciliophora > Oligohymenophorea > Philasterida > Glauconematidae > Miamiensis > Miamiensis avidus. The sequence continues at coordinate 378,710 of JAWVGU010000026.1, forward strand.
TATTTTTATTCAGATTTCATCATAAATATGCTATTTTAAGTAAGAAGTAAATATGTGTGTGTATACACATACTATAATAGAAATTATATATTTTAAGCAAGATCGTATTATATATTAAAATAAATAAATAAATAAATAAATAAAATAATATTTCTGAATATTAGTCAAATAAAATTCGAAGCTTTAATTCTTGAAGTAATATATTTATATTTACATTAAAAATATATATAATAAAAAAAATACAAGCAACTAGCTGTTTATAAATAAAAAACATCACTAAAGAAATATATAGCAAAAATAAATAAAAAAGAAAAAAGTAACCAATCTCACCAAAACACAAAAAATATAACAAAGTTATTTAATATAAACAACTCTGTTTGTAAATGATTTTTAATCCTACCGCCTTCGAAACTCCTAAATCCACATACCATCCTGAAAACTGTTCCACCTTAGATACTCTATCTGGATTTTCTTAATTTTCAGCTTCCCATGAAAAGAACAATGGAAGCAACGAATAATTGCATGCAAAGAAACCCACAATGCCAAACTAAAATAACAGTGGCAAAAAAGCAGAGAGTACCGATTTCATTGAGCACGAACAACTGTCAAAGTTTTTGAATAACATAAACTTGAGCGATGACATATTTAATTAAAAAAAACTAAACTCACTAAAATAATAATAATTATCTTAATCTGAAGGGGACCCTTGGTCCTGTTTTAAATAAAATAACAGCAATGGAAAAGAGAGTTTAAATAATATGTTTAGCATTCAAAATTGTTCAATTTCAAATTTCGAAGATGAGCAGTTCTCTTTGTTTGCAAGTAGCAAAAAGAAATCTTTTGGGTAAAAATCCAATCAGCACAAAAGCGGCCAAAAATCAAAAGTTGACAGATTCATTCCGAATAGAAAGGCTTCCAAGTTGTCAATAGCATTTACGAGCGCGCACGACATTGATGAAAACTATTACCTTTCTAAAAACGACCCTAACAGACTGAAAGGGAAGGACATCAACGCAGAAAAATAGGTTTCTGTGATGCAAATGTACAAATCCCATGTATTGGGAATGAGCAATAAAAAATAGTACAACTCGGAAATCGAAGAAGAACACGAATCACATTCCGAAAATATTTTCAAATTCTAAAATAGCGAGATCGAAAACAATGAAAACATCATGCTTGACAACGCGCTTTTAGGAAATGTGCCCAAAACGCCCCTTTGTAGTGTTGAAGACATCTTGTTAAATAAAAATAATATTATCAATACTTACAATCCCAACAAAAGTTCTTACAGAAAAATCCCCAAAGTCCCCTTCAAAGTGCTTGACGCTCCCAAACTCTAAAATGATTATTACCTAAATTTAATCGACTGGAGCTCCACTAATCAACTTGCAGTTGCCTTAGAGTCTTGTGTCTATTTATGGAATGCTGAGTCGAATAAGGTTATCAAATTTTGTGATCTCGGAAAAGACAATCTCGTCACCTCCGTGCACTGGAATCAAGAAGGAAGTCTGCTTTCAGTTGGAACTTCATCTGGACACGTATAGATATGGGATGCTGCCACTCTAAAATAAGTAAAAATTGTTTATATAAAATATTCCTTTTTTTACTTTATTAATTAAGAAAAATAATTAATCTGATTAATTTTTATTTTTCTTTAGGTTTTAAATCTTGAAGGTCATACCGGACGAGTCGGTTCATTGGCTTGGGGATCTCAACTCTTAGCCTCGGGATCCAAAGACAAATCCATTTTGTATAGAGACTTGAGAACCAATACTAATTACATTCAAAAATTAGAGGGACATAGACAGGAGGTATGTGGAATTAAATGGTCTTTTGATGGATAGTAGCTAGCCTCTGGAGGAAATGACAATAAACTTATGATTTGGAACAATCATTCTTCTAGTCCCATAGCAAAACTGAGTCAACACTGTGCTGCTGTCAAAGCGCTTGCTTGGTCTCCTCACCAGCATTCTCTACTCGCTTCGGGAGGAGGAACTGCTGACAGAACGATCAGATTTTGGAATACGTACACGTTAGAACAGCTCAATTATATCGATACTGGAAGTTAGGTAAAGTTTAATTTTTAATTAAAAAAAATGTTTTTATAAATTAAAAATAATTATTTTAATTTTTAGGTTTGCAATTTAATGTTTAGTAAAGATGTAAATGAGTTAGTTTCAACTCATGGATATTCTATGAACCAAATTTGCCTTTGGAAATACCCCACCATGGAAAAAATAGGTGATTTATACGGACATACTTAAAGGGTACTATTTTTGGCTGCCAGTCCTGATGGAGAAACGATAGTAACTGGAGCTGGAGACGAAACTTTGAGATTTTGGAAAATATTCTAATAGCCTGAAAAATCGAGTTTCAACCAATAGTCGAGTTTATTAGTTGGGAATATGCGTTCTTTAAGATGAAAAAAAAGAAAGAAATTTAATTAACTAAATTAAATATTTTTCTATTTCTTTTAGAAAAATTTTAATAGTTTATATTTTTTTTTTTTCAATTCTATCTTAAATTACTTCTACTTCCCAACTACTAAAATTTGATATTTATAAAATAATAATATATATATCTCAGTTATTATTAAAATTTTATATATACAAAACTATGTTAATATATTTTTTAAAATTTTATATTTTAATAAAGTAAATAGAATTTTGCTATTAAAAAAAATATAATTTTTATATTTCTTACATTATAAAGGAGGTATATGTATATACAGAAAAATATAATCTTATAAATTTAAAAAATAAATATTAAAAATAAATATAAGAAATTTATCCACATGTGTTAAGCTAATAATACTATAAAGAAGTTACATTTAATATGTAATCAAAAAAAAAAATAATATTTAAAATCAAATGACAGTTTATTTGGAGGGTTTAGATCTCTATTATTGAAAATGATAATTCATAATAATGAAAGGATTTTAATGAATTCCCTCTGCCGTAAACTTGTCAACTCCAAAAGCATATAAACTTTGCAAGTTTATGTTTATTACTAAAGATTTCGTAGAATTGGTAAAAACAACTAACACTGACTTCAAAATGATAGAAATCCATGTTAAAATTACGTTGAAATTGTAAAGTCCTCCTGTGGTACTCTCTAAATTTATCAAATCTTTTCTATGCGCCAAAGAAAACAGCCCCCTGTTAAATAGCCACAAGCAAAGTAAATCAAAAATAATAGCAAAAATGAGTCCAACTATACTAAGTTTAATTTATGACTTGTCGAAATAATTCATCCAAAATGGTTTAATTAAGTATATTGCTACTAATAAATCAAGCATGGCATATCTAAAATAATTTTCTACTATGGATATTAAGAGTAACCTAAAATAAATTTTTGGGTTTTTTTAATTTAAATAAAATAAATTTAAAAATTTGGATCCATCTTTACAGAACAATTAAGGCATATGTTATCCACAACGAATCCGGAACTGTTGCATATTGCTATCTGATATTTTAGTTTTTCGATACGAAAATCATGTTTTGCGCCTGCCATTTCTCCTGATTTGAGCCTGGAATATATTAGGTGTAAATGGCTTCTCTAATCAATTCCAAATCTGATTCAAGGTCTTGAAGGTCCAAATCCAGCTGATATATAAAATCTTTAAGTTTGCTTTGCATCTCTTCGTAATATAGCTATTCGTCATGTATGAATTAAATACTCAATCTTATTTTCCCTGGCAAAATGTTTTTATTTGTATCGTAAAGCTAAAAGTCTTGGTCTATTTTGTTTTGGTCTGAAAGCATTTGAATTGGTATCATACAGCTTCCAATTATGAAATTTTGACTTAAAGTGGTATTAAATGACAACACTTCAATATAAATATCTTCGGTTCCCATATATATGGGCAAGGTAAATAACTCTCCCCACTTAAATAGTTTATTTTAATTGATAATGTTTACATTACCCGTCGTTCTCACTACTTATTTACCACAAGTGATTTGCACATACGGAATCTTTAATTAAAATTATGATATTATAAATTTATTACTAATAATATTTTTTTTTACTTCGTTGGGATTCTAATTTCTGTACAAATTCTGGCCCTCTATTACATCGATGGTGACTGCTGCATCTTCATCAAGGCCGTATCTATTTTTCGGCAAGTTTTAGTGTTGTTATACATTTATCTAGCATTCTTAGTACTATATTTGATATTCTTCTTTGGCTACTAAACTTTACTACAATTTATTCATGAGTAGAGATTCTCCCTATACCATTGCTTTAACAAAATCTTAAATTTAAAACTCTTTTCTGTCATTTACTTCACACTATTCGATCATTTGTTATAAGATTTCTCTATTGAAATAAGGTAAAAAAAATAAGAAACGGTTTTTTATTCAAAAATAGAAATTTTTTGTGATTATAACTAAAACATGAATTGCCAATAAATATATATAAACACTTAATAAAACATCAATATGTGAAAATATTTTATAAAAAAAATAAATTCCAATATTATTTTCTAAACTACTATATCGAGTGCTTTATAATAAATAAGAAATTTTATTGTATGAATATGCAGTTGCTTACAGATCAAATTTATGCCCTAAAATAGTTTCGAGAATTGTTTCTAACTATTGCTGTGTCAATAAATCTGTAGGAGTCAAGTTAAATTATGTAAAATTATTTAAAAAATTCATTGACTTATTATATGTATTTTCCATTCCATCTTAGTATTAGTAGTGTGTCATTTCGTAATTTTTAAAATGAAAAAGAGATTAAAATATATTATATTAATGCTTAGTTTTTTGTGTGAGTGTTATTTTTTTTTATAGAATATGATTTTGCGCTAATTTTATTAATTGTTCAATAATCAAATATTATACCCATTAATAATCGTATTTCACTATCTCTTGAGTATGGTATATTGAGGTTATAAATTAAAATAAATAATATTTATTTAAATGAAATAAAACTTACTCTAATTGCATGAATAAGATTATATTACCATTAAAAATTAAATATAATGTTTTTTTGATAAATTACAAATTATTAGAAAATATTTTTTTTATAATGAATTAAAAATTTTAACCCACTCTATAAAATTAAAAGAATACATTTGTTTATAATAGCAATTCCTATACAAATAAATTTTATTTATAAATAAAAAGTATTTGATTGTGTAAGTAAAAAATAATAAAAATTGAACTATGTACACTACAAATAATGATTTGTAATTTATTATTTTTAATATTTATTAATTAATATGTCTGTGTGCAATAAATTGTGTTTGAAAGGAAATTGAACTTAAAAAGAAAATAATTACAATAAATAAAAACAGTTTTGACATAAAAAATATAAATATCAATAACAAATTGCATAAACTATAAAAAAATCAGATGAATAAGGAAAGACCTATTTTATATTGTCCTAAAGGAGGCGTTCACGCAGGAGAATAGATTTAATTAGTTTGTTTAGATTAAGTGTGCAGGTAAATAAATAATAAGGAATTATGAAAATTTTTCATAAAAAAAATACATTAAATATAGTAGCGGCCATAATATAGTCAGATTATTTATAATTTTTTGAGAAAAATGGATTAAGTTTTTAAATATATTATTTTTAGAAATGACAATTTGTGCTGCATTATATGCAAAAAAGAAAAGCATTCGCGACATAAAACTGTTTTACTTAAAACTTTCTATGATAATCTGAATCACAGGTCGAGATCTTTAGACAAGAAGGAAAGTATAAGTTTCCAGTAGAATTTCGAAGTAGTTATCAACAATTTGTTTATTTTTTCAGTTTTTGTTTCATAACTAACTTGACTTTAGAATGATTAATAATAATATCATACACATATATAAATAGGATAATCAGAACCAGGTAGAAGAAACATTTATTTCGTTTAAAAAATATGTAATTCTTAAATTACAAAAATATGAGGATAAAATGAGAGAGTATTTTACCTAAATTTAAAAATAAAACACTGGTTACAAGGGGTACGATATAAACTAATTAAAGCAAGAATCAGACCCTTATTTACTGCAAAAGTCAATTAATTCAATATTAGATAACATTCATATGAATAGAGATGCTTCAAAGTAACAAAAAACGCATTATATATTTAAGAGTATTTATTCATTCATATATTTATTCAAAAGGATAACGACAGTTGATCAATAATTTTTTGGAGCTGAAAGAAATGAAAAGGTTTACAATTAATTTGCCCAGAACTTCGTCCACAGTTTAAAAGTTATCCACAACGCATTTTCCGATGAATACAAAAGACTCATGACCTTTTAGAACGACGGAGAGCGAAAGTTAAATAATTTAAGATAAAGTTCTATATACAACAACAATTCGCTAAACATGTCGTTTTCAAAATTGACTCCTTTTCAACAGACTTCTGAATCTCAGTTTTTCCAGCCTGGAAATATGCCAGCCACTTAATACCCCCAACACTACGAATAGCCGTATTAATAGGATTAGGTTTAGAGTTCACAAAGTATCGGAAACTATTAATAGTAGTAATAGTAGTAATAATAAGCTTCTTAGTCTCAGTAACAATTCTATTAGCAATTGTAATAGTAAACCATGAGTTCCCAGTTTTCGGCTTATAATCCGCCCTCGTATTAATAGCAACAGTAACAAGTGCCACCCAACTAATAACTTTCAAGATCTCACTCCTAATCTTCTCAATTTCCCAATTACTAATAATAGCAATAGCAATTGCGACTTTCTTTGCACTAGTAATAAAACTATAATAATCCAAACGATATCTCGCATATGAATCTTTCGGAACTTTCATAAAAGATGTCAGTTTTGTATGGAGAAGATGGAACAGTTAAAAGTGCTTTCGGATAGCAAGAAGTGCCCAACGGATTCCACCAGCATTCTCGATCTATGACTCCCAATGAGTCCGTTATTTAATCCAGTCAATTCTAGCGTTCCCATTCCCAATTCAGATAGGAAAGATCAAAAAATCCCCTGCAAATTTAGAATGTACACCAAAACAAACATGAAGAAAGGTAATTTTAAGATAATATATATATATGTTTAAAAGACTTTGAATCAAAACAAATTTTTATATAGAATTGCACTAGCTGAAGGATAGAACTCTTCAATGGGAAGGGACTTACAATTTAAATTTTCTACCATTATGAAACACCCTCACATCGATGTAATAAAGCACAGATTAGTGGCCAGAGCTCAAGGGGATAACAATGACACAAGAATGATTATGTTGGAGCCCAGTATAGAAGCCCGACCATTGCGCGAAGTGTTTATAACCTTCACCATTGAAAATTGCAGAAACATACCCTATTCGGCTCCCCTGGCCATCGGGGTTTGCCATCAAAAATTCGTCGAAACCAATGGCTATTAGTTCATAGGAGACGATATTAATAATAACAACTCAAGTCCTTTCAAACATAGCAAGGTAAGAATACCATAGTATAATAGTTTAGGATTTTATTAAATTATATTGTATTATGAAAATTATTTTAACTAATCTCTTTATCAATACTCCTAAAGTCTTAGTAAATGTTCGGAAAAAGCAGTCAACCGAAACATATGTCTCAGTTTAGAGAACACAGCAATCATGGGTGCTACATGATTTCTGCGAACGGAATAGTAAGAAATTCTGAAGATCCTTCGCAAGATATGAGAGCTGGAAAAGTGAGGTTTAAAAAGGGGGACAAAATAATCATGGGATGGAATCCCTTCAAAAAAACTCTTACCTTCACCAGAGTTGATTCTAACGAAATTACTGTACTAAACAATGTTGGCATTACCGGAGACAAATTGCACGCTTGCATTAGACTGAGTTATTCTTCTGACCAGGTTATGATAGAAGAAAAATGATTAAAAAAAAGTGAGTTGACAAATGTTTCTTTTTCGACTTCAAATTTATAATTAAAAATGAAGTTCTAGGCTTACGATATCAATTTTTTTTCTTTATTACAATTATTAACTATTATTATAAAATATATAAATTTAATTGTTTATTTTTTAAGTTATATACATTTTTTTTTTTTTACATGTTAATTCTTATAGAAAAATTTTCTCCCATCTTCCCATCTTCCTATATTCCCATCTTCCTATCATTATATTTATTATTTTATTATTTTTATTTACCCTCTGATTTAATCATAAAATTTACATAAGTAAAGGGAAAAAAAAAATTATTTTATGAATTATTAAATTTCACAACAGTAGAAATTAGTTTAAATTGAATGTTCTAAGATTTTTTTTCAAGTACAGATGAAGGGAACTAATAATTTACTAAGCTTATTTAAAATTTGAATACTTTTAAAAGAAATAGTATTGTTTTCTAAAAATATACAAAGCCGAGTAAATATTAAAATAACTAATAAATGAAATTTACCAGTTTAACATAAAAATATGTAAAAAATTAAGCAATAATACATTTAATAATTTACTAAACTAATAAAACTTAAGAAAGATAGAAATTAAAAAAAACACTACATCTATAATAAAAACATAAAAAAAACATACAAAATATATCAAAAAATTTACCACACTTTCGCCTCGAAAATGGAAAAGATAACAAGTCCAAATCTATTTCATTCAGAAATGGACAAAACTTCAAATTTTCCAAAAAACGAAATTGAATAAGTTTCAAGTGAGTACGTTAAGCATTCTTAACGGTACTTTACTAACAATTTGATAAATATACTTTCAGAAGAAAAAAAACTTTAGAAAACTGAAATGAATAGCAATTAAAAAAGCGTTTCATAAAAATAGGAAACATTCGAATATTTGCCTCAATTACAACAAGAAGAATCAACGAGTCTGCAACTAATATCGCAGCCCAATTTAACCGCAAGGGCGCTTATACGAGATAGGGATAATATTGAAAAAGTAAATAAACATATGGAAGAGTGTGCTGTGCATTACAATTTTTAAGAAGAAATTATTGAAGACTCGATTGAGTTGTCAAAGCCTCGCTTGATAGAAAATGAAGAATTTAGACACATCTTCCAATAATAAAATTAGAAAAAAAGGTGCTTGTCGAAGTGGGATTGTGCACAAAGCACTACTGATTTTCCCACACGATAGAATTTGTAATACTAAAGAAATAAAAATAATTCTGAGCTTAATTTAGAATTGGATTCTTCATTTAATTATTCCCAAAAAAATCTAAAAATCAAAAATAAATAGCAATAAAATCCCAAATCAGCAAAGCGAATGAAAACACTAACGGAAAAATTTGACTCCACGACAGACAACCCCCTCAAATTGGGAATATCTACGAATTCTATTTCCAAATTAGAAAGGGATCCTAATTAGAATAAGGTATTTTTATTTTTATTATTTAATTAAATAAATTGTTTTTGTTTTTTTTCTATATTAAATATAGTCCTGCGATGAAACTAATGAATATAAAACAAATATAATCAACAACTCTCCCAAAAATGAGTAAAGTTCAGACTAAAAAACAAAGTAATAAACTTAGAATTAGGAAAAAGTGAGTAATAATAATTAGACGGTTAATCCAAGGAGAAATGCTTTGGGAGATATTTTGAAATCAAAAGTAAATAAAAAAATAATAAATAAACCTTCTTAGTTTACTTAACACAAATTTAATTATCTAGAATTAGTTAAAAAGGAGTGCGGAAAATTAGCATTCACAGAACCAATAATAATAGTAGCAGTTGACGAGATGGCAGAGATTTAGAAAATGTGCGGAATAAATCAATGATTTAGGATCTTTACTGCAAAAAGATAAGCACTACAAAATATTTTTTATAAAAATATCCAAAAGCTAATGAGCACAATTTAAATAGAGCCCAATTCCAAATTCAAAATATTTTGGGACGTTTTATTAGCATGTTTTAATATAATTTGCATTTTCATTGTTTCTGTTCAGACCTGTTTCACGCCCACGGAAAACCTTTGGCGCAACAACATAATAAAATATTTCGCCTACATGTCTATTTTCGCTTTTTCTATCGACACATTTCTAGGCTTTTCCACGGGCTACTATTAACAGGGAGTTTTGCAGACCAACATACGGCAAATCGCTAGCAAATACATTAAGGGTCAGTTTCTTTTGGATTTATTGTCTCTCTTGGGCGTTATTGCGGCCGTGCAATCGGACCAGAACTATTTTGTATTTTCTTTGACATTTCTAATAATTTTAAAGTTTTTTTCAGTGAGAAATCAAATGATTCAATTCGAAGAAATGTTTTTTTCCGAGTCGAATATAAAGTAAATTCACTTTAAATTATTATACTATAATTTAAACTTTCACTCGTTTTGTTTTTTTATCAAAAGATACGTAATTTCGCTGTTTAAACTATTTATAATTTTGATGTGCATAGTCCATATGGCGGCCTGCGGGCTGTTCGGCGTCGGAAAATTGCAGCTCCGATCTTTGCGGCGTGAAAAAACGTGGATCACGTATCAGGAGGGCGACGACCGGGTATTTCTGGGGAAAGATGTTTTGAATGACCAGCACTGGATAGACCAATATGTGACGACTTTTTTTCTAGTGTCTTCGCTGCTGATGGGCGAAGGACTCTTCGTTATGCCGACGACGCGACTGGAACAGGTGTACGTGATTGCTTTGGAGTTGTTCACGTGCATCAGTATCGCGTACATCATCAACATGATGGGGCAGTTTTTGGACCAAATTGACAAGGAGAAGAAGCAGTTTTACGCAGACATGGCCGTCATGAACAGGTACATGAACAAGAAGCAAATTCCCTTCGAATTGCAAATCAGAACCAGGAACTATCTGGAGTACCAGTTTTTACAGCAAAATGAAATGACGACGAAGGAAGAGGAAATCATCTTGCAAAAGGTCCCGAACAACCTCCAGAGGGAAATCTTGAAGATTTCGCAGCGCAAAATTGTCAAAATTCTACTCGCGCAGTACCGTTTTTCAGATGAAGTTTTAGACAAGGCCTCCATCTGTCTCAAGGAACAGAGGTTTTCCGACCAAGAAATCGTCGCTTCCGACCACTCCTTTTCCGACATCGGTAGCATTTAGTTTCGTTATTATTATTATTGCTTATATTTCACAATTAACAAAAATAAAAAATTAGGCCTTTACTATCTCTAAAAAGGGAAACTAAATATAATGTTCGGGGAGAAACAAGGCCCCGTTATAGAAGAAGAGTCTATATTTGGCCATTCGGAATTCATTACAGGTTAGAAAAACAACAATAACTATCGAAAATATACCATTTTCTTTTATTAGGAATTGGTCGGAAGTATCAGGTGAAATCTTCGGGAATCACTTTGGTTTATGTTTTGCAGAGATCCGAATTTCTCGCGATGTTGAAGTAATACCAGTACGATTATGAACAATTTTTAATGTTGAGTGATCAGGTTTCTTTCTCGCACACCTCCCAGATTTATGAAAAGAACTGCATTATTTGCATGGACAGAAACCATTTCTTCACTGAGTGCAAATATTCACACTTCATTCCGAATGTCGAACTTATCATTAGAAATCATATTCACCAGCCACTGATTAAAAGACAGTAAAAAATTGTGTTTTAAAAAAATTTTATTTAAAAAATAAATAAAGATCGATTTTTTATCACATCAAAGAGTGTATTACAGAATTCAAAAAAAGTCTAAAAATAAGGAGAATTTTTAAAAATATTTCGTTGAAGCGAACAAAGCGAAGTAAAACTACTTCAGTCAATACTACACACAAATTACAAATCTAAGAAAAAAGTTGGAAAAATAGAGTGCCAATGATCCAATTTTATTCAAAATTCTATTGGAATACAAACAATAATATGATATTTCCGACAATGAATAAGAGGAAGAAGAAGAAGTAAATTAAAATTGCATAAATTTTGAATTCAATTATAAATTTTTTTTTTTATAAAAAGTATAGTTCCTCCTCCCCTTCAGATGAACGTGATTTTATAAACGAAAATGACTGTTCTTCCAAATCTTCAAATACTACTTCTTCTTATTCATCTTTTTCTCCTTATTGTGCTGATTCGAGTGGAAAAGAAAATGACTGCGAAGAAGGGTCCCCCTTTTAGAAAAATTAAAATATAGAAAGCTATAACTTTCCCTGCAATATGCAACAGTAATAGTAATAACAGGAAACCATTGAAGAAACTGATTAATCGCGAGCAACGGCTTCCTTTACGCAGCGATCACAGCATAGATTTAACACAATATCTAAAAGAATTAAAAGTACTTTTAAAAAAGAAAATTTAAATTTTTTTAAATCCCCATTTTATTTATTTGCAATAATAAATTTCAAATATTTTATTATTAAAAAAAGCTTCAAAACTTTCCAAATCTTAGTTGACTGTTTCAGGAAAACTGTCTCCTTAGATGGACGACCGTTCTTAAGAAGTGGGAAGGCGAATTCAAAATATTTCAAAATTCCAATACAATGAAAACAATCTACTCGATATTAACAACAGGCATTCGCATAAGAAAACAAAAAAAAATCTTCAGCAATATCATCAGGTTCACACCGAGGACTCCGAAGAAAAACAGCCTCATATCCCAACTAAAAACCTCCCCAAAAAATCAAAAACAATCTTTTTCTCCAGACCCACTCACATAACAAGAGACTGAAAAGAATAAGTAATACTTCAAATTACAAACTAGTCGACAGTTTAATCTATTCGTACATTCTTTAAATTTCATACATTTACCTTTAAACTTATCAAATCTAATAATTTAAAAACAAGATCCCCGAAAAAAAGCCCTGAAGAAGTTCCTCTATCCGTTTTAAAAAAAGGGAAGGAATTGTAGTAAAGGGCAAAAATGCCGAAAAATTTTCTTAATATATATAGTAGTATTTGATAAAAATGTAAAACGAGAACAATCATAATTTCACACATAATTCATAAAATGAAATTTACAACCCACAAGACGAATAGCAGTAGTCTCAGCACCATCATAAGCAAGGACTGCATCATTAAAGAAACTCGTAAAATTTTCAAAACAGAAAGCTTAGAAAGTCTCTTTCAAATGTTTTTCACTAGGCCTTTAAAGAATGGAGTACTTCTCATTAAAATTAAAATGCAGAAAATAATAGAAAACTTCATAAGCAAAACACTATTAGTTTTCAAAAATTGTCTTCTCCCAAAATTAACGCCGGAAATTTCTTCAACTTTAATTGCTTAAACAAATAGCCAAATCAGCCATTTAGAGCTTCCCTGCTTTAGAACAACTAATAGAGTCAAATGCAATAAAAATAGCAACAATAGGTGTTGCAGGAATTATTACTTTAACTACTTTTAAGTTAATAAAACTAAAATATAACGACTTAAGAGTAATTTAATAACTAATCTACATAGAAATCACTAGAATAATCTGCAGGGAGCTCATAAGAAAATAATTTGGGGTATTTGTAGCCTCTCGCTGTCTAGGTACCCTCATATAAACTATTTTATTAATAAGTTAATAGTCAATTTATTTTTTAAGGATCAGTGGTTTATGCTTGTAGAAAGTGACACATAAAAATGCTATTAATTTTTTTTAAAGAAAGCAATTTCGATCAGGTGATCAAATGCGTAAATGAAAAGAGAACGAAGCAATAAAAAAAAAGCAAAAAACTTAGTAATACCACAATTTTATCACAATTCGGTAAAAGAAAAGGAAAGTAAAGAAATTAATAAAATTAATAATTTAACAATCATTTATTTTATCTTTTAATTTGTTTTATAAAAGTTCTCAAAGAGGATTTGAAGATGTTAATTAGGCAGAAAACAATAATAATAATAACAACAACAATAATAATTGTAATTTTCAAAGTAATTAGGGAGTCGCGAAACTATTATAATCCTAAAATCTCATTCGCTAGGGTAGTAAAAGAGACTAATATATATATAGTAACATGTTACAAAGTCTCTAACCTTATTTACTTTCGAATTTAAAAAGTGAAGCACATTCAAAATTGAACCAAAAAATTAATATTCTCCTCTTTTTAAGTCGAATAATTTATTAAATGGATCTTAAAATATTTAATGAGTTTATTTTTACAAGATAAGAAATCTATAATTCTTAACTAATTAATTTAAAATATATATTTAAAATTAGTTTAAATTATTATTTTCTATTACTAAATTAATAAATAAATATAATATAATATATACATTTATTAATTTCTAACTATGTCTAATTTATAATTAAAATAGTTTAGTTTAAAGTACACGTGTTTTTTATGAGTTTATTTCAGTGTAAGTTAACTAAAATCAAACACATAATTATTCTTAATTAAAAAGTAAATTTTGGAGTTCAGATTGTTATATATCGTACAAAAAAAGAATACATATGAATAATTGATATGTGTTAAGAATTTATTTATTATTGATTGATTGATTTATCAACCCAAAATTATATAATTAATTTTATAAACTAATTAATTATTACAATTTAATAAACTAAGAAACAAAATAATCTGAAATTTTTTCTTATAAAAAAAAGAAAAAAAAAAAGAGAAAATCTTTTCAAAACTTACTTAAAAATAAAAATAAAAAAGGATTTTATGAAATTCTTTATTGGAGTAATCGTAGGTTTACTGTTAACCTACGTAAAATCAGCAGTTATAGGGATAGATTTTGGGACCAATTTTTACAAAATAAGTCTCATAGCTCCCGGAAAATCATTTGTCATCGTCGAAAGTATGGCAAGTCATAGAAAAGTAGAGACAGCCGTAACAATAACAATACATTTATAAAAATAATCACATTTATACAAATGTCAACTTACTAAAAAACTCCCTTAGTTTGTGTGAAAATAAAACAAAATTAAGATTTTTTTTAATTGAATTAAATATATAATTAATAGAAATTGCACAATATATTAGAACTGTTTTTTTGATTTTCCATTTTTGAAAATTTTGAAATTTTTTTTATAAAAACTCTATTGAACTTATTAATTATCTAATGCTTATTCACCATTTCTCTAGCTATCATTCGTGTAAAATAAAAGATTCTATGAAACGGATGCCATGAATAAAAGAACAAGATATCCCACCAATAGTTTTACCTTCATACAGAAATTCTTGGGAGCGATCGAAGAAAATAAAGAAGTTTTCGAAGTTTCTAAAGAATTCTATGACGAATATATGTTGTCATTCGATGAAAACAGAGGAACTGTTCAATTCGAACTCAAAAATTTCAATTTTGACAGCGAAGATGAAGGAACCATCGTTTTAAAGTAAAAATTCTGTCCTAATTAAATTTTTTTGATCGAAAACTATTATCATTATATACACTACCAAACAGTATTTAAAAAATGGTTCAAACTAATTAAATATTTATTCATTTTATCGCATCAGAGTTGAAGAAGTGATGGCAATGATTCTAAGATACGCAAAAATGTTATCTGAAAAAATGGGAAAAATTGAAATAAAGGATTGCGTTATCACTGTTCCTTCAGGATGGGGATTCGCTTAAAGAACTGCCTTATTAAATGGTAAAATAAATAATAATCAATATAATTTATTAAAAATAATTTTTTCTTAAAGCTGTTACCATTTCTGGATTGAACCCCTTATCTTTAATTAGCGAAAATACTGCTGCAGGACTTTACTATGGAGTTGAAAGATTAGATGTTAACAGAACTCAAACAGTTATATTCTACAATATTGGAGCGACCAATGTTTAAGCCTCTTTGGTTGAATACACCGCCGTCCCCAGTAAAAAGAAAACTGGTTCTTCTAATTCTACCAAATATGTTGAAAGTGTCAATGTGTTAGCTGATTACTCCATTCCCAATATAGGTAAAGCAAACATAACCAAGCTTTATTATTATTAGAAAATTTCAATTATATTTATTTTATTTATTTTTTTTAGGAGGAATAGCTTATGACAAAGTTATCGCAGATTATTTTGCTGAACAAATTGATGAAAAACCTGAAAGAAAGGGAAAAGCCAGTATCAAAAAAGACAAAAGAATTATGAGAAGAATGATAAGAGAATGTTCCAAAACCAAAGAAGTTTTGTCTGCCAACAAAGAAGCCCTTTACAACGCTGAAGGACTGTACGACAATCGAGACTTTTCCAGTCACATTTCAAGAGAAGTAATACAACTAACAAATACAATTGCCAAAAATAATAAATTATAATTTAAATTTAAGGTTTTTGAAGAAAGATCCGAACAGTTATTAGCTGAGTTAACCAAACCTATTGACGTTGTTTTGGAAAGATCCGGAAAAAACTTAACAGATGTTGATGTCGTAGAACTCCTCGGAGGAGGATCTAGAATTCCCAAAATTCAATAAATTTTGCAAGAAAGAATCGGAAGTGTCGAACTAGGAACCCATATGAATGGAGACGAATCTATGGCTTTAGGAGCCTCCTTCAACGGAGCCAACTTTTCCCACTCTTTCAAGGTCAGAGACGTTTTATTGTCTGATGGGTACAACTATGAGTTCAAAGCAGGTAAAAAACTAAACCCCCCCCCCCCTTTTATTTATGTATTTTAAATTTTTTTAATTATCGAAAGTCATTTCCAATCTTGAAGAAGTTCCCAAAGATTCCGATCAATACTACTACAAGGCCTTCACTCTGTTCCCCTTCAAAAAAAGATATGGAACCAAAAAATCTGTTAACTTCGCAAACAAAAATAACTTGAAAATTGATGTTTTCACAGTTGATTACGATGGAAACCAAGCTCCCTACGCTCAATTCAACCTTACCAATATCGACTCAGTTCAAAAAGACACCCACTATAACTCAACTGTTGTGCCCAAAGTATTTTTAGATTTCGAAATCAGCAGCATTGATGGGTAAGTTATCTGCTACTATTAAATTTAAACTATTTTTTTACATAATTTGCCCATTTTTAGAGTCACTCTTGAAGATGCTCAAGTCAAATTTAACTATACTTTTGCTGAAAAAATGGATGAAAAAGAATTGAAAAAATTAGAAAAATAAAAGGCTAAGAACAACAAAAAAGGAGATAAAAAATCTAAAGATAAAAAAAATGATAAATCTGATGGAGAATCTACTGCAACTGAATCGAAAAGCGATGGAGAAAGTTCCAAAATCTAATATAAATACAAAAATAAAACTAGAGTTATCAATATTGACATTAAAGACTACTACTATGGAGTTTAACCTATGAACAAAACCGATTTGAAAAAAGTAAAAAATTAAATAATTTTTTTGATACCTTTATTATAAAATTTAGAATATATCATTATTTATTTAAATCAAATTAAGAGTATTAGAATTGTTAAAAGATTTGATATTTATGAAGAAAGATAAAGAAACTTATCTGATATCAAAAACAAATATGAATCATTCATTTATCAAATCAGAGAATGGGTACAAGATGAAACCTATATTAAATATACTAAAGAAGACATCTTATAGAAATTAATCGCTCAACGAGAAGAAGTAATAAATGAACCAAACAAATTTTTTGATTTAAATTATAACTTTAAAATTAAATTTTCGATTATTTTATAGGATTAAGAATGGCTTGATTCAGATGAAGCCTATAATGGAAATATCACCGTCTTCTAAAAAAGATTAAGAGGGTTGGAAGATTTATCTTTCCCCACCCTTAGAAGATTGGAAGAATCTAGATTGAGACCTGAATATGTTAACAAAACCTTCATGGCTTTAAATGATTTCGCAGAAAAAACAACTCAATTAGAAAAAACAAACAAATGGCTCAACGCTACCGATTTAGCTCCTATTAAAACGGAATTAAAAATATCACTGAATGGCTCAAAGAAGGACTAGAAAAATAAAAAGATTTGCCCCTCAATGAAGACCCTGCCTTTTCAGTTTTCGAATTAAAACCCAAACTTGAAGAATTAAATAAACAATATTTAAAAGTTAGAGCTATTCCCGAACCCAAAGTAAAAAAAAAAAAAAAAATTATCATTCAAAAATAAACAAATAATATAAACATTTTTTTTAAAAATTAGAAAATTGAAGACAAGAAAAAATCCAAAACTGGAAAGGGAAAAAAATCTAACAAATAAAAAATAAAATTGATGGAGAAGATGTTGAAATTGATTTCGAAGAACTCAAAAAATCTAAAGAATTTAAAGATTTTGATTTCGCCAAATTTGAAGAAACTCTCAGAAAATAAGAAGAATAAAAAGCTAAAGAAGATGCCTAAAAAGCTGATCAGGAATAAGAAGATATTAATAATGTAAATCAATATTAATTTTATTCGTATTTTTTAGTTATAAACAAATTTAAAAATGAATAGGGAGAAGAAAAATCTTAAAGTGAATAAAATTAAGATTTAGAATAAGAAGAAAATTAAGATTCAGGAAGTAAAAACGAACAAAAAAAAGATGATTTATGAATGATTACGCTATTTTATTTTTAAAATCAATATTATGAAAATTTTTTAATGCAAGTATTTAATAAAAAGTTTTATTGTCCTAAAAAAATTATAAAGACATTTTTCAATAATTGATTAATTTAATTTATTTCCTTTTATTTAATTTTTAATTTTAATTTAGATTATTATAATTTTATACATAATTTAAGTTTCATATATTTAACTAAGAAATCATTAATTATAAATTTTGTATGTTGTATTAGCATACTTGAATAACCCCTTATCTGGAATTATACTTTTTTTTTAAGATGAAAACTACCATTAATTCTTTTCCCGCAAGCACAATTTTATGTTGAAAACCCATCAATCAAATATTACCTGCAAATTTAACACATTTCTTTACTATATATTAGCAAATTTAATTTTAATATTGATTATATATATATATGCTAATTTATGTGAATATTACTCATAGTATTTTGTATAATGATAATCCTAATGTAGTGGTTTATATTAATCATATCGCTTCATGTATTATTATTCTAATTATGTTTATCCCCTTTAATAATACTCTTTTCCTTTAAAATGTTAACTCATTTTATTTATTATTTTATGTTTTTTTGCAATTAAAGTAAATATATTTTTTTTTTTATTTATAAATATTAGATTAATTAATAATATTAATGTGAAGAAATTTATTAAATTTTATTTTTCAATCATTAAAATAGAGTTTATCAATATAAAATATTTATATTAAAAAGAAAATATGTAGAAAAATAAAAAATACTTATTTATAAACTTTTATAGTCATCTTTAATATAAATTTAAATTATAATAGCTTTAATTGATATAATAATTATAATAATTTTTATAATTTAATTTAAAATTATAAAAATAAAATTAATTGATTTATATATATATAGTAAATATAATAAATAATTTATAAAAATATATAGTTAATAATTGAATTTAAATAATATCATTTAATGAAAATAATATTTTAAAACATTAGAGATGTATTTTTTCATAATTAGTTTGATTCATCGATGTAATTCAAAGTAATACTACTTTTACATATAATATTTAAATTAGAATTTACGTATGAATTAGTAGTTCCTATAGTTGAAAGGTCGGAATCAGAAGTCTTATAACTAAGATCATATAAATCTTTATTTCCTTCAGGTAAAGGCTCCATAAAATACAAATGCTATTTGTGAAGTTGAGTAAATTAGGGATTCATATATTGCGCACTATTTTAAGGTCCATAACTTCTCATTCTTTCAAATTTAATGCATTTCTAGAAATAAGTTTTTTCTGTGTCTTTGGCACTACTTTCCATATAATCTAATTGCATGGATCTAGTTGAGCTCCTTTTCTATAGTTCTAGAAGTGAATCTTAAGATTATTTTTTATGTCCTACTATCCTCCTCCATATTCGTCTTCAGATATTTGATATAATATGGGACAACTATTCTTTCTAATATTCTAAAATTAAAATTCGATTTATATAAATAAAAATTAAGTAATTAATCGCATAGTTAATTTTTTTTATTACTTTGTGCTTTTTCTACTTTGTAGCTTGAATTTAATTTTTTCTAATACTTAAGAGTGGGAAATTACATTTTTGTGTCGAAAAATTTAAACTTTCCTTCAAAATATCATGTGAATTCTTTATCTATAAAAAAATAAAAAAAATTCAAAAAATGGGCAAATTTTCACTGTATTTTTATTAATTTATGATATTTTTCTAATTTGTGATAATATAAAATTAGTAATAATATTTCCAATTAATTTGCAAATTAACTAATCTTCTCATTATCAATTTAACTAAAATTATTAATTTGATTATTTTAATTACAAGCCACTAATGTTGCAAAGCTTCTTATGCAGAAGGTCGTTTTTTAGGATTTGGTTGCAGTAAATATTATAAAAATTAAATATCTTCTTGGTCATCTAGATAATTCATATAAACTTTGCCCTTTGCTATTTTATCAAGTAATTCTTCTTCTGTTTAACTTTTTTTAATATTCATGAAAATTAAATAAATTTTAAACTATTTTTAACTAATTTAACTTTACAATTTATAGGGTAACTTTCCAGTAAGAAGATAATATAATGTTATCCCAGTCATCCAAATATCAACTTTTAAATCATATTTCAGACAACTCACCATTTCGGGAGCAATAAATTGCTGATTTCCAGTCTTTGTATACATTTTAGATCCTTGGGTTCGCAAATCTTTCGAAATCCCGAAATCTATTAGCTATTTCAATATTATTTGTTATTTATTTTTTCAAAGAATTAAGTAATTATATAAATAAATTAATGAATTTTCTAGTATAAAATTACTTTTATTTTTTTAGTTTCTTCATCATATATTAAATTAAAAGGAGTTATATCTCTATGGCATATGCTATTGTGATGCAAGACTTACAAAACTTATATAACTTGTTTTATTATATGAGCTAATTCTTTTTCTATATAAAAAAATTAAATTTTTAATCGATAAATTGAGAGATAAGAATTTAGTAATAAAAGGTAAAATTATAATTTTCTATGAAATAATAATTAAAAACAAATAGATTTAAATTCCAAAATTTGAAACAATCAAATTCTATTTTATAATTCTCATTTATTTTTACTTGAAAACATTTATCGACTCTAAACAACTTCAGCTAAAGTATTCCCTTTTACATACTCCATTACGATATATGCAGTTCTCTTTGTTTTATCATAATAAAAATCATATAATTAAACTATATTTGGATGCAAGGCAATTTTCAATATTTTAATTTCTTCCATAACCTTCAAAATGTCAGTATTAGTATTTAGATTAGTTATCAAAATAATATCCAATAATGGGTATATATTATTAATTATAAGATTTTGAATGACAAAAATTTAGAAATATGCATTTACAATGGGATATAATCTTATAATAAAATATATTGTCTAGAATGATGATAATATATAACGTTGTAGTTATGCAAGAAAATATACAATATTAAAGAATTTATAATAAAAATACCAAAAAATAATTATATTACTATGAATAGTTTTTCTATATCGTCACATCTTATTATTTTGACAGCTAAGTCAGCATCTAATCCATGTTTTCTACACATTTTAACCTTAGAACTACCACCCTAAGTAAAAATGTTAAATTTATATATTTTTGAACTAAGAATTCTAATATTTCTGAAATAAAATTTTAATTCATAAGTAGATCTTTTTCTACATTTGAATTTAATACTATTATAAAAAATAAGAAAGCATATTTTACTTTTCCTATCATCTGAAAAACTTCGTACATTTCCTCGAAGGGCTTCGAATTCTCTTTGTTATTATTTTTAGAATTTACTAAACTAAAAAGTGTACTTGACTTATCATTTTTTTTCTCAAACTGAAGGTGAATTTTTTTATCTCTTTTTAAATAGTAAAAATTTATATTTACTGAA
Organism: Miamiensis avidus; assembly: GCA_037039885.1. NCBI lineage: Eukaryota > Ciliophora > Oligohymenophorea > Philasterida > Glauconematidae > Miamiensis > Miamiensis avidus. Next base: position 400,399 of record JAWVGU010000026.1, read on the forward strand.
AATCCAAAAAAGTAAAAAGGAATACCTTAATCGTTATTTTAAGGGAGAAAGGGATTAAAAAGGCTTAATTTTTGGCTGAGCTTACTAAAATTAAGATATATCATATTGTTCAAGCGATTATTCGGATTTGTTCGATGGTCTAATAAATTGAGGCTACGGGTACATCAAATTCTTTTTATTTTTAGTTTTTTAATATTCACTATATTTTCCCTAAATATAATATGGTTTATTTGCCTAAACTTTAAAATATTCTATATATGTATTGTATTATGTTTTGTTTTTTTTAAAGTAATTTTGTTTTTTTGTTTTATAAAACTTAATAATTAGTGTGATTTTTTTTATTATTTCTTATATATGTGTGTTATTGTTTTTAATAAATTCAATAAGAGATCTATGATCACAATATTTTTAAACTAATCTATTTTAATTTTATTAATAACCCATCAATTAAATAAAAATCAAATATAATTGGGTGGTAATATTTCAAAATAAGAATTCATTCCAAAATAATATTAAAAACGAAGATATTATTTTTGTTATTAGAATTTAGAATTAAATCAAAAATAACTTATAAAAAAAGGATATTCTTATATAATATAATTTAAAAATATTCTAAAATAATAATAAAATTTTTAATAAAATAAAAACCTAATAGTTTTTAAATTTTCTGAAACCAATAAATATCTAAAAATTATTTTCAATATATAGTAATTAAACAGACTTTTATAATTACTATTTATATTATATTGTTTTGAATTAACAATAAATAATTCCAACCTTATTTATTATCAAAATAAAAATATAATATTTTTTAAAATTATAAATAATTAAAATATTTATATTTTCTATTAAAAAATTATTTATTTAAGAAAATAAAAATAAATTATCTAAATTTTTTATTTTTCTTTTTTCTTAAACCAGTGATATAACTTGATAAAATGATATAAAAGATCTAAGACAACTTCAAATCTTTTTTATTAATTATGTATAATTCATTTTTATAGACTTTTTAAATAAATTTACTTTTTAAATAATTATTTATACATTTAAAAATTGATTTTCAACAATAATATAATTTTACACTATCAACATATAAATATAAAATAAATATATTAAATTCTGAAATCAATTAATTAAATAAAAAAAAAAAATATTTCATATAATATATGGAATATTGTATTATTTAATTAAAAATTAAGAATTTAATAGCAATAAGTTTATTAAAATTAAAAAAGTAGAGTGATATAAAATAATCCTCTAAATTATCAAAGAGTAACAAAAAAGAAATAAATAACTTATTAGTTATTTTGAAGATCGCTAATTTTCTGATATATATTTAATATAAAAAAATAAAATTTTAAATGCATAATAATATAAATGGAAGACCTGAATAAAACATTGATAATTTAAATTAGATAAATGAAGTTGAATATAATAATTAATAAGAATAAAATCAGGTAAATAAAATTATAACAAAATAAAAATAATATATTTTTAAGTAAATTGCAATATATATTTCAGTTATTCTATTGTATAAAAATAAAAAAATGGAAAATTAAAATTCTTGTTAAATATAATTTTAAAGGTATAATAAACTAATATAGTAAGAAGATAGCTTAATTAAGAAATGAAATTAGTGAAGAATAAACTTCATGAAATTAATGGCAGAATAAATAGCATAGAATCTATATATTTAATGATTTTCTTGTAGATATTTTACATAATTGTAACATTAAGTTTATATTTAGGGATAAACTTTAAATTTTCTTTGGGTTGGTTGTTATTATTAGATATATATTTAGTGTTTAATGAAATAAACTATAATAAAACGTAAAAATATATATATTTATTCTACATGTCACATATATAATGAATGCTATTTTAAAATTAGAATTAAAAGATTTTTAAGTGAAATAGAATAATAAGATATAAGAAATTAAATACAATTATAGTCTAATAGATAAAGAACACCTATAATTACATATATAAATGTTTTTGTGTATGAAATTTTGAAAGTATGTTTAGTAATATACTTTGAAGTAAAATTTAAGCTTACCATTTTATTTTCTATAGCATTGTTCTACTAATTAGTTATTAGTATTAGTAAAAATAAATTTGTATTTTTTTGTATATAATTATAGACATTATTTTAACTATATATTTATTTTAAAGTTTAAATAAAAATTAAATTAAAAGCTGGAATACTTTTTATAGATTAGATTATGTAGACTGTATTATAAATATTTGTATTTACCTAATGCTTATTTATAGCTTTGCAATTAGATGCATATATTAGGTGGAAATGGAATTCAGTTTTTTCAGTTTTATGGATCGAATTTATTTTAATGATATGTGTAAATATCGGATATATAATTATTATTTTATCTAAATTAATTTAACCCCCTGAAAATGAATAAGAAAAAATTGAAGATTCTAAATAAATCAAAGGTTTAACTTGGCTATGTTTGCTTTCTATGGGATTGGGATTAGTTACTATTCTATTTATAAGTAGTTTAATTAAATACTTAGATAAAGGAGTAAAAAATTCTCTTAAACTAAGTTACATGACTTCATCTGCATATATCTTAGCAATTGTTGTATATTTTATATATTTTAGGTAATTTTACATTTAAAAATTTAAATAAATTTTGATTATATTTATAAAAAGAAAACAGATATACTATTTCATGTTTATAATAAACAAAGAATCTGAATTGGAAGATGAGTAGGAAGATATGAATTTAAGTGATATGATCGATTCTAATTTTGATGATTTCTAATAAAATATTCAATAAAATAATAAAAAGAAAAAAGCAATTTAAAGGTACAAATTAAGAATTCCTATTTTCTTCTAAAGAATTTCTTCAACCTATTTTTAAAAAGTTAAAAATAAAAGCAAATATAGATTTAATAAGACCCTAAAAATAAAAATAATAAAGTAGGGAAAAACAAATTTTAAAATAAAATTAGTTAAAATGCTTATTATTTCATTCATCCTGACTAAAATTTAATTAAAAATTGTAAAATTTGAAATTATTATAGAGTATTAAATTCAAATAGGGTTATTAAACTACAAGAGAAACTGATAGAGAATATACAATAAATACAGATAGAAATTTGATAAATAACACGAAAAGAGATAGCTAAAGAGTAGGAAGCAATTAATTTTTAATGAAAGTTATAGCCAAAAACATAGATGAAAAACTATAAAATTTATTAAGGAAACATTAATTAGCAAATAATAATAACACAGATAACCAAAATTAAATATAAAATATTTCAAACTTGCCAAGAAATAAGGATATAATTTTACCAAGAACTTCATTATTACATTATAAGTCATAAATAATAAAAGATAATTAATAAAATTGTAAAAAAACAAATTGTAGTGAATCCAAAACTCTAAAACTCAATTCGACTGATCATATATAATATATTATAAACAAATAAAATAAAAAACTGAATAAATCATTTAATTTACTTGATAGTTTTGAAAATAAAGAGTTTGAAACTAATTAAATATTGTATTCTCTTACTCCTAAATTAAAGAGAGTAAATTAAGAAAATTTTGTAGATAGTACCAAAAAATAAAAATAGGAAAAGTAAAAAGGTTAAAAAATTAATGATATTTTAACATTGAATTGTGAAAATGAGGTGTGTGTCATATGTTTTGAAAATTTTGCAGATATAATATATTATCCATGTTATCATGGAGGGATTTGCTATAAGTGCGGAAAAGAATTATTATTAAATTCTGGTTAATGTTATGTAGAAATATATTATTTTTTTTGATAAAAATTCTCAAAAATATAAATTTATTAATAATATAAAAATATATTATAGTTATGTAGAAAAAATATTCTAAAGTTTCTTTAGATAGAATAAGTAAATAGTGAGTAAAAAAATACTGATTATGAAAGATAAATAATTTATAAAGTAGTTTAAAAGAACAAGATAATTGATGTTTCTATAGATAAAAATAGTTAAATTTAGTCAGTTATAAGTGATACCAACTAATCAGTAATTAGTTTTATAAATTTTAATATTTATTATCTTTATTTTTATATAGGTGTCGTAAAACTGTTATGATTTATAGTAATAATTAGGAAAAAATAATGATGAAAATCAAGAAGAAAGTAAGTTAAATTAAGATATGTCTTATGATTATTAAATGAAACAGTTTGATGAGCTTTTCCCAAATTCATTCGTTTTTAATTAAGATGATAAAGATCACAATAGATAAAATATATCTTTATAAAGTATTAACATATAAGAAGAACCATAAGAATGCTAATAAGAAAAAAATTAATTTACATTTTAATAATCTAATTAATAATAATGGGATCTTAGTGTAAATATAAATGATTCTTTAATGAATTAATGAGAAAAAAAAGAAAAATTTCTTTTAAATTTAATGCAAGTTATTTATAATAATCAATTTTTATTTATATTTTATTTTATATTATATATTTATTTAATTCTTATAAATTCTAAGCCTTTTAATATATTATTGAATTTAATAAGTGGTTGTATATTGTTGTATATTTTTTTGTAATTTTATAATTTAAGAATAAAAACATTCACATATTAATTAATGAATAATTTAGAAAAGTGTACAAGTCCTGATAAAAACTCCAAAGAAATTAACTAATCTTATGAATTTCATTCAAAAAATCACTCCAGCATACATTCATCAGAAGAATAATAATAATCTTTTTTTTTCACTAATCCTGTAATATCCACTAAATATAAATGTTTACATTATAATTATCCTAATTACAATGATATATATTTGTTTTAAAAATTTAAGACTCATGCTAAATCAAAATAAAGTAGCGCAAGAATTTCGAAGAGTCCCAGGTCTCCATTTACTCCAAATAATCCCTCAAATAAAAATTAATAAAATAATGAGATTATTGATCCAGATAAAAAATTAATGATATGGAAGTAATTTCAAGTTATATATTTAATAAAGTTGTTTCTATTATTTATATTAGCATATTAAAATTTTGTAATAAAGTAAAATTTAATTTATTATAATATTTATTTTATAAGATGTTATCATTTGATGTCTCAAGTTAAACAAGATAATTTTTTATTTAACTGGAAAGCATGAAAACTGCGATGAAAATTGCGACAATCGAACGTATTTTTTTTAAATAATTTTTTAAACATAAAAATAATATATATAAAAATTAAATGAATAAATAGTTGAAGGCTAATTAAATGTTGAATGTAAGAGATTTGATATTAGTATTGAATAGATATAAACATAATTATTGAGAAAAATTGAAGATTAAGAAAATCAAAATTCTTTCCTTAATATGCAAGTTTAGATTTTAGAAGGTGAAAATACACTACTTCATAATTGCCTGGAAAAATTCGAGCTAAGAGTAAGAGCTTTAGAAGAAACTTTAGGAATTGAGTATTTTGAACCTACAAATGAATAGATTTAACAATCAAATAATTAAGATCTTAAAGAAAATTGATAAAACTTTGGGTTGGGTGATATGATAAGATATATATAATAGATGATAATTTATATAACTTAAATTTTATTTTATTTATATATAAATGAAAATTAATAATTTATTAAGTAATAATAAATTTAAATTACTTGCAAAATGGATAATAAAAAACAACTATAAGTATATAACATACTATAAACCTTAAGGATATAATATATATTATTTTCTTATTTCAATTATTAACTGTACAATAATTAATTCTTCTTTGCTCATTTGTTTTTTTTTTTTTAAATTACACTATTCATTTTAATGAAGGTTGCGACAATTACTATTACGCAATACGATTATAATATATCTATTAATCTACACTATCTGAAAACTTTACATTATATATAGGCATCAGAGAAAATTAATTAGGAACGCTATTTATACTTATTAAATTTTAATCTTATTATATTATTGGTTAACTAGCACTGTTATTAAGATTCTTTTTAAAACCCTTCCTACTTTTATTTTATTTTCGAGATGCTCTTCCACTTTGAAAAGCTCCGTGACCAGGCTAATTATTCTATGATTAAAAAACTGAGTTTTATTAGTTTAGATAAGTTTATTATTATTAATTAATTATGAGTTCATTTAAATCAATAAAATTTTAAGATTTTTATTTATACACCTATTCGCCCCCCATTTGACTTTGATTATTATTCTAATTTTCATTAGGTAAATAATAGGGTAAATCTTCCTTTTTACTATTTTCATTTTCTTCTTCAAGATTGTGCGGTTTTACTTTTCTGATAATCCACTAATTTTTTGTATGAGCCCTTTTAAGTTAAACTTAAAAATTGTTTTCTAGCATTTAATTACCACAAGATAAAGCATAGGGATTATTTCCAATGCTAGGTTATTGATTTTTAATAGACTGTGCTTAGTGCAAAGATTCGTTAGAAATTATATCTCCACTATTATTGTTATTGAAATTAATGTTAAAGTTGTGCATTTGAGTTTTACCCAAAGGATCCCTTGAAGTATATTTATGCATATGCTTCATTGATGTATTCCTTTTCATTTATTAACTCTAAACTTTCATATTGGTATTTCCCATTTGTCTAAAGAAAAAATTATTTTTATTTTGATTAAACATATCTTCAACTAATTGGTGATTTTTTCTACTGTTAGCATTTTAATTAGTTTGTTCACTATTTTTAAGTAAGAAAGGCTAGTTTTTTATAGGCCTAAGCTTTTTATTGTGTCCTCCAGTTTAATTAGGTGTTTAGTTTATAAAGCCTTGATCTGTACTTCCCTCTCTTAGTTTGGGATAAAAACTACTCTAATTAAATAAGGCATCATTCAAATATTGTGGTTATTTTTTTATGGGGGAACTTAAAGTTTCTTGATATTTTGGATCATTTTAGTTAAAAAATATGTCTTTAAAATCAAATATCTGCTACTCAGAAGGAATATATTCTAATGCTAGATTAAATATATTTCTTTTGCCCTGCATTTTATTTTATTTATTTATTTATTTATGCTCGGTGTAATTTTTGAGTTATGTTTTATTATAATAAAAATTACTAAAAATTAAGAAGCATTTAGTTACTTTAATAAATTAATAAAAAGCGTATACAATGTTTGTAGATTAATAAATAACATTCTTATATTAGTATTATTTTAAATAAATTAGTTTACACATTAATATGCTTATTTATGCTTTTTAAATTAAAATATAAAAATGAAAATTTACTAAAATATTATTATTATTATTTTTTTTAATAATATTTTCTCTTGAGAACTGAAGATTATTACTTCTTATATATATAAATTAATTTTATTTTATTTAATCAATAAATAAATATATAAAATAAAATTGCAAAGCGTATAAGACAACTATTAAGAATATAATTTTTTTTAAAAATGCTTAATAATGGAGAATTTAAATTATATTAATAATATAACTTTATTGTATTATTTATTTAAGCTTTATAATTATATTAATCAATGAATTAATAACACATATTAAGGGTTTAATCATAAACTTACTCACTAATAAAATAAAAAACAGATATTGATATTAATGATAATAATTACTATAAAAAACTTTGTATATTACTTTCTTTCTGGGAGGAGTATTAGGTCTTCCTATGCCTCCATACCTTTATTACTATTCTGCAGGTTTCAAAATTTAGAAAGAACACATTAATGATTCATCAACACTCATCATTGCCCCTATTAAATTAATTTTAGTATATTATAATTAATTTGGCTAATCTGACTCAAAAATTAAATATTTTAATTTAAATATACCAGCATTATCGAATTCACCGCAATAGTTGGGAGCTGAAAATAGTGTTACTAATTATCTTTTAGCGAAAAATTCATATCCATCTTCAACGACCTTAATTTATTATTAAAACAAATTTAGCTTATTATTTTAATTTATTATAAGCTTAATAAATTTAAAAATACTTAGTGAGCTCTACAAACTAAATCTAATTCATGTTTTTTTAAAAATACAGATACTATTTCAGGACTAAATACGTAAGAAACTCCTCTTTCATTTTCAGCCCATCCTTAGACTTCTTTATCAGGATCACTCCATAGCAAATCACATAATAACCCAGTATCAGGAACCTGGAGTAAAATAAAAATTATTTATTAATAATGGTTAACTACAACTTCATATTTACATCTGTAGGTCTCATAATTCTTCTAATTTATTCTAAATTTGTTAATTCTGGAGAAAGTCCTCCATGCATGCAAAATATTTTTTCATCAATAACGGCAGCTACAGGTAAACAATTAAAGCAGTCAGTAAATGTTTTCCATAGTTTTATATTATATCTTCTTTTGCCTTTCGAAAATGGTATTTATCAAATAAAATACTAAATAGAAATATATAAAAATAAGTTTATATTTATTGTTTACATTCATCATAAAATCCATATATTCTATTAATAGAAGCACATTCGTGATTTCCTCTTAAAAGGAAAAAATTTTCAGGAAATTTAATTTTATATGCTAATAATAAGGCAATAGTTTCAAGACTTTGTTTTCCTCTATCGACATAATCTCCTAAGAATAAATAATTGGCATCAGGAGGATCTAAACAGTAAAATTAATATTTCTTTGATGAAGATAATTATCTAATTTATTAATTTATTTATTTTTTTACATGATCCATATTCAAATAATCTTAATAAGTCAAAGTATTAACCGTGTACGTCACCTAAGAAAAATAAAAATAATGTTGAAAATAAAATCTTAATTAAAATAAAAATATATAGCTTGCCTATTTTATATTTACAAAATATGTAAACTAAAATAAAAGTATTTTTTAAATAAATAGAAATATATATTTAATACCGCATATTTTTAAAGGAGCTTCTAGTTCGAGAAGAATAGGTTATTATATAAATATTTCTCTAGCTTTAATACACAATCCTTTCATTTCAGCTTCAGATAAATTTACTTATTTTCCAGGTTTACTACCCCTAATATTTTATATAACATATTAGTTAAAATTATTTAATATTATACTACATATCGTCCATAAAAAGGTTATATTCTTATTTTAACGAAATATTTTGAAATATATAAGGGATTATGGATTATTAGCATTATTTTTAAATAAATATCTCAGTTATCATTTTTGTATCTTATTTTTAAATATTAAAATACAATTTTCTATCCAATAAAATACTAGCCATGCAATTACGATATCAAAAAGTATCATTCAGATAAGCAAAATATAATTTCTAGTAACTATTTTATCTGCTTTTCCATAAATAGAGATATCCCAATATTTGAAAATACATCATTTTTACTATGCCTTTATAAATTAACCCTTTGACGATATGCATTTTTTTATTTTTTTCTTTTTTTTTAATTTTTTATTACCTAACACTCAAAAGCTTTTCAATTATCGCATCTACATCGATATCGATATTTCCTGATTTTCTATCTACCATTTATAAGTCAATTTATTATTTTATTATTTATTAATTTTATATTTTTATAATTATTTTCCTTTATGGTTTTGTTTTAGTAACAATTAATTAACCTAAATATTAATACAAGCTCTAAATTACTTTTTCTTTCGATATTAAATTTAAATCCACCTAAAATATATAATTCAAACCAACCAAATAAGAAGAAGAAGAAAAAAAGGACTTGTATTTATAAGTTTACAAATATTATATATTGAATTTGGCTAAAATTTGGAATTATGTTTGGTATTTATTTGTACATAATTATAATAATAATTATTAGCCTTACATCCAATTAACTAAAAATACTAAGCCATTTATATAAAAAAAGTATATAAAAGTTGTATTTAAAAAATTAATTATAAACTGCAAATGTTTATTATATTATATATGTTATATTATAATTAGATTATCTCATATAGGTAATTATTCCTTTAAATACCATCTTTGAAAAATAAATTAATTAGTTTTGAAATTTATTATAACTGTGAAACTTATTAATAAAACTTATTTAAAATAGTATTCAATTATATAAAAAACTATAAAAGAGTTCGTTTTTATATACTTTGACAAAATTAATCTATCAAATCATGAAAGTTCTATTTTCTAATATATTAGCTATATATATTTTATAAATAAAATTTAACTCTAAAGTAAATTGGTTTAAATTTGTGTTATACTTCATAATTTATTTTTATATATGGCTAACCCTTTTTGAGCTAGTAATTATTCCCATTATAAAGCTTCTTATTCATATAATTATTTGAGTCTAATATTTCTAGCTTAACATAACTCCTTTTAAGCATTTTACATCTCCTCATTAATCAGTTTATTTTCTTATTTATTTATATTAAATCTATCATATTTTACCTATATTTTAAAATATAATTTAAATATAATATTTTAAATAAATAAATATTCTTTTTATAAGCAATCAAATTAAAGTTAAATAATAAAATAATATTTTTACTTTTTATTCATGCCAATTAGTAACTCTAGAGATCCCTTCTAATTTTTTAGAATACTACTCTGCTTGGTGATATTAATCATTTAATTTTATAGATCTTTTAATATATTCCATTTTAATTGAAAATTTAAAGAATTTTAAATTTATATATTTAAAAATTTTTTCTTGAGTTATATAATTATATATTCTTAGTTTATTTACTTTTTATTTAGGTAATAAATAATTATTGTTGTATTTATTATATTAATAATAAATAAAAATATAAGAGTGAAACAATATTTACAAATTAAAAGTATTAAATAACGATTATGAGAAGAAACTATTTATATGGAATTATTTATTTTTTTTTTTAAATTAGTAGAATTATATATTAAGATGGATAAAAAAACGGGAAACCCATGCTTTTTTCTTACATATTACTATACTAAAAAAATATAAGGTATTTTTTTATTATAATAAATTTATCTTTTAGTTTTTATAAAAGTTATAAAGATAAAGTGTTTTAAGGTATATTTATTAATAATCAAGCATTAATATTAGCAACCAAAGTTTCTACTTCTTTTTCAGTTAAAAATCTCAAACCATCTTTTTTAGTTAAAACGGAAAGTTAAATATTTTTGGCCCCACTATCAACTACATCCAATAAGGCTTTGCAAGTTAATTTTAAACAGGTTTCAACTTCCATTTTTTCTTAATAATTGTTTTCTAAATATTTCAAAACATATTTAGAGTTTTCTGCTCCTCCTCCGATGGCATTAGCTTTCCATTCAGTACAGGATCCTGAAGGATCAGTTTAAAATAATCTAGGGTGGTTTCCAGAATCAAATCCTCCAATGATTGTAGATATTCCGAAGGGTCTTGCTCCTCCTTTAGTTGTGTACTTTTATTTAACTTGAGATACGTACCTGGCCATATAATCTACAGGAGCTCTGTCGTCATAATTCAAACCGTAAGATTGGCATTCAACTCTGGCCATATTAGATAAGATTCTGGCATCAGCATTTAAACCTAACATAAAAATTAAAAAATTAAATATATAATATGACCAATTAAGCTATTTATTTTATTTTATTATATTATAAATTAAATTGATATAGCGTTATTATTATTATCATTTTTATTCTATAAAAATACAATTTTAAATTTAAGTCTTTATCTGATCTTATTGTTTATTATTATAATTTACTTTATAAAAATTTTATTATATGTTTGTAGCTTCGAAATAGGCTATTGAAAGAATTAATTTACCTGCAAAAGCCATTATTGTATGTTCATCTAATTATAAAATCTTTCTAATAGTTCTAGCTTCCTAAAGTTCAATTACAGCTTTTTTTTCAACTCCAACAACGACGCAATCTTTTCCAACAATTCCAACTGCACATTATCCCTTATTTGCTGCTTCCATGGCATATTAAACTTAAAACAAGTTTCCTTCAGGTGAAAAAACAGTTAAAGCTGAATCGTATCCCATATTAATTAATATTAGTTATATTTTAGGTTATTTTTGTTGTTGTTTGGTTTGCAATAAATATATGCTTTAAAAAAGTTTTTAACTTTTAATAATAAATTTTTTATAATATTTTTTTGTGTTTAATTATAATAATGTAAGAGTGTTTTGTTATTTTAATTATAAATAGGAATATTAGTTTTTTATTTAAATTTCTTAAGATATATGAATACAATACTCAATTATTTGAGTAATATTATAAATTTGGAGAATATCAAAATATGCTATCCGATCTTATATAATTTATAATGAATAGTAATTGCTATATTATAAAATTAAGTGAAGAGCTCTATAATATGGAAAATATAAATAAAAATATATATTATTTTTAGTTGTAAATTAAAAAATAAAGAAAAATACTATAAATAATTTAATATATTAAATAATAATTTTATATAAAAATTATATGAATTATATATATAAGATTAAATACATATTATATAATAATTTCTTTTAAATATATAAAACTCAACCATAGAATATTATAATGGGAACAATAATAGCTGAAATAACTAAAAGAAGAGCTATAAATGCAAATAAATATATTCTTTTACCCTTCTTTTCTAGATTATTCCTACAATTTAAACATATTGTATGTTTATATTATATTTATACCTCTATCTCTTGTTATATTAAGTTTTTACATAATTCTCCTCCATTATATTTACTTTAAGTGCATTTAATTAGATTAGAAGCATATAAATCTTCTTCACTTGGTACACATATTTATTACTTTACGAAATTATGAGATGAATTTCCAAAATGTTTTTCACATAAATATTTACCACAACTCATATTTAAAATACAGAATGATATATTTTCTTTTGCTAAACATTAGCCTATAGCCTTTTCAGAACATTGCATACATTGACCAAATTATTATTAATTTTAGGAATTTTTATTTTCTGTTGAAATATTCAACTGTTATTAAGAATTTTACTTATTTAATATTATTTCTTATTCTTGTACATAAATAGGAATTCTTGTTAATGATGGCTATTCTAAGTCAGGCTATTTTTCTTTCAAGGGTTATTTTGTCTATTCATCTATCAAATTTATATTATTTTCTTTTTGTCTTACAGAATCTTATTACGGCCTCAATGTCTATTCTTGCTATTCTGGTCTTTCTTATTTCTACTTTTGTTCCTAATGCTATTATAGTGAATTTATATTATTGTCATTTAAATATGATATATCTTAATCCTCTGTAACTTATATCCTTTACTATACCTTAAATTACTAATTAAAATTATCAGTATTTGGTTTTTTTGTAGCATTTTTTTAATTTAATCTTATTAATTTAAATTTTTATCATTTTATTCTTGTTTATTTATGATTTTAACCCTTAAATCAGAATATTCATTATTTTAGAAATCATTTAATATTGTTTATTCTTCTTATTAAAATTATTCATTTTATTACTATAACTATCGATCATAACTATCTACTTTTACTTATTCTTTTACTTTCTATAGTTTATCGAAACTAGAATCTTAAATTTAAGATATATCATTTTAATTTTCTACTTAATTTTTATTTTTTATTTGTAGAGTTAGTTTAACACCACAATTTTCACAGAATTCATTTTCCTCGCTGTTCTTTTTATAGCACTATGTACAGAATTATAGCTTGTTAGATTTACTTTAAATTTTTCTTTAAGATGAATTGATATTAGAACTTATGTTCATTTTTATTATTGTTGTGATTTTAGTAAATAATAATTTAATTTTATTATTCTAAGGAGGATGATAATAAAATTTAACAAAAGAGATTATTATAGATATAAACTTACGTTTTATATATTTAAAATATAAAAATAATTAAAAAAAAGTCAATCATGGTGATGATGGTGGTGGTTATGATCTTCAATTTAAAAGACTTTATGAACAATCTTTTAAATAAATCTTTAGCTATAATATATAGGCTCTTATACTAATTGAAATATAATTAAGTTAATATAACGATAAATAAAAATTAAACTAAAATACCTGATACATCAGCATCTTGTCCATATATAAAATTTTTGCTTTTAGTTCTACATTTTTTTTATATTAAAAACTTATAAATAATCCACAAGGCCGATATGATAGTAAATGCCTTCTCTATTGATATTTTTCATCATATAACAATCTCTCCCAAATGTGGATTTTATGGATTCAACTGAAATTTAATTATCTTCTCCATACTACTTCCAATCAATCATGATAACTAGAAGTGAGTAATCAATTAAACCAAGTTTTGCAAGGAATAAACTATCTTTTTCTAAATTTTCATAACATTTTTAGCTAAATCCTTAGATATATGCAGATCCATTTCTTCATTAAAAAATTCTTTATCCTATTATTTATATATAATTGTGATTCAATGAATAGGTATATTATAATTATATAACACCTTTAAAACGCCAGAAGGTTTTTTCTCTCTAATTTATTAATCTACTTCTCTGTGATAAGTTGACCCCTTTAAATCAAATGTTTATAAAACATATTTATTTGGACACATTGTAATATTTTTATCACTAATATGTAATCCTAATTTCCTTCTATGTGAAATTTGAAAACGCCTATAAATAAAATATACCTTTATATACAAATACCTTTGTGATATTAATGTTAAGTAAAGTATAGTACCGTAAATTTTGGTTATAAAAGAGTCAGGGTTTTCTTCATAATGTTAAATAAACTTATCAATATTTGGAATAAATACTTCAACCTCTTCTTTTTTCATCGATTTAAGAATTAGTTTATTATCATACGTAAAATAAAAAAATTCTCCAGAGCATCCTCTAATTAGAAATATTTTTGGTAATAGTTCATTATAATTAAATAAGTATTAATTTTATTTACCCTTCAGCCGTTCCAGTAGATTTTAAAATAGCCTATTTGTTTTTTAAAAATCAAGAGAATCATTGAAATCGATCAAATCTTTATCATAATTCATGATTTTTTAAAATTTTTTGGTGCGTATGATTTCATACTCAATGAATTCATTATATCTAAATCTGCTCCATCCGAAACTTACAAAATTTCTTTAGCATATTATGGCGTAATGGTGTACCTAAAATAAATAAATGATTTATTTCTAGTTTATACAAAATGAGACATACTTTTTAAATTAGCTTGTATTTAAGGAATGAGTATTTTGTTATTATTAATCAAGATACGAAATTCTTATACCACATAACATAGAAAAAATTTCAGTTATTCGCAAGGAACTAACCAATGAGTTAACTAAACTTTCCTTATTCCTATTGTAATAAAATGATAGACTTCAATAAAATATATTTTAAAAAATAATAATATTTTTATTCTACTATTTTTATTTCTATTTTTTTAACATAAGAGGTAGAGCACTTATTTTTCCTAATTCCATAGAAAATAAAGTCATTCCATCTGTTTGTGCACCAACTTCTGATTTTTATATGTTACTTTATTCTGAATTGTTATCACATTGATAATTGAAATTGAGACTATTTTCTATATCTTATTCATTTAGTTTTTGTTTTTCAATTTTCTTATCATTTTATGATTCTAGTATATTTTCATCGCTCTAACTTCCTCCGATCGAGCCAGCTGATAGCTTTCCAAATAATCTTTAAGAAATATTATCAGGTATTCTATATTTTTCTTTGATGATTTTCAATTTTATTAATATATCAACAATTCTTTTTAAATCTAAACAAGCAATTACATAGATTAAAATATTATATGTTTTTTTAAATAAAAATATTTTTACATAAGGATCTTTATATCTAATTATTGACATAGCAAATGGAAGAAATATTCTAATAAAATTGTGAAGTGTTATGAAAATATTTAATTCATTTTTATTCCATGTTCTGCAATTATAACCTAAATAAATTATAAATAATTATATACTATCTATAAATACATTTATAACAGAACAATTACCAGAAATAAATTGAGTGATAGCTTGTATTGTTAAAATTACCAAACAAAAAATCATGTATTTTTTATAATATTAAATTGATTATCTACTGTGAGCATATTTTTTGCTATTGGGTACTACTTTTCTGTATGTATAAAAAGTATAGGTCACAATTATAACATATAAAGAATATAGTATAGAAAATTAACCATCATATGAATCTCCCTTAAATCCACAATATCCATACCTTTTTTGGGAAATAACTATTAAATCAATAAAAAATATATAAATTATTATAATCACATTGATAAGCCGACATTATTATTATAATGAGTAAGAGCATATGATATAAGAGCTATAGTTATCACAAAAAAGTGAAAAAAGATCTAATTATTTTTATAACCCTTAAGAATTCTCCTAAAAATAGTTATATATTTACATTTTTAAATATATTTTGTTGATATATTAATAATTACCTTAGTTTAAGTAAAATAGTAAAGCAAAAACCTATATTATAAAGAAATTCTAAAATAGACCCAGTTATTGATATAAATGCAGTTATTTCGCAAAAAGCGTTAAAATTTATCTTAACATCATCTAGTAGGCTAATTAATCCTAAAGAGAATAATAGTTGAAAAATGCGGAGCTATAATTTATACTTATATAATTTTTCTACCATTTAAAAAATAATGAAGCAAAAGGAAAAATTCACTTATACTAAGGCAGAATATAATATCACCTGGGGAACTTAAATGTTATTATATTAAATTTTTACTATGAGGATTCATGCATTTTATTTATACTTATTTACTTTCTAGTATCTTTATAGCATATAAATGTAGAAATAATACCACTTAGTAAAATCATTCCAATAGGAGCCAATATAATAAAAACAAAAGTATCAACATTATATAGAGAAATTTGCTAACTTAAAATAGGGTTTTTTTATATAAAAAAACAAAATTTAAAATATATTTTTTAAAGCAGAAGGAAAATAATTCAAAAAGTAATTTACTTTTTAGAATTTGAAAATTGGCCTGCTTTACATGTGCTAAAATTATTTTTTTCATAACCTAAATAACACTAAGATAATTGCAAGCAAACTAATAAAAGAAACACCTTTTTTAATTTCATTTAACTTTTTTGATAATTTGTTTTTTTTTATTATTTATATTTTTCTAATATTTTTCTTTTATATAATGTATTGACTTTAAATTTAATATCCTAAAAATTATTAATAATTGTCATTATTTATAAAGTTTGAATAATAATAATAATTGAAACCTTACCCCCATATCCTAAGGTTGTAATTAAAAATGTTTTTATTTCATAATATCTTTATTTATTAACAAAATTTTTTATTTAAAGTTAAAAAAATATAAAAAAAACATATAAATCATAATAAATTAAGACATTATTATTATAATTAATATTTATTCAAGAATTTCCATTTTAAAGTTAAACTTATTCTTCTTTAGTTTCTTATTTTTAAATTGGATTAGATTAATTTTTTAATATTTCATCCAGTTAATCATCATAGAAGTCATTGGGTTAAGATTTTATTTTTACATCATAATCTTCTTTATCTTAATCTATTAATTCAATATAAATATTAAATTTTTTATGTTATAAGTTAAAATATTATACTTTTATTTTTAGGTGAGTCTATAATTTATTAAACCTAGGGTATTAAGCATTCTTTAATTTTTTAATCCAATTCTGAATTATTTTTATTTTTATCTTGCAAGTATTTTAAAACTAATTAGTCTCTGTATTCAGGGCTTTATTCTATAAGATCGATTTTTTCCAAATGATTTGTAACATCATCGTGATCGTTAAATGTTTTGATTTCTCTTCCTACAAATTGTATGGCGGCATACTATTCTGGTGTAAATAAAAGTTGCATGGCAGCTTTGGTTGAAAGAATATTCCCATATAGAGTTCTGAAATCGTGCTACGCAGTAATTCTCTAAAATTATTAGAAATACATATTTTTCAGATTTATTATTCCATTTTCTTCCTCTATGGGATACCTATATATGATATTAAAATTTTAGATTAAAATAAATATTCTATAAAAAAAATGGCTTCTACTTTTCTTTATTTTCCTACTATTTATTGTAATATGTTGGTCCCATAGTGTGATATAAAGCTCTAACAAAATATATAAATTAAGTTAAAATATATCATATAATTATAAAAATTAATATACGATTTGGCAGTTTAAAATTTATTCAATGGTTCGTACTAACCAGGAAGAATCTGTTTAAAACTAATCTTATTATTATTTTCTTCTACGTCTACTTTTTTCTATTGTAATATAAATTTATATATACAATAAATAATATAATTACTATATTCAAAACTATCTATTACATTATCATTTTTTTATTCTAATTTTTCCAAAAGTGAATTTTGATGGTGAATTTTTGCAGCAGACTTTTTATAGTAAGATACTAAATATGTATCATACATCATTTCATATAACTTAGCCTCCGAACTATTTTTAAATATTATTAATTTTAATGAATTTTAAATAAAATAATTTTATATTATAAAAATTTTGTACCCTATTTTGGCTATAATTCCTATTATGATAATTGTGTTGAATAAAGCGAAGTACTTAGCAATTAATTAAGAGAATTTTTCATAAATAACAACATATTCTTTAGATTCTAAAAGAAAAAAAATATAAATTAAAACTGAATATGAAATATAAGAAAATTACATGCAGCTAGTCTCACAGTCACTACTTTCAATGCATCTATATATACAGAATTATCTTTTCCCCATCTATCTTCTACATATTAAGCAGTAAAATATTATGTATGCTTTTCAAATCCTTTTATATATTTATGAGTTTTAAATTTAGTGAGTATAAACCCATTATCTACATCTATAGTTCCCATTAATAGTTTCAAGTCTCTAATAAATTAAATTAAAAATTTTGTTTATAATAAAACAAATATTAAAATATATTTTTTACAAAACTTAGCATATTAAAGGATCAATTATAGAATGAATATTATCATGTTTTTTTCCAAGTTTTCCAGTTTTTACATTTAATTCTTCATAGTATATTTCAATATCTAATTCACAATCATCATCTTTGAGCAATTATTCTATTTCTGTATCAGACTTACAGGTTACAGGTCCTCCTGGCTAACATCTAATATAATATTAAATAATAATAAAATTCATAAATCAATATAAATATGGAAATAAATATTACTTTTATAAGACTATTTAGAAATATTGGTTATTACTCTTCTTAATATAATCAGATTAAAGCTGAATATCTTTTGATTTATTTATATGGTAAGAGTGCTAATACTAATCCCCTACTATCTTTGCAGCTTTTTATAGAAACATATATTAATAATTTAATAAAAAATATATATTATCTTTACTAGTTGGAGTCAACTTAATCGAATCATTTTACAAAACACCTATGGCTACTAAGTACACAGAAAAATATTGACTTATATCTACATTACTAAATGTATCTGGCAAGTTTATATTAACTGTTAAAGGTTCCTTATCAAATTTCTCTGAAATAGCATTTAAATGGTTAACCTAATAAAAGTATAAAATTATTTATAAAAAATACTAATAAATAATAAAATAATGCATTAGCTTTAATTGAATTCTAATGATTACAGTTATCTCACTTATTTATGGAGGGATTTTCTGGTTTATATATTCTTCTAATAAGTATATTAGATACAATAAAGCAATAATGTAACATACAATTGACACAACCGATCTAAATAATAAATAGAATGTCTTCATAAAGATTTATAAAAAGTATAATTCAATATATAGATTGTTATAAATTTCATTATTATTTTATATTTTTTTCAAATTTTTATTTATTTATGTATGTATTAAAAAATTTTAATATGAATATAATGATAATAATTTACCCTAACATAGTTTTCTTAGCTAAATGTTTTTCTGATAAGCTGGTATCAGTTCTAAAGTAGAATGGTTGACCAAATAAATCTATACCTGTTAATTTTGAAAGCATATCAATATATAAAGTAAATAATAAAGAATTAAATTATTTTTTTATTATTATTTCAATTATTATTGTTTTTTTTTGTTTTTTATTTCAATTGTATTATTTATTTATTTTTATGTTTTATAAAATAATATAATATTCAATACTCTTTATGAAAGTAAAATACCTATAATCATTTAATATATTATCACATGCTTTTAATTATTAAATTATGAAGAATAACAATATTTTTTTATTTTATATATCAAAATTTTTAATTGTATTCAAAACGTTTCACTGATGGGGATTTAATCTATAATATATTATAAAAATAAAGCAACCTATCAAATTGAACTAAGAAATTAAAATTATTTTGAAGAGGCTTTTTTTATTTTAATATATATATTTTGTAAATAATGCATATTATATTATATAATTTATTCTTTTATTTTAATTTTTAAAGAAATATTATATAAAAAATTGATTAATTTTTATTATTTTAAAGCATTATTTTTTTAAAGATAGTTGAATAAATATTTATCTTTTAAAAAAGATATAAAAATTAATTTACACATTCTAAATGTAATTTTTTTTAGATTAAAAATAGAATAATATTAAAACCTCTATTTAAATGTTTTATTTACAGCCTAAGAATTAATAAAAATACTAATAACATCTATTTTATTTTAACACTAATATTTAAAATTATGTATTAATAGAAATAAATCTCTTGAAAATATAAGAAGAGTAAGAACAATAATTTAAAAATAATAATAATATATAAGCATTAAAAATATTATTAAAAATCAACAGATATTGATATTATTTAATAATAAAATATATGAATAAGTGTTTTATTATAACAAGTTGCATAGTTTTTTGGGTTATTATTATTACCGGATGTGTATTATTTGCCCTTTCATTTTCTATTGTTGAATTAGAAGAATACGGAATAATTTATGACCATAATACTTAAACTATTGAATCGAAGCCTTTTAATTCAGGAAGATATTTTACAGGTATTTAATAATAGTAAAATAAAATTGAATTTTGTTTATAAGTTAATATTTTTGGAAGGACTGGGAAGGGAGTTTATTATATATCCAAGATAATTCAAAACAATAGAGTTTTCAAATGATGGTGATAGTGAAGAAGAATCACTTAGCTGTTGGACATATGATGGTCTTACAATTTGGTTGGATATTTCATTTCATTTTTCTTTAAGAAAAGAAAAATTAAAGGAATTTTATTATTAATTTGGTGAAAACTGGTAATATTTATGTAAATTGATATGCAACTACTTATGAATAAATTCATTCATAAAATTTTTAGTATAAATAAAAGCAGTATGTATATAAGTTTTATTTATAGGCTTATATTTATATATTTTATAGGGTTTCCAGTATAGTAAGAATAGCAATGAGTACATTTAAAGATATTAGTACAACATTTACTACCAAATAGTTTTTCGATAATAGATCTTTGATTTCCCAAAATTCTCAGAAGAATTATAGATAAGGTATTATGATATATTTATGTTTACCTTTTTAATTTAAAGCATTTTATATTATATATGTAAATAAAATAGATTCGATAAATTAACTAAATAAGCGGTAAAATTGGAAAATCTCTAGTTAAGAAGTATAAAGTTTGATGAATAATATGAAGCTTCTATAGTAAAAAACTTATTTAATAATAGCAATAGCAAACAATTTAGATTACACAAGATATATTGGTTATAAATAAAACAATAGAATATACAAATGCGTAAAAATTTTAATAATTAAAAGATTAACAATCAATATATAATTTATTTGTATTAAAAAATGTTTAGAAATGCTAAAAATCAAGTATAATTCATTTATGAAGATGAAAGAGCTAAATAAAGTGTTACTATTGAGAAGAAGAAAACAGAGAAATTTTTAGTAATACCATTAGAGATTTAAAATTTATTTTATTCTTGAGTTTTATATTTATTTCAATAAAAGGAATAAATAAAAGCAATCACTGCAGCATATAAAGATGTTTTTGCTAAAATAGTAGCATTGAATAGTAATCCTTTAAAACTATAATATATATACGCTAACGAGATAGGAAATCTAGGTTCTCTTAATACGAAAGTATTTCTTAATGTTGGTCGTCCATTAATAGAAAATTGATTATAACAAAAAAATTTTATATACATTTAACTTCATTTTATATTGGAAATATTTTTTCAAGTTAATATTTTTTATTAATTTTATGTTTCTTTTTGATTTATATAGAATACTTTCTGAATATTATAATAGGTATTTTAATAAAGAAAACTATTTATCAATATAATAAAATATAATTAAATTAAATAGCAGGATGAGTAAAAAATTCCCTCAAGTAGTATTAGATATATAAATCGGATCAGAACCAATTGGTAGAATTACCTTTGAATTATTTACTGATCTTACTCCTTAAACAGCGGAAAATTTTAGATGTTTATGTACAGGGTAATATAGGAATTTTTTATTTTATTTTTCGTCTAGGAAGATTAATAAATTACATAAAAATGAGTATTAAAAATGAAATTTGCTTAGAAATTAAACTCATTAAAAATGTTAATTTAAAGATTAATAGCATAAATAAATAAGTTTAATTATTTTATATAAATATATTTATTTTATTTAGAGAAAGGGGATAAGCTTCTGTAAATGGAGTATAGAAAAAACTTCATTATAAGGGATCAAGATTTCACAGAATTATAGACGGATTTATGATTCAAGGAGGAGATATAGTGAGGGGAGATGGAACAGGAGTATTTTACAGTTTTTTGATAATAATTTGCTTTTTTTATATAATAACTGTTAAATTGTATTTTAAATTCTTTAAGAGTGCTTCTATCTATGGAGGAGAGTTTCCTGATGAAAATTTTTCTAGAACACATGCATGTGCCGGATTATTAAGGTAAATAATTTTTAGTAAATAAATAATGAAAATAACCTTTAAATTTCCTTTAAAAATGATTTATAGTATGGCTAACGCTGGAAGAAATACAAATGGGTGCCAATTCTTTATAACATTGAAAGCTGCGCCTCATCTAGATGGAAAGCATGTAGTATTTGGACGGGTTATTGATGGAATGTAGGCAGTGAGAAAAATGGCTAAAGTTCCTACAGATATGAATGATAAACCAAAAGTAAATTTTAATTGTGAAAAGAATTTATATTTTATTTAAAATTCAAATATAGATCCCGATAGCCATTTCTAATTCTGACCAAATTGGAGATGCCAGAGCCCTTATAAGGAATGACCCATTTTCTAAAGATCATTTAATTATTGTTAAGAAAAATGAATTAGAAAATAAGTAGAAGGAAGCCGAAGACTTAGAAAATGAGGAAAAAGAAAAGTTGAAAAAACATTTAGAAAAATTGGATTAAGAAATTAAAGAATTAGATGAATAAAAAGAATAGGATAAAGAAGATTTAAAATAATTTTAAGGTATTCAGAACAAACTCTCTAGTAAAAACAAAAATAGGCTGGAAGAATTATAATAAAAAATAAATATGGCCAAAAATGATAATAGAAAAGCAGCTCTTGAAGTAAGCAAAAAATTAAATATAAACATTTTATTTTGATTTATAAATTCTTAAATTCTTATCAATCATAGGAAGAAAGAAGAAATCAAGATCCCAACTATGAAAAAAATAAAAAATCTTAAAAATTTAATGAAAAAAAGCAAGAAAAAATGAAATAATTAGAAGCCCAAGGACTTGATGCGAAACAAACTTATATGAATTAAACTGCCCATTCTACAGAATATTTAAAGGGTAGATAAAAAGAAAAAGGAGAGAGTTTCGGATGGAATGGTAAACAAAAATAAACTATAAATAAATTTTTTATTCCTATTACAATGTTAAGCAAAAATTTATTTTTAGTATTCAACTCTGATAGTTTATACAAAGCATATGAAAAAAGGTGCAAAAACTTAACATTCAATGAAGAACATTATCAAAAATAAAAAGAAAACCCTGGAGTTTAAGAATCAGAAGAAGGAGTAGCTAGATTGGCTGAAGATATAGAAAAATAGGTAAATTAAATACATAAAAATATTTTTTAGTTTTATTTTATAATTTTAATAAAATTTTTAGCAACAAAAAAGAGCTAAATTCTCTAACAGAAATAAAAATAATCCGGACGAGTCTATTTCTTACATTAACGACAGAAACAAAGTATTCAATCAAAAATTAAATAGAGCTTTCGATCCTTATGTTTAGGAAATAAGACAAAATTTGGAATAAAAAACTGCTCAATGAAATAGTAGATATATTATATTTTGCTTTTTATAATTAATTTGCATTTATAATTTTAATATATTTTTTCTTTTTCTTCTTATTTTAAACTTTATCCCAAAACTTGCTTAATAATTTAATTTTTGTTTTACTACCGATAATTAGATAAATCTATATATATTAGTCACAAAATATTAGCTTCAAATATTATTTTTTACAAACGAAATTTAATAGCTGTGTATTACTATTTAAACAAGGCATTAGAATAGTGAATAATCAGTGAAGAAATATAAATAAGAATAACAATTTATTTCGCAAAACAAGGTAAAGAAAGGAAGTCATGCACGGAAAAAATAAATCAGGAAGTAATTTCATTTGCATTGATAAAAAATACCAACTAAACTATAATCAAAAGTTAGGAGAAGGTGTATGTGGGTACTTTAAACATAATTATTTTTAATAATATAATAGATTTCAATCTTAATTTTTTGAAGTAGAAATGTTAAAAATATATAAATAAAATATAATTAATTGTTTTAATAGTTTGGTATACTATAAAGTATAAGATATTATGATTTATTAATTTTCGTTTTTTTAATTATCATTCATAATTTTTTTATGAATTTATGGAGTTTTATTAATTTATTTCTAATTGTAGTGCGGTATATTTAGGTTGTTACTATCAAGATCATTAAGATAACACAGCAAGTGTAAAGGAAAATAAGCTCCTAGCCATAAAGGAAATTCCTATTAATAGTAAATTTGAAACCGCCGATAGTTTACTTATAGAAATTAATATTCTTAGAAGACTTAAACACAAGTCTATAGTTAGATTTATAGATGCTAAGAAAAACAATCATAATATGTATTTGATTATGGAATTTTGCAGTGGAGGAACTGTGGAAGATTATATAATTAAAAAAAAGTAACTAACTTTTTTGTTTGGAATTACACACTTATGATAATCGATTTTTTAGGATGAATTAACAGAAAACGATATAGCAAAATTAATGGCATAAATTGTATAAGGATTCAAAGTATTGTACAAAAATAATGTCATGCATAGAGACATAAAGCCTGCTAATATCTTATTATAAGATGGATGGTGTAAATTGGCGTAAAAAAGAAATTTTATTTCATTTGTTGAATTTCCTACCTTTTATAATACATTATTACATACAGAGATTTCGGAATGGCGAAGATAATTCATGAAAATACTACCCAGAACTACCATACCACATTTAAGGGTACAATGACCTTTATAGCTCCCTAACTGATTATGAGATAGAATTATACTGACAAATCAGATGTGTGGTCTTTGGGAGTCACTTTTTACTTTATGCTATTCAAAAGTAATAGGATTTCTATTTTGCATAATAATAAATTTAATATTTTTCGATTAAATATTAGCATATCCTTGGAAAGACCCAAGCCCTGTGACTTTACTAAACACAATAAAAACAAAGTTAAAGTCAGACAATATTTTCCCTACCAATACCTATTCGCCTCAAATACTCGATCTGATTCGAAAAATGCTCCAATATGAAGAGGCAGATAGAATTTCTTGGATCGATCTTTTTGACCATCCGGTTTTTCAAGACCATTTTAAGGAAAACACATCAGAGCTCAGAATTGGAGGAGCCAACCTATCATCAATTAGAAAGGATAGTATAAAAACCAGAAATAAATAAGGCATGGAAGATGAAGGAAATAGAAAAGAGTATGATGAAGAAATTGAATAGGAAAAAGGCGAAAATGAAGATAGTGATGAAGATGAACAAAACGTAGAACCTTTAACCAAAAAATCATTTGAATGTTCGATTTCTTATCAGCCGGATGGAATAATGCATGAAAAATTCAAATGGATATGGTAGATATATTAATTAAATAACTATAATATGTACGCAATTATTAATTTTAAAAAAAAAGGCCATTACTGAATATTAAGTTACTAAAAAATTTTAAAAAATAAACGAAGAATAATCATAATGCAGGAAGTGTTTACAACTAATTAAAAATGAATGGGACAAGGCACTTTTTTTAGAAAATGTTCTTTAGCACTATAAAAATAGTATTAAGATTTATAAATTACCCAGCCATTTTAAAACTTTAATAGTAGTAGAGAAGCACTTAATAGTAATGAGGATGGAAGCTGCAATAATTTTGATATAAGTGAAGAAAAAAAGAATTCTTTGATTCCATCACATTTGTATCAAAAATGCTAATTCTTACTTTTGAAAAGAAGTTACATTCTTATATACAATTTATATGAAATTGTATCTTT
Source organism: Miamiensis avidus (assembly GCA_037039885.1). NCBI lineage: Eukaryota > Ciliophora > Oligohymenophorea > Philasterida > Glauconematidae > Miamiensis > Miamiensis avidus. The sequence goes on from JAWVGU010000026.1 coordinate 426,758, forward strand.
TAGATCAAATCACTTTTAAGGAAGTGTAGAAATCAAAAAAGATTTGTGGGTAAACAAATATATACAAAACTAATTTAATATTTTATATAAAATTCTTAAAAAGGAAAGACTACTTAAAACAAAAAACGATGCTTTGATTACTGAATTACAATACTTTAATGAAGGAATATGCAAAGATAAAGATTAAATTTAAAATAATATTAAAATTAAGTAATTTAATTTGTGAATGCTTAAAAAACTTACCAGGTTTTTGATTTAATTGATCGAGGAGATGCTTTCAATAAAGATTCTTTAAATGTAAACTAAACATTTTTTAAAATGAGTTTTAGAAAAAAATTAATTATTATAGAATCATTAATTTTACTACTAAAAATAGGAAAATTAAAATTTGATATTGGCATATAATGATAATTTTAAAGAATTATTTGAAATATTAGGAAATCTTTTAATTAAATCATACAAAGAAAAGAAATAAAAGTCCCAGGCCATTTCTAAACACGCTCTTAAGAGAGATAATAAAATAGATGTTCTATTTATCTATGATATATTAATAATATTATGCTTTAGAAATCTCGAAGAAATTATTGCTAATTGTGAAAAATAAAACCCGCAAATTGACAATTCAAAATAATAAATATAAATTAATTTTGAAAAATACTATGAAGATAGAAAATTGGCTGATTGTCTTGAACTAATATGCAGAATAGAAAAAGTTCATTCTAAATGGTTTGCATAAAATAAAAGTGAATAAAATAATAATTCTTAAATAAGTGAATAATAGATTCAATGGCAGTCATAGAAATAGGAATGATGAATCCAAACAAAATATGAGTTAAAAACAAAAATGACTAATTTTATATAAAAAAAATAAGTAATTACTTATAATTCATTAATTATCTTTTATTATTTATTTATAAGTCATTTATTATATTTATTATTAGGTTATATGAAAATAATATGTAACAAAATATTTTAAATACAAAAAAATATGAATATAGAAGAAAATAAATAAATTTAAGTACTATTACTATTAATGATTTAAATTCCTCAACAAAGTAAATAAAACATTTAATTAAATTTCTTTTTATTATTTTACTTATAAAATAATAAACAAATAAACTAATAAATATTCAAAATAAGTAATTAATAATTAAAAATAAGAATACCCAATAGTTAATTCGATCTATCAATTAAATCTATAATAATTTAACATAATTGAATTTATTTGTTTATGTAATAATCATAATATATATAAATAGAAAGAGAAATTATAACATAATAATAAAAGGCAAGAAAAAATAAATATAATACATATTAGAATATCTGAACAGAATTGCACTAATAAAAAAATAAAAATATTGAAAACATGTAACGAGATAAGCCATAAATGACATACAATCCCAAAAAAATTTTAAATTTGGATGTAGAATTGGGATAGAGATTTTCTGTTTTGGAAAAAATAGGTTAGGGTTCTTTTGGAGATATTTATAAAGTATTTGACAAAGAAAAGAATTAGCTGGGGGCAGTAAAATTAGAAAGAAAAGACAAAAAAGGACCTATAGGAATGCTTTTGAAAGAAGCTCAGATATTAAGCGATTTATCTTCAAAAGACTATTTCCCCAAATTTATAGATGCTTCATCAAGTCAAGAATATAATTATATTATTATGTAGTATTTAGGGCCTAATTTAGAGCATTTGAAAAGGAAATAAGGAGGCTTTATGAGTCTAAAAACTGTTCTTTTAATATCAATATAAATGGTTTAAAATCTAGAGAATCTGCATACCCTCAATTACATACACAGAGACATAAAACCGGAAAATTTTGTTATTGGAACAGAGGGAAACCACCATAACATATACTTAATTGACTTCGGTCTTTCCAAAAAGTAATAAAATACTGATACTTAAATATTTTTTCTATAAATTTTTATTGAAATAAAAAGTTAGTAATTAAGTTATTTATTATTAGATACGTAAATGAAAAAGGAGATCACATTCCCTTTGTAGAAGACAAGGGATTGGTAGGAACTGCACGTTATACCTCAATAAATTCACATCTCGGGTACGAATAGTCTCGAAGAGACGATCTTGAGAGTTTGGGATATATTTTGATGTATTTCGCCAAGGGGTATCTGCCCTGGCAAAACTTCTAGTGTGAATCAAGACAAGAAAAATTTAGGAAAATTTTGGAAACTAAAGTATCAACTCCACTTTAAGAATTATGCCAAGGGTTGCCTTAGGAATTTGTCAAATACTTTCAGCATGTGAGAAACCTGAAATTCAGTGAAAGTCCAGACTATGTTTATTTGAAAAATTTATTTATTTAAAGTATTTAGTAGCTTTTCGGGAATGGAAAACTAATATACGATTGGTGTCTGACTCACTGTTACATCGATTTAAGTCAGATAAAAAAAAATATAAATAATAATTATATAAAGAATGAAAATAAACAAAAGAATCAAAATAATAATAACAATGGTTAGTAGCAGTAAAGTAAAAGTTAAAAAAGTAAAATGACGACAATGATGAAGATGAAGAAGAAAAAAGTTAAAATGACATCACAGTAATTTTAATTGTTTAAAGTATGAAGTTTGCTCATTAATCTAATCGAATTAAAATAAATTAGGATTTTACAAATATAGAAGAAAGAAAGGCAGGGGAGGGATAAATTAATATACCTGGTATTGAAATAACGTATTCTGTTAGGATGAAATTGATGAATCAATCCGTTATGGTTCCGCTAACAACTAAAGGGGACAGTCCTTACAAAGGGGAAGAGGAAAATAAAATATGTTAGCTAATAGTTACAATCCCTCAACCAGTATAAACGTTAATCCAGCCACTGAATCAAAAATGGTGTTTTATGGAGATACGAGCGTATTTATGCCTGGCCAAGGAGGTAAAAGTGCGAAATTCAATAACAGTAATAATAATAATGGAAGTTAAAGTAAATAAAATGTAAATGATCCAGAATAAATACAATCTTCAGAATACGCATAAGTAGACAGAAATAATAAAATCCTGACGGGTAGTATCCAATAATCGAAGTTATTATCTAATTCCATGTCTCAGTTTTAATATAACAATAAGCCATTCAATTAGTAAGGAATAAAGAATGTGAAAAATGGACAAAACTAACTGAATTTACCATAAACAAATTTGTAAAATTCAATGTAAAATAGTTCAAAGATTAAGAAAAATGTTGATTCTCAGCATTCTAATGAGTGTTTTGAGGAAAATACTAATAGTAGATAATTAAATGATACCAATCCCATCAAAGAGGAATGCAGTTATGATTATAATAAAAAAATGAATGTTGATCAACATAAAAATGGACATTAAGTTTATTGAATTATTTTTCTTAAGGTCTTATAATAATAATAAAAAAATTTATTTATTTCTTAATTATTTTCTATAATATTTAATTTAATAAATAGCAACTAAATATATAATTTTTGGTATAATATATATAATAAATTTTTCATTTATTATAATGTTTGCATATTTCATATTCATTTTTAATAATTTATTTATTTTTTATTATATAGATTTTTAAATTAAAAAAAAGATTAAAATGTTAAGGCTTAATAATTATTTAGATTAAATATTTTGTTTTTTTTAATTTTAAATTACTTGTTCCATTATTTACTATCTATTTAATCAATATTTATTCTTTTTCTCTCTAATTAAATGATTTATAATTAGGTTTAAAAAGTTTATTATTTCCCAAATTTTACTTTCCCTTACTATAAAGCATTAATTTCTTTAATATAATTGTAATAAATAAAATTTACATTTTGGAGAACTAATAAAAAATTATTAAAATATACAAATTCTTTTAATAAAATGTCACTTATATAATAGGATTTAAGTTAAGAGGGTTTCATAAAAAATGAATTTGGGTAATCTCAATTCGGGGAAGATTAGTTAACATTTGAAAGTTTATGTCCTCCTGAAGAATATAAAAAAATAAGAGATGTTTGATAGACAATGTCGAATTTTCTGTTTTAAATTCAAAAAGAAACTGTCAATTTTGTGGATATTAAGTGTGTAATAGTGTAAAAATAGAGATAAGATTAATATAATATTTTATACTATAATAAATAACCTGTATTTTCTTTTAAAAAAGTGTTCACAAAAAAAAGAGAAGATCCTTAGAACAAAGGAGAATTTGTAAGGATTTGTGATTTGTGTGATGAAAAATTTTTGAGAGAAACGATTTACCAGGAAGACAAAGAAATCGAAAGAAAAATTGATGAAGAAATTGCACAATATGAAAGAATTCTTTCCGAATTGAATAACGATTATAAAAACATAATTTCTCTTTCTTAACAGAATAAAAATTAAATCGAAGAAAGCAACCAAGCTTTAAACGAATAAATAGAAGAATAAAATTAAAAGTAGGTTTAGTTGTAGAAAAAGTTAAAGTAATATTATTTAGTTTAATTTATATTATCTCCGATACTCTTCCTTAGTAAATCATTATCTTTCATTTCAAATTTAATTAGACAAATAGACCAAAAGCTAGAATAAGATGAAGTAGAAATCAAAGAATACGAGGCTAAGTTGAAAGATGTAAGAGAAGATATTAAAACCACTCAAGATTAAGTAGACAAATTAAAAAATAAGATGATGAATTTTAAGAAAAAATTAAAGAATACGATAGTAGAATATAAGAACTAAATTCCTGGCTGCAAAGTACAAACAGAGATGTAAGTAATTGGGCCATTTCTAATAAAAAATTCGAATCTTTCAAAAAGCATAGAAAAAATGGCTAGTCTTCTATATGGAAGGAGTAGCCGGCCAATACTCTAGATTACAACGATAATGAAATATTTAGAGATTTGTATTCTGATTCAGAAGATGAAGATCAGTTGAACAGTTAAAAATCAATAATCTTTTATAAGATCAGCAAATGTGATTTCATTAAAAATTTGTAAATATAAATGTGACAATAGTAGTTAGGTCATTATTATATACAAAACATATTAGGTATATATATATAAAATTATGCATAAAATATATAAATTACATGATAATATATAGTTAGAATTTTTATTTTTAAAGTTATTATTTTTGGGTTGGTTTTTTTTATTTTAATTGTATTTAAAAAAATTAATTCAAATTTTATTGTGAGATTTATTATACTGGTTTAATAATAGTTAATTAAGAGGTTTTTTGTTTTTTGCATGATAATTTGGCAAAATAGTTAAATTTAGTTTGGGAATAGTTTTTTTCTCTCTTTTAGAACTGCTGGTACTTCTTATATTAAAGGGTTCCTTTTTGTCAACACTGTAATTATAATATTATCCATTTACTTGCTGTTCTATTTCAGCTAACACTTACTAATGCTAAAATTTCCCCTTTTAACTATTCATTAAATAATTTTCGTTATTGTTATTATTAGCAGAAGTAGTGAAATTTGACATACTTCGTTTTTTATAATTACTTTATTTAGATTTAGAAGTTTCATGGACTATGCTATCTTCTAAAAATTATTTCAAATTAATAAATTAGTAGTAATTAAATTCATTTATTAATATTACTTTAGAAAGTTTCTCGAACGGTAGATTTCAGATTTGTATTATTTAAATAAGATTAATTATTCTAACCATTTAATAAAGATTTTAAAATTTAGTTTTCCTCCAAAATTAATTAGTGTCTTTTTTCTAAATTTGCCACTTTTTATCTTTCTCTTTGGAGTTCTTCATAATGATTGCAACTACCATTATTGCAAGTAGTAGTAATATTCAAAGATTAATTAATGTTGACATTATTATTGTGTTGTTGGTTTTACTTAGTATTACAGTACTCTATATTTTCTTTATTATCGTTATTGTTTTAAGTGACTATATTGAAGTTTTCGTCGAAATTAATTCGACTAGATTTCTTTTTATGACTCGATATTATTTTCTAAACATTTTTATCAATATTCATTTAAATTTTTTAAAATTTATTCATTAGGTTCATCTTGATATTTTCCTCCTCGTAATCCTACTCCTAATTTTCCACTTATTATTTTCCGTTTCCTTATGTTTATATGACTTACTTGTCATCTTCTTGCTAATTCACAGTAGTAGTGAAATTATTTAAATTTAAAGTGTCGTAATTAGAAGGGTAGATTTCTTTTGGGCATTGCTGATCAGAATAATTATTTTATTCTATATAATTCAAAAGAGACCTATCTTATTCGTGCTGGTCAACGATAGTTGTTGTATTAATATTGTTGCTCTAAATTATACTCAGGTTTCCTATATTTTGCTGTAGCTATTCTGAATATTAAATTTATATTTTTAATATATAAGTATTTTATAATTAGTTTACATTGTTTCTGTTATTTAATTTCAGGGTAGCCATTATTGGATTTTTTATTATTGCTGCTTCCCTATTCTATTTCTTCTAAATATTTAGGGCCTTTCTTTATGGAAGACCGAACCATATCTAAATACTATTCTTTCTGCAAAATATTGTCAAAAAAACATCTTAGAGAATTGATTTTTGCTTCTTACACACTCCTACCGAAACCGCTACCTGTAAACTAGATATTTAAAATATCGTAAGAAGATGTGCATATACTAAACTAAATTAATTAGGAATTACCTCGTCCATTTTGAATATCACCTAATGACATTTATATCCCTTCATTTATTCTTCCATTTGCACCTTGTTATTGGTTTAGCTTTAAAAATTATTTAGTAAATTTTCTAAATCTTCAATCTAAACTGAATAAACATATTCCCTCAACTACTTTATAACTAATTTATTGATTGACATTTTAATTTTGGTGGTATAAAATTTTTATTTTTGAATCGATTTTCTTTTTTGGTGATTTAAGATAGTTTTTTATAGTTTATTTATTAGTTTTTATTTTATTAATTACTAATAAAAATTTAATAATAATATAATAATAATTAAATAACTGGTATTCGGTAAAATTTATCAATAAAAATTTAACAGTTTTTCCCGGATTAAAAGATTAGGAGACCCTTATATTTTTCCTTATTTTTTTATATAGCTTTTATATTAAATAATTAATAAAAAATAATATAATTTTTAATATCTTAAAATCCATTTTAGCTAAAATACAAATAAAATAATGTTTAGTAATATATACAAATAAAACTATCAATCAATATTCCAATATCCAAATTAAACAAATAAATTATTTTATAATTTTGATAAATACTTATCAAAATAGTGAGCATTGACAATGATCATCTCTTACTTCAAAAATGAGTTCTTTACTCAAACCTTCTTCAGACACATCTCCTTCTTTCGACAAGTTATTTAAAGAAGCATAGTTATAGTTATTGTTATAGGGAATTTTGTATATTTTGAGATTGTGGTCGCTACCTCCTGAAATAATAGTTTTTCCATCATTCATGTAAGCTAGACATTCGATATAATGTCCGTCCTACTGAATGGTATGTATACTATTATTGCCTTCTCGTTAAATATCCCAAATCTTTATACACGTGTCCCAACTTCCGGACAAAAAATGTGTTCAGAATTGATATTTAGCAGCACATTCACTCCCCCTGAATGCTCCTTGTAGGTCTTAATGATTTCCATTGTACTTAAATTCCAGACCTTTATTAAATAATCCATTGAAGCTGACACTATCATACTATTTTCTCCCAAAGCTATAAGACTTTTAACCCCCCTATCATGACCTTTTACTTGTTGCTTCGGACCCGAAACGATAACCTTGCCTTCTTCGAATTCGAAAACGGAAATTAGCCCATCCAAACTACCAGAAACCAAAATGTTTTAGTTTTATGCCGCATCACAGCAACTTGTCAGCGACATAACTGATTCGTGATTTCCTTCTAATTTGTGTGCTATTTTACACTTTTCCGTATTCCATATGTATATCAACTTATCACTTCCTCCAGAAGCAAAAAAATTATCATCAATTTTGCACAGTGCATTAACTGCACCCTCATGTCCTTACAAAAAATCTATATTGGATCCGTCCTCAATATTCCACAATCTATGTGAAATACATAATCATTTGCTTGTTTTATTAATTATTAAATATATTTTTACCTTATGAATTTATCTGAACAACCTGTCGCGAGGGTATTTTTGTTTACACATAAAATTGAATTGACGGAATCTGTGTGATTTGATATTGAAAATATTGGATCATGCGATGCCAGATTAAAAATATGTACAGTTTTATCACTACTAGCTGAGGCTAAAAAGTTTGGATTTTCGAGATAAGTAACACTCGTTATCCAATCAGAATGTGGAGTAAATGTGTCCGTCAATTATAATTTGGTAATTTATTTTTCGTCAATTCTCATTTTTCCTAATTTTTTTGTAACCAAAATGGGATACTAATCAACCAGATATTTCCATTTTTAGGGTAAGATATCGATATTTCTTTTATTAATTATTTTTTCACTCTTTTTTTCTACAGAAAAATTAAATAAATTCAAGCTCTCATTAAAGGGAATTAACTTTTCCTGCTTTATTATGTGAAATTCCGCAATGCCTTCCTCTAATTTTTCAGTCAATTTTTCATTTTTTTACTTCTACTTTTCTCCTTCCACTCATTTAAATACTCTTCCAATTCGCTTTCTAGCTATTCTAGCAAAGCATATTCATTATTATAATAAAATTAAAGAGTTTCTTAGCACTGGATAAGCTTTTAATCAATACTTTCAATTATTTTATTTTTTATTTATTAATAATGACTGCTCACCAAATTATAAACCTCATTTTTTTCTGGTTTAAAAATGTCTTCTTTTCATTTAAGATTTACTTTTAACTTAATGCAGATTACTCTAGTAAAATGAACTTTTTGGAAGTATCAAAGACTAATTCCAAAGGCATTAAATGTTCTTAATGATCAAATTTGTGTTCTAATATGCATTACTCACACAAATGTCTTTTCTCACAGTTTAAAAATATGCATATTTTTTAAACTTCCTAATTGTGATCTATGCAACTTAGTTAAGCCATGGCAAATATAAAGGCTTTAATGCAATACTTTAATAAAATAGTTTTGGTATTAATATTTTGATAAATTTTAAGTAAATGTTTGAACAGTATTTTTTTTTTTACTATCTTTATTATATTTTAAAAAATAATTAATATACCTTAATTAAAGGAAATAAATTTTAATGACTATTATTACATGTTAATAAAATACAATAACTAAATCCAATTAATGATTTTATATCTATAGTACTTTGTATATAAAAATTGGACATTAAATAAAGCTTTTGATTTTGTTATATTAAAACTAAATTATAATTTTATTATATAAAATTTGTGTAGATTTTTTTATAATAAATACGCCTATAAATAATATTATAAATAAGAATTTTTAGTATAAATCTATATTATTATTAAAATAATAATAATAAAATAATAATATACATGAATGTAAATACTATAAATATTAGTTTTCTAAATAGAATTCGGGGAGGCCAATTTGTCTTTTCATTTAGAATTAATTTGTTATTTCCTCACTTTTATTAATATCCACATTTATTAGTAATATATTCATATTTTTACTACCTTCTTTGTAGTTCTTATTTTATATAATCTTCCTTTTCATTTCCCATAGCACCAATTTTAAACACTTTAGGAATGATATATTTCCCTCCATTATTTTGTTATACCTAATTTTACTAGTCATATTTAAATCCATTTTCCAAATCATTGCTAATACTTCTTGGTATTTACGAATGAATAAGAGATTGATGATATGTTCTAGACTGGTTTTTAAAGTCATTTTATTTGTTACTGTTATTATTGTTTTATTTTTATTGCTACACATATTTGTTATAATTATGGTTAGATTTGGCATGCTGTCTATAATATTCTCTGTGCACATTAAGAATTGCGTCAACATTGCTTGTGTTGTTTGAATTTCCGTTGCTGGGCTGCTGCGTTTTTGTTACAAGTACTTTATTGTATCTTGAACTTACAAATGTTGGATTTTAATAATTTTTTATCTTTTTAGATGTTGTCTACCCATTGTTTTACTGCTATTCTTAGTATATGGCCTATGGGGATTATTCATTATATTAAAAGCTTTTTCTTTGAAAGTTCATGTTACTTAATACATTTTATCCAGTATTTTATAGTTAGCTAGATGATGGAGGTCGGAGGCCATTTTAATAGATTTGTTAATATTCATTTGAATTTTGATGCGTGTCTTATTTATTAAACTAAATTTTTTCCTAGTTTTCATTATTGTCTATCATATAGTGAGCAAATTTTTTGGAAAACATGTACTACTCCTCTTCTTAACTTAGTTCATTATACAATGCATTATTAATGTGATTTTAAATTTTTTAAATTTTATATCTTTTTTGCTTTAGTTCATTGAATTAACTTCACTGCTTTATTGCGACTTATTAGTAGGAACAATAGAAGTTCTACTACTTTATTAAATTGCTTTTTATTTATTAAGGATAGGAAAAATGTTGCATTCCCCTTCTTATTTTGCTTAATGAGAGGGAGTTTAACTTAGTTATTTTTAATTTTAAATAATTATTATATTTTAGTTCAAAACTGGAGTATTTTAAGGCTAAAAAATATACAAAATCAATAATAGTATATAATTTTTATTGCTTTGAAAAAAAATAATCTTATATTATTACACTATCACTTAATTCATCTTCCTCTTCTTCTTGACAACTTTTATCTTCGTTTGTATTATACCCTGTATAATTCTCATTTATTTACATTAAATTTTGCTTCTACTGTTATTATTATTATTGTTAAACTGGCTATGTTCTCTATTATGATTGAGATTTTATGGAATTGTCATTATTTTTAAAATTATTTTAACTGTATGACTGTTGGGAAGGGAAAGCTTTAGAATTATATACCTAGTTTCGAACACTTTGTTTGATGGAATTTACATATTTTTGATTATATATCTTTTCATAGTCTTTAACCTTTCTAGCTGAAGAAATAGCTTTATTGCCTCCTATAGAAAATGAAGATGACAAATTATTGCTACTTTAAAAAGTACTCAATCTACTAATAGAAGAATCATTGAACCTTTTATTATTTCTCCGTATATTAGCCCCTGTTTATTCTCCATATAGTTGCTAGGCCGCCTCAATATACTATTCATAAAAGTCCTCGTGTCCTTCATTAGGTGGGTAAAGCTGATTTTTAAAAGCAAATTTATTTATTATTAATATTTTTCTAATTTTTTACTTTTTCAAATCCCCCCACGTTTTGTCTTTCATATTCATTTCTCAATCCTTGGCCCTTTCTAATAAGTTCATTTCTTTCTTCCGGAGAAAATCTCACCTTTTTACCTGTCAATACTCGTTTCTATTTAATTTCTTTTCTCTGCGTAATAGTTTCAATTTTCGTTTTAACATTTACATTTAGCAATCTTAGTGTGTCTCTAATAGCATTTTTTTTAATTAAGGCGTCGAGAGGAGTGTCAGTTGCGAAACTGGGTGTGTGATTGACCTCAAGCAAATATGGCTTCAATTTATGGTCTAAAATGATGTCTATACCAAGCAATTCAAAGCACATCTAAAATTGAAGAAATTAACAAATTAAATAAAATAATTACTCAATATTAGTTACATTGCTTGCATAATTGTCTGGCTACGCAGTTTTGTATTCATGCGCGATTATCGGAATTCCACTGCACACTGTTTTAGTGATAATATCTTTGATTTCCTACCATAAATCATCAATGGGATTCCCCTACTATTGCAGTAATTATAAAATAGATGTTAAAGATCTTTTATGTCCTACGTCCATTTACTCTTCATCTTCATTGAATTAAAAGTTTGGATTGTCTTTGTTTATCGCATAGTTTGTTAAATGCATGCACAGATCATCTAAATTATCCAAATTTGGAGGCTCATATTCTTCTGTGGCGAATCTTGCCAGTCCTTCATTGTAAATATATAGTCTTAAAGGGTCACTGCTCAATACTAAGACATAAATTCTAAGATCATATTTTAACCCTTCTATAAGATGGGGTTTATTCAAATATCTGAAAAAAAAAGATAATATAAATATAAATATAAATAAAATTTGTATAAATACCTCTAAACTACATAATGTTCTTTTGGGTCGATATCGTCTAAACTTCGGGTTAGAAAAATTCCCCTTCCTTGGCACCCAGCTTCTGGCTTAACTATAAAAGTCTTAGTTTTACCCTTTGGAATGCTATCAAATTGTTATTTGAAATCTAGGTATTCTGAAGGAAGATTCCCTATGGAAAAAATTCATAAATAGAAGACTTTTTAATTGTTAGAAGAATAATTCTAATCACGTACATGTTTAGGGAAAAAATTTAAATTCTTCCGGATATAATTTTTTGAGTTTCATTAAATTTCTGCTTAAATGGTTTTTTCGGGCCAAACTATACATTCCTATAAATTCATTTTTGAGTTATTTATTTTAATTGGATTCTAAAATTAGTAAGAACGAAATCGAATACCCGGAAAGTGATTTATTTTTTGATGATGCTCCATTTTACTTAAAATTTCAACTGTTACCCCTGTGTCCACCCACATTACATCGAAATCCATATTATCTGGTTCATATGACAACTTCCATTTGAATATTTTTTTCCAACATATTTTACTACATTATATCTGGTATCACTTACATTAAATACTATTTTTCTCATGTTTTTATTGCAATTAAACCCCGACCGAGTTGTATTAAATTGCTGCTTTAATTGCTGGTTATTTTATTAGGAATTTTTTTTTTTTTTTTTTTGCGACTCAATGAAGATTCACCGGATTCTTCTTCTTCTTCATCATCATCTTCATCCTCTTCATATTCTGAATCTTCCGAACTTCCAGAATCACTATATTCACCATCATATTAATCTTCATCATCTTATAATATAACTGCCTGACTTTATGGATTGGTATTGCTACCATCGCTATTAATGCACACTCCTTTTTTTATCATTATAATTTATGACGCTATATTTCCAACCCCTTATTTTATTTATAGTTTTATTTTTAATATTGTTTTTTTTACTATTTTTGAGACTTGAGTAAGAAAGTTGACTATTATGACTCAAAATTAACTATTTATTATTTTATTTTAATTAGTTAATTTTTTCTAATAACCAACCACATTTAATAATGTGCATATATTCAAATAATAATTTTTATACTAATTCAATGAAAGTTAAACGAATATTAAACCAAATGTATATTTTATTGCTAAATTTAATTGTATTATTTAGAAACTAATATAATAATAAATATAAGCAGATATAAGCTTGAAAAATTCTGCAAAAAATTGAATAATTATATTAAATTAAATTACAAAATATATTATAAAATATAATACAAAGGAATATTAAATCAATCAATTAAAATTGCTTGTAGACTTCGAAGGAACTTAAATTTCGTCTATTCTTGCCAAATCATTTTTCGGCTGACTATTAATATTTCTAGGCCTAATTGAAAGCTACTTTTTCTTAGAAGAAAGAGAATGACCAGAATGGGTTTATATTTTATTCTAACTATCTTATCTTTAAATATATTGATTTTAATTTGTAGTTTCATTAAATTTAGCTACATACTATTGGGGCTAATTATTTTTATAAATTTCCCCCATACCATTTTTTAGAAACTACGATTTTTTCAAATTATTATTGATATTACTTGCAATATTATTGTTGTTATTGTTGTTGTTGGAATTGTTATTAAGATTTGAAATCACTGAGTCTTGTATCGTTATCCCATTATTATGGCAATTGATGTTGTGGCTGTGATTACATTTTCTAGTCGCATAGACTAGCCCGTCTACGTCCTAGGCTTGGGTTTCTTAAATTTTATTCACTCTTAATAGATTTCCTTTATGCAAAATTAATAAAAACGGCAAGGCAACAGCTGTGCACCATCCAATCGTTACTATAATGCCTAGAAATTGTATCCCTAACAGTTTTCTTCCATTTTAAAATATCCCGCCTTCTCTACTAAATACTCCTGTTGCTATGACTCCCCACAATCCACACCTAAAATAATATTAATTGGTGGAGTATATAACATTTAAGGAAGATACTTTAAAAATTGTAATCTAATTTTAACTATACCCTAAATGCAATGGAGAAGAGTCTAATGGGTCATCAACTTAATATCTTAATAGTAGCTTAGAACAAGACAAATAAATTAACGAACCTATCCCTCCTATCAATATTCCATTCCAAGGATATATATTGTTACTGCATCCCGTAATACTTATCAATCCCGCCATAATCCCATAAGAAACTCTTAGGTTGTAAACTGATATATTGTATTTTTCTCTTTTATTTTTTTTCCTATTTTAAATTTTAGATGCAATATAACTTGTAATTGCCCCTGAACTCCCAGCTAACGTGCAGTTCATTGACACCAAACCTTTTTTAAATATTTTTTTTATAGTGCATTTCACTAAACTATATACTATTTAGAATATATATTACCTACTTTTACCAAATTTTTTTTTGGCTTAAATCATCAATGGCTCCACATTAAAATCCATACCATGAAAACCATAAAATAAAGCTCCCAGAATCACAAAGGGAACATTTTTAGGAATAAATTCTTAATTTAATATAATGTCATTCACATTTTTATTCTTTGAATTTTTTTTTTATTTTTAAAACCTTCCCAGTCTTGGTCTCAAAACTAAAGTTGCAAGCAATCCACAATATCCTCCAATTATATGAACAGTACATGCTCCTGTGAAATCTTAAAACCCTAGTGTATGTAGCCAACCGTCATTATTCCATATCCTATTTTTGTAATAAAGTAAATATCTGATTTAATTTTGGTTTGTATATTATTTTACCAATGAGTTATTGGAGGATATATTAAACATAATATAATAATGCAATAATATATATAAGCGTTTATCTGCATTCTTTCTGCAACACTTCCTGAAACTATAGTTATACATATTGTCGTTATTGACCATTAGTTGAGCCAATGTATTCCAACACCCTGGTCTACATATTCTCCATCCCATTCTCCAATTATTCCATATAGATCTTTCGAATGCTTTTTTTTTAATAGTTTAAATATACATATATAAAATATCTCTCTATTTATATTTATTCTAATTATAAAAATTTTACACCAAATATTCCATTTATTGATTTTCCATATGCTATACTGTAACCTACTATCCTAAATAAAAATATTGATAATAAATCTTGACCAATTAAAATTTAAAACCATTACCACCAACACAGTGCACTTATACACAAATCAAGCATATTTTTAAACAGAATTAATTATATATTTTTATATCTAATAATTCCACATTCTATCAATGCAAATCCAATTTGCATCAAAAATACTAAATAAGCATTACTTGCTTTCCATGCAATATTGATTTAATTTAAATAATTTACTTCTGAATACATCATTTAATAAATTAATTATATTGTAAATATTAGTATTTATAATGTTTCAGTCTATACTATATAATTTTTTTAATTTTATTTAGTTTTCCTTGAATTTTATTTTCTATAAATTAATTTACTAATTGATAAAGCCAATAAATTTTGATTAAATTTTTGTGAAAATATTATTTTTTCTAGACTAGCTGTATTCAAAAAACTATTTATATTTGTTAAATATATATAAAAACTTATAAATATATCAATAAGTTTATATTTTACAGTTATAATTTAAAAATTTATAATATATATTGAATTTTATCTTTCAAGAAATTATCTAGTAATTATTTTTAAGTAATTAGTATAACTATATTTACAAAAAAATTTAAGTGGTTGTTATATTTGATTACTATTTCTAATTAAAATTCTATTATATTTAGTATAATAATGAATAATATTTAATTATTATATCAAAGTAAATTTATGTATTATTAGATAAATAATTTCATTAATAAAAATTAGTGTATTTATAATTTTAATATATCAATGAATTATTGTAATAAAAAAATAGTACCTAAGGAGAGTTACTAAATATGATTGAAGAATTATTTATAATAAAAAGGTAGAAATTATATAAATATTATATATATATTAATATTTACTAAAATAAAAAGCATCATTTAAATATATATATATAATATTTAAATTAATTTTATGTTTTATAATTAAGATTTTACTTTAAATTATTCATTCTGTATCATTTTTACCAAACCATAAAATTTTTTTTTTTAAATAATATATAGTGAAAATTATTTTGGAATTATTATATATATTAAACTAACTTATATAATTATAAAACTCATAATTCATCTATTAATTTTCAATAAAACAACTTTATTAAACAGGTATTAAAAAGCAAATAATAATAAAAAGAAACCTTCAAATAGAAAATTTAGTAGAACTTACCGTATAATTTTTGTAAAATTAATTATTAAATTTATATATAAAGTAATTTGGAAATTAAGATTATTTGAATAAAAAAATTTTAGAATGAAAACAATATTTTGGTGGGTTTGTATTTTGTAATCATGCATATCAGGTAAATCATATGCTTTAAGCATGAAAATATATAATAAGTTATCATTCTACTTTAATGGTTTATTTCAATGCGACTTTTATAATATATTACCACTTTATATTAGTGCTTGGAGAAGTTATTTTACTCAGATAAAACGAAGAAAGATACTATGATGGAACATAATATGATAAATATGACGATGCAACCTTCTTGTAAAAAAGTAATAATTAAAATAGTTATTTTACTATTAACTGGCTGAATCACTAATATAAAATGAAAATTTTCATAATAAAAATCTATTTTATAGTTGAAGGAGTAAACAAATATGGTATTTCTATGTGGTATAAGTAATCGGATAATACTGACAACTAAATGCTTTTCCATATGACCTTCATTAAGTAATATATACTGTTTATAAATGGATACACATTTTATATTTTTCATTTTAAAATATTAACAATTATAAAATTAGCAATGCTAGACCCTGGGATAGAAATGCGTAAACTACCAGTTATCAACATTTATCTATTATTCTTCAATGTGTAATAACTTCAGCAAATTTGAAATGTTCTACATCTACTTTCGAAGGAATAAAGGATGTCATTAATTAAAATGGGGTATTTTCTTTTAATTAAAATACACTAATACAAAATATATGCATTTGTACATAAACTATACTTAATTCTTTATTAGTTTAACCAGCTCAATCAATGGTATTTCCTTTATTTTGGAGTAGATTAAGATAATAGAAAATACACGGTTTCAGTATATAATTCAGGATCTGCTGCAGAAAGCTCAGCTGATTTTTTCTTAGATTAGTAAAGTTAGGTATCAACAAATGGAATTGGAAACGAATAATTAGATTAGAGGATAAAACTGTATATAGTTAAATTAAAAAAATAATTTATCAAAAATTTTTTAAAATATAATTAATTTAAATCAGTTATATTGGAGGCTCACTAGATAGAAATGTGAGTCCAGATATAGGATTCAAGGGGTTTATATTTAAACCAATATTTTACACCAATTTTTTCACAGATAATGTTGACTCTAGTCACTTTTAAATGATGCTAGGTGATAGAAGTAATAAAATTAAATTTTAAATTCCAACTATTCAATATTTAGTTGTGATTAAATGTGATATTAGGTAGTCAATATTACATTAATGTAAATCAGGGTGAAACACTTCGATCATATGATTCGTAAAATAAACAAATCTATGCAACTTATGGAACGAATCCTAATCTCAAGGGAGAAGCAGATGATCCAACATTTCATACTACAGATGGACTGAAATTCAGTAACTTTTAATATTATTTTGTTTGACAGTTAATTTATTTATTTATTTATTTATTTATTTATTAATATTTTATATTTGTTTTTTTAAACTAGCAACAATAAATACCAAAATGAATCTCAATCTAGACATTGAATTTGACTAAACTCATTTTATTTCATTTTGGCTAAAAGTGAATGGAAACACTGCTGGATAGGGTAAATTATATTTTATTTTAGAATTTAATAAAATTAGCTAATCTCCTTTATTTTTTAATTTATAGAAGTAAGTATCTTTGAAATTCACAATACTTTAGGAGTAAAAATAATATTAACTTATTTATTAGCAATTAATTTTTTATATGTATATTTGTATCAAAGGCACCCAAACGAATTTTTGGATTATTTTACAAAGTAAATGACAATAAATTGTATGGAATAACTGAAGCTACTACCTTTGATGCAAGTTCAATAACAGCTAATGCATGGACTCATATATACTTATCCTTTGCTATATATTCATTGAATGAAAAGGTAGTATTCACTCTTATAACTGATGGAACAACAACTATAACAGATTCTCTTGGAAGACCTCCATAAAATATCCCAGACATCAGAAAATCTACTTTCCAATATAAATTCGGTAAGGGTATTAGTGATAGTTTTAGAGGAGATATTAAAGATATAAAAGGGTAAAGAAGAATAAATAATTATTATAAAAATGATTTTATGAATAATTAAAAATATTTTTAAAATACATATAAAGAGGGCTTGGTTCTTTTGCTGATATAACGAATGGAATAACAAATTGCAAATTAGCTATTGGTATTAGTGCGCCTGAGTGTATTTTATGCAATACAAACAATTTACATAATGGAGCATGTGTAGCTACATGTCCTGCAGGAACTTATGTTGATGCCCTAGCTAAATTTTGTCGTCCTTGTCACGATTCTTGCAAAGTAATACAATTTTTTTTTAATTATCAAATAATATAATACATTTTTAGCAATGTAATGGACCATTGGAAAATAATTGTTCGGGAGCTGATGGAGTAGTGGCTTGCTCTACTGAAAATCCATTTTTGTTTTAATCCCGTTGCTTTTCTGAATGCCCTGTAGGTACTGTAGCTAACAAAGTTAACTAAACTTGTAATTGCCATTCTTCTTGTACAACATGTACTTATGATGTGAATAATGGAGTAGAATGCACTGCTTGTTCTACACCTGCAACTTTACCTTTCATTTAAGGATATGAATGTGTGGCCAGTCTGTAGTGCGCCTCTACTACATTTGGAAACGCATCTACTACCAAATGTACTTTATCAGTAAATAAAATAATTCTATTTATTTAATTTAAATTCTCCAAATAGGTTAAACAACTTGTATTGCTCCAAATACTTTTAAAAATTTCGCAGCCAGATTGTGTGTTCCTGTTTGTCCTTTAGGAACAATCAAACATAATAATGATTGCTTACTTTCCTGTCCCCCGGCTTTTTACTCTAATGCTGTAACCCCTGGAGGAGCTGGAGAGTATGATAAATAATGTGCACCTTGTGTCCCAAATTGCGAGAATTGTGAAACTAATACAAAATGTACCAAATGTTAAGCAAGTAATGATACATAAAGAAATCTTAATATTTCAACAAAATTATATATATAATAACTATCCTTTCTAATAGATTTCCTTATTCATGAAAGTACAGGAGAATGTTAAAATACATGCAATTCAGGATTTACATAAGATGGGGTGATTTGCAGAGTGTGTTCATAAGATTGTACTGACTGCCCTGCTGGGTACTATTTACACTTAAAAAAATGTGTCAACCCTTGTCCTATCGGATATAGGTATCCTGGTACAGGAAATGCCTGTGATAAAGATCCAAACCCAATCGTTAAGATAGAAAGTCCTTCCACTGCGACCATTAATGTTGGAAGAAGATAAGACTTAATTTTTTAAGGTTATCATTTCTTCATTGGAAATATTACCTCTGAATAATGGAGTTTGACTGGGGCATCTGCTAGCGAAAAGGATACATTCTTTTCGAAAACATTTGCCAATTATACAACCTTATACATTCCTTACGGTAACTTAAAGTCCAATTTCTAATACAATCTTGAATATAAGGTGGTCACTGAAACTGGTACCTCTGGTACAGCCTCGATAATTGTAAATACTTCTAACAAAATTTAGGGGGGAACGCTCTCCATCACACCTGATTCTGGAGTTTCTGGTAAGATTTATTAAAAATTGTTTAATTTTGTATTTTATTATTTATTTTTTAAAACAGGAGTAACAGAAATCACAATTAAATATTCAGGTTGGACTTCTGGTGGCCCTGTAATTTTTTCAACCAATTAATCAATTTATTTAATTTTACGAAAATAATCACTATATATTAGGTACTGAAGTACGACATAATATTTGGGAAACAAAAAAAATACACATAGAGAGGAAAATAAATAAGTCAATTAGAAGATTCTAACCCAATTTTACTGCAATCTACTGAACAAACTAAAGAAATTAAATTTACTTTCCCCCCTTATAAGTAATCTCAGAAAGTAGTTGTATAGTTTAGAGCTTATACAGCTGAAGAAGAAATAATTTAGGTAAAATTTCACATTTTAACATAATTTACTGTTGGTTTTATAATTTATACTGAATTTATTAGACTAAAGAAATACAACTTTCTTAATTTCAAACTGATAATGCTCTAGCTTTTGATTATAAATCTGATGTATGGTGGATTTAATTGTAAACTGGACTCTCTCTTGCCGAGTATCTCAAAAGAAGTTATTTTATTCCTTATTTATACCAGTCTTCTATCGATAATATCGTAAATAGAGAATCATAAGTTAATATTTTAAAGGAAAAATAAAATATAAAATTAGTTGACACCGAATGCCAAGACGATGTCTAATGTATGAAAATATAATATTATTTATCTATAATAATTTATAGATTAATTATTCTTAATAAAAGGTAGGGGAGCTGGTACCTGTGGCTACAATTTCTACGATAAATCTACTTATGAATGTAAATGTTTTTGGAATATGTAAGTATCATTCTATGTATATTTAATAAATATATATAACATCTTATTAAAATTAATATTTTTTTAGGAAAGGATAGCATTGTGACTGGGAAGATAGATCTTTGCAAACAATGTATAACGTTACTTATCAGCTTTTATTTAACCTTTAAAGCTTTACCTATTAACCCTAAGATTTATTTAGTCTACAATAAATTTTGAGTAATATTGTAAAAATTGAAGATGGTCTTCATAAAAAATCTTTCAGACTTCTCAGAACAATGATAACTAAAGCAATTGATGATTTTGATTCTGATGACTTAAATGTATTATAAAAAAAGCTTTTTTTTCTCTTTATTTACTAACAATTTTAATTTTTATAGGTATACACTAACCTTGTTGAAACAATCAGTAATTGTCTATATTAGTCTACTTCCCGTCCAAGTTTGAGACCCGATGAAAAGAGGAAATATTCGATAGTTTTTAAAGGACTTCTTGATAAATTGTTAGAAAAAATCTAGAAAAAGTTTATTCGATTTAATGAAGAATTAATAATTGAAAATAGATTTCTCACAGTCCTTTTAATTAGATAAACAGGTACAGAACTACTAAGCAGTTAAACCAATATATAAAATAATGCCGTGATTCCTTTGAAAAGAGCAGTAATCCATTTCCCAGGCAATATGTTTACCTTTAATGAAACCTACACCATTTAGGTCATTTAATTTGATTTTGACCCAGTCTATCCTCCAGGAAACTTACTTACTTCTTCTCTCCAAATTGATGTTACAAAACTAAATGGAGAAAAAATTTAGCAAAATTTAGGAGGAGAAATCAGTTTGTTTATGAGAAAAGTAAGTTCCTTTCCTCCTTTAAGAACTGACATTGATACCTTCTATTAGTGTGCATGTAAAAAAAATTATTATTATATTATAAAATTTACCCACCAAACTATTTATATGTTTCTAGATTTAAAACAAATTGATGAAGATACATTTGAATGGATTTCTGATGCTTCTGTAAAATATACTTTTGAAAATGAGCATTTCATCAAGTGTATTACCAACCACCTATCTCATTTTACAATAAGAAGGTAAGCCATTAATTATTTTAAAAATATAACATGTTTTAATAAAAAATATTATTTTTAGAGGATTGTTAGAATTTTTAAAAGAATTACCTTCTGATTCTCAAATGAAGTTATTCTCCAATTCTATGTTAAATATTAATTTGAAATCAATAAATAATACGGAATATGATATAGATCAAAATATAGCCCTTTCTTAAAGGATATTCAAAGTGAACGAATTCCCTAATTCAAAATTCAAATTTAGATGGGACAGTCCATTCACGGTTATATTTTTCGTTTCCCTCTTTGTTTACTTCCTTTTCTCGTTAATTAACCTATATAGATCGAAGAGAAAAACCATATACATATATTCCGAAAAGCATTAAGATATATTAATGTTAGTAAATAATTAACGGAAATGCGTTTTTATTATTATTATATATATATGTTTTTGTTGAATTTTCAATTATTTTTTAGTCATACCATCCAATATTGTCTTTGATCTTTTTGGGATAAACTTTCTTTTCCCATACATACCAAATGAGAATGACCAAATTCTTCTCCATATGCTTAAGTACAATCGCATATATAGCTGTAATTTACAGAAGAATTGATAACATAGATTTGGTAAGCATAATTATTTTAACTATATAGAAACCATATTTGACATTTTACTATTGTCTTAAACATTGCTTAGTAAATTAAAACTGGAGAAGTTGTTGTTGTTAGTATGTTTTTTGGTACTTTTTTGAGTATGGGAACAAATTATCTTTGGGAACTATTTTACTACCTTGTTTATATGCACGTTTCAAAAAAAGTGAGAAATTAGTGGATATATTCTTTGATTTTCATCATAAACATGGGATTAATGGGAGCTTATGGAATATATGAAAATGGAAACACAGAGTAATGAACATAACTCCTGAATATTCAAATATAAACTTTAAAAATATTTTTTAAAATAGTTAAAAAGAGTATGGAAGTTATATTCTCGCTATAATACTTGCCTTGGCAATTGATATCCTTTTGGTTGATACAATTGTAGTTTTCTATGCCTATTATCAACTGGAATCACCGTTTCTAAACTTTTTGGCTTTTCGAGGATTCTTCATTAGATCTAATCAAAAATATCTAGTATTTTATATAAAATTATATAATTAAAATTTTCTTCTTATTTAAAAATTTTTTAAGATTCCTGATGGTCTTTTGAATGAAAAAGATTAAGATGATGATGATGATGATATAGAAGATAAAAAACAATTAATTGAAGGAGTGGAATAAAAAAGTGATGGTCAAAAGGACGAAATTGAAATGCTAAAAGGACTATAAAAAAATCATCAACAATAATAATAACAATAAGACCTAGAAAAACCGATGCAAAAACCTAAAGAAGATACTTAACTTGACACTTTAAATGAAAACTAAAGAAAGTAAAGTAAAAAAATAGTAACTCAATCCTAATAGGATGATGACTTAGAAATTATAAAAATGTGATATGAATTTGTTATAAATAATTCTGTTATATCCTTTATTATATAATAAATATTGGTAGAGTTTTATATACTATTCAATGATATGTAATATTTATTTAGAAATATTAGAATTAATACCTAAACAACTTTTTAACTAGGAGAAAAAAAAAAACAAAATTCAATTTATTCCTAATTTGTTCATAATCCTAATAAATATATATTTTATTGAAGAATTTTTATCAATTCTTTGATTTAATTAATATATAATTTTATTACTGAATATTATTTTCAAATGAACAAATGAAATTTTATTAATAATCATTATAATGCCTAATTTTTAAAATATGATGCAATAATATATAAATTTTGATATTAATGTAATATTTACATATAAAATTTAGCTTTATATTTTATCTAAATGTTTTATATTTTTAGTTAAAGAAAAGTTAGTTGGTGAAACAGCCATTAATTAATACTGTTCACCTTTAATTAATTGAAATTCTTTCAGAACCTTTGAATAAAATCCCCATTTACCAATTATCGTATTCCTTTAATCATTTTTTCTACATATGATTTTTCAATTGTTTAGTTTTAATTCTATTGAGCTTAATTAGTAATATATAGATGGTTTATCACTATCTCATACAAAACTCTTTTTATGAAGTTAACATATTGAATTTTTTCAAGAAGCTATGAGTTATATTTATTAGATAACAAATCATAAATATCGATATTAAAAATTTGTTTGTGTAAATCCCTTTCCTTTTATTCATTTTTCATATATTTTACAGAATGTTTGTTCAAAGTTAAAAACATTAACTTATAGTGAGAAAAACTAAATAAATCTGACTTTTCAACTTTATCGTTCACAATTTATCTGCCTGATATTAAAATTCGGTGCAAATACTTTTATATTTTGAAATATAACTTTGCTGGAATGCATAAATCATTTTTATTTAGCTTTTTGAAAAAACGTAATATTCTTGTAAAATTCATTTTATTATTATTATTCTTACTTTTCCCATCATAAAATCTTACTTCTTCTTTGGAAGATTTACAATCAACTCCATTGTTATCTTCCTTTTATTTCAAGAATATTCCGGGAATATCGAAATAATTAATAATTTTACCCTATTAATTATTTTTCTCTATCATTTACCTCTATATTTTATCATTTCCTTTGTATTATATTAACCACTCATTTTCATTTTTTTATCATTGTCTTCATTATTCTAATTATCATTGTATACATTATTATAATCCCTTTAAAATATAGTTGATTCTTCTTCCAAAAATTATTATTGAAATTCTGATTATTTCGTTTATAATTACTTCTCATTTTACATATTATGGCAGCATTTATTGAAAATAATAATAGGATTTTTATAATTTTATTCATTTAGCTAATTAATATCTATGATTGTTAAATTATCCTTATATTAAGGATATGTTTAGTATAAACTTCGATCAGAAATATTTTAAGACGAATTAGAACTGATGTTAGGATTCTATACGGAATAGTCTTTTTAAAATATTTACTAATATTAGTGGTAGTCACAATTAACCCTGTTCTTTTCAAATATTTTAGTAGGATTAATTTATCGATATTAGCATTGCTTATAATGGTATTTTTCGTTATAAGGATTCTCAAATTGAGTAACATGCTGTTTCTGGGGCTATATAAAAAGTTGAGGAATTTATAATTCTTTGTTATCAAGACAATCCTAACTTAAGCGTTTTATGTTGGTATTCATAATTGTTTTCAAAGATTTTAAATAAAAATGATGTGTTATTTTTTCAGAAAATCGATAATCTGAATTATTTATTTTATTTATTTATTTATATTTATTTTTGTTTTAAATGCAATTATTTTTAATTTTTCATATAAATTATTTCCTTGTATTTTATTTGAAAGAAGTATTTCTAATAAAATAATGTTATACATACTACTAGTTATATATTATTGCTTTGTTTATGAATTTTGTTATAATGGTAAAAATCATTATTTAATAATTTGTTTAAATTTTCCTATAAAAATAAATCATCCTATCAGCTTTAGGAGTTTAATGCATGATTATAATTAAAATATATATTTCATTTCATTTCACATCCAATTTGTTTTTTTTTTACTTTTTGTTTGTTTTTATTTTATTATTAATACATGAGCTTGTGTTTTTTTTTAATTGTTTTACTTAGACCTTAGAATGAGTTACTCATTTAAAATAATATAAATTCCCATATATTATTGTTAACAAGTTCATTAATTTTTCAATATGATGATGCATGTAAAACAAACATGGGAAAATAATCATATATTTATCTATTCATTATACATATATTATCCTAAAATGAAATTCTATTAACAGGTTGCGATGATTCCAATCCTTATTTAATAGATAATTTCTTCCTTTTTGATAGAATTTTATTTAAAGCCACTGTGCTAATAGTATGTTCCAGTAATAATATCAACTCTAAGCTATTACGATTTATTATTTTTAATTTTAAAAATGACTACCAAGATTAATTTTAAATAATGTTTAATGAGTTTCAATTAATTGGGGCATTTTTAATAAGATTTTCTTATATTATTTTCACAAAAAATGATTTAATATTATGGTAGTAAAATTTTTATAATTGATTATATTAGAAATTTATTCTATTTACTAAATAATTTGTATCATAATAATTAATGACTTTTTATATATTTAATTACTATTGAAAAATTGTTTTTCAAATTATATATGTTAATTATTTAGATAAATTCTGATAGTTTTCCAAAGCTATAATACTTTATATTTATTATAAAATTAAAATTTTTTAGTATAATTTGAAATGGTTAAAAATTAAAATATTGGTTTAGCTACAAAATACATTATTATATAATTATTCAACATATAATAATAATATATTTTTATAATTCTATTCTTAAATTTATAAAAAATACAAATTATTTTTATATTTGAAATTAATATTGAATTTATAACGTTGCATTCTTAATAATTTCTTTGATTA
This sequence comes from Miamiensis avidus, assembly GCA_037039885.1. NCBI lineage: Eukaryota > Ciliophora > Oligohymenophorea > Philasterida > Glauconematidae > Miamiensis > Miamiensis avidus. Next base: position 453,045 of record JAWVGU010000026.1, read on the forward strand.
ACATTTATAGCAATATTAGTTTTATCAGTAAATTAATTATTTTTAGACCTTCACAGTGATTTTTTTTTGTCAATTTACTTAATATATTTATCATTTCTCAATTCTTTTTCATTATTATTTTATAGTGCACCATCATGATAAGGGATATTTCCATTTTTAAGTTATTATTATTCTTCCTATTCTGAATTTGAATGACCATTTTAATGACCATTTTAATGAGTTTTATGTATACTTGTATGAGTTTATGAATCATAATATTCAACAAATACTCCAGAAAATACTACAAGAATAGAAACCCATTAATATTCTGAAACATGATGTCCATAATACAAAATAGAACAGACAACTGTAAATAATTTTCTTGTAGTGGTTATTATAGCCAAATTGTTAGGTCCAAAATGTTTAATAGTATAAAAGATGAAATTTTGTCCGATAGAAGCCAGTGTGCAGACAATTATCAAATCAGGAATGACAGAAGGTCTAATATGGTATAGATTTAATAAATATTATTTTTTTTATTCCAAAAAAAAAATTTACCTTTTTCCAATAAAGTTTAAAAACAAAAATAATTATCCTGTAACGATTGAATAAACTAAACTTATAATAACTGAATAAAATGCAGTAAAATACATTAATTAGGAAGAACTAGGTTTATATATTTTTCTGCAATCATTTTGAACATTTGCCAGCATTCCTATATCAAACATATATTTTATATCGTAAAAATATGTTAATTTTATAACATACCATCAGAAAACAAAGAGATGAGGAGCAATAATATTCCGAAAATAGTATTTTATCCTGAATTTTTAGACTAATATATAAATTAAAAATCACTAATTTAGGGGGAGAATAAAGAAATTTTTGCATGTTTTTTATCATAAATAATTACAGTAAGAAGATTGAAAAATAAAATTCCCGCTGTTACTAAGCCTCCAGCTATATACTATAACTTTCTATATTTATAAGACCCAAAGAAAAATCCAATTACTAGAACTGAAAGCACCTTGCATGACTTGAATAAAGCCTAAACGGGATAAGAGACAAACTAAAGAGCAGTATTTCCTCCCAAAACACTGAATGAATTAAATCTATAGTAGTTAATTGTTAAATTAAATTACTAAATTAAGTTAATTTTTAGAAAATCCATTTATTGTTATTATTATTTACAATCCGCTTTTGAATTACACTGATTTAGGAACTATAATTCTTTCTCCTGCTAACTTTACCTCTGTGAATCCTATGATTGTACTTATTATTGATTACAATAGAAGAATTATAAATGCATTTGTGAATTTCTACACATCTTATTAATTATCGATATTGGGATATTAAGTTTTAAATCTATTAAAGTTAAAATCATAAAACTTTAAGATCATTTTTAGAAATATTTTCATTTATGAGAAAATTATTTAATAAGAATTTTTAGTAGAAACAATTTTTTCTATTTTTACAATTTCTCTTGATATATTCCATACATCACAAAAGAGCCATAAATTCCTGCTGCACCGATTAAAAATTTCAAGGTTTTATTGGTCATTTAAATTTGGTAATAATATTGTAATTTTTATTAATAAATTTTAGTCTGTTTTTATTAGAAATTTTTATTTAATATTTATTTGAAATAATTTTAATTAAGCTAATATTCAGCTCATTTACTAAGTTAGATTAATTCCAAAATTAATATATATTCATGTTTTCAATCTACTAATAAAAATTTCATGTGCTCTCAAACAAAGCTATAATTAATTCTTATTTTTATTATTAAATTATACTATAAAATAATGTTTTTTCAATTCAATACTGTGAGAAGCATAAAGAAAATTAGCATTTATTAAATGTAGTATTTATAATAAAAGCTACTAATAGAATAATATGTATATATCAATAATATGTAAAAAAATTATTAAATATAATTTTGAATTCTTTTTTTGGTATAATATTATCTTATCAAGAATTTATTAATATACTATTTATATTTAATTGATTAAAATTTTCCCAGCTAATTTCTGATTAATTATTATGCATTTTCATTTAATTTATTCTTAATTTTTAAATAAAAAAAATAATTATTTGTATTTTTTATAAGTAAAAAAATTAATTTAAATGAATTCAATTGGTTACAACCCCGACATTTTAGAAAAACAAGAATTTCTCCTAAAAAATTATAACGATAAAAACAATGCTTGCGAAGAATTATTATACATATTAAAATAGAGAGCAGAATTGGAAGAATATTACGCAAGACATATTGAAAAGTTTACTGAATAATTAAATAAGTTAATTACAGGATAAGATGTTCTTAAGTTAATCACTACTTCTTTATAACAATTCTTTGCAATCTAATCAGAGCAGTAATCATCACTAATTTTTTTAAATAAAAAGAATAATATTTTTGCAATGTTTTAGATCTAAAAATTTAGCACAAAGTATTAAAACTGAAGTTATTTGTGATTTGTAATTGTTTTATGAAACATAGGAATAAAGACTAAAAGAAATATCTCTCATTGGTCGAAAACATCAGCAAACATTAAAGGTGAATATGGAAAAATTTGATTAATTAAGGAATCAGTATATGAGTATTAGTAATATGTTGTCTCAGTAGGGGAATAATTAGTAAAATATAAATGAAAAGGTATACCAGGAAAAGATTTAAACTGAAAAAAAATTTGAAAACTTCATACAGTTTTATAACAGTTACTTGGATTCCTATTTTATGGACTATTCCAAACTTACTGACGACTTTAATGAAGTAGAATTTGCTCGAAGAGAAAAAATTAGGACACTGTAATGAAATTTTTGGTGTATTAGATTTCATACATTAGGAACCTACAGTATGATGTCGACCGAATTTCGTAGAAAATTGAATCCATTGATATTAAAGATGCTAGTTATAATGAAAAAATAAAAGACAGACTCAACAAACTTGCCAATTCTTCTGAAAAGCCACTATTATCCAAAGTCAGCTTCGATAACTATAAATATTATATGGACTTTACAGTATCTAAATCTTCTTCTCAATTGGTCTTTGAATAGCCTAAAATGAATTCAGCAAATAGTTTAGAAAATGTATAAAGGCAAGAATAAAAATCTTAGAAATCAAATCCAAGCAATCAAACTAACACAAATTCATAGGATGTTTCGTAAGCTATAAAGTAATAGAAACCTTCATCCTCCTCATCTTTTTCAAATCTGATGAAAAATACTGTAAAAACAATGTTGGGAGGAACTCTTTATGCGGGTTAAAATTAATAATAGTAGCAAACAGCTTCAAATAAGGTGCAATAGCAATAATAAACAAAATAGAGAAAATAAATTTTGATTAAGAATAAAATGTTCCATAACAATAACAACAGCAAAATAATAATAATACTAATGTAATGGTCCATAAATCTGAAACTTATTACAATTTCATACTTACTAAAGCTTAATAGGGACTTGAAATAAATAAACACGAGATAGATACATTTAAATCTCTTATTTAAACGAATTCAGATAGATAGCAATTTATAAAATTCTTTTAACACCATTATACCTAGTAAAAAATTTAATTTGCCTAGACTGAAGTAAAATAAAAATAAAAATAAAAATAACAGCAACAGCAACAACTACAACAACAACAATAATAACAAAGATAAGATGAGGAAAAAACTCCTTAACAAATTGTTATTGATTTAAGTCAGTATGAAGTGTAAATAAATCCAAATGCTTATACTTAAAATCTGAAGATTATATACACTTTATTTGAAAAATGTACTTTCAATTATGATATATCTCCAATTCTTAGTATATTTCAAGAAACTGCATTCATATTTAAACTGATCAAACTCCCAGATGAAGACAAAGTTATATATGAAAAAATATATTTATAATAAGTAAAGTTATAACTAATAATTATAGCTAAAAATTATAAAGTATTTAATTTTATCAATTTTTTAGGGGTTGTAAGGCCATCCTTTATTTTCTAATTCCAAGTATTGGGAGGGATATTTAAAAAAATTATTTAATCAAGTATTCAGGAAAATAAGCAAAAAAATTAAAGTGATTTTATGGCCTCCAAGGAAGTAGATAAGGTGGAGAATGATAAATAATTTCTTCATAAATGCATCAAGAGAAATATAGATTTATTAATATTACTTAGAATTCCTAAAGATAAAATATCTGAAAGTTTGAAAGCCATTTTTGAGATGCTTATTGTGGAGGAAATAATGATATTATAGTATGTATAAAATTATGAAGCAACTTCATATTTATAAAATTAAACAGAATAAAAACAGCAACAGCAATAACAATAACAACAATAGTTGTAAATTTCAGATAATAAGTAAGGAAACGAAAACAAAGAAGAAAAATTATGTACTTAAGAAGAAAAAGATATAAATTTTAATGGAGAAAGTTTTAGATAATTAAATGAAAGTGAATGTGAAAAAGGTAAAAATGATGATGATAGCTACAATATTGAAAATAAAGTATAAGTAATTGAAACAGAGACTTATGAGAGTAAGGAAAATTAAATTGATATTAACCAAAATTAATAACAAGACACTGAAAATATGGATAATAGAAATGATTAAGAACCTCAAAGAAAGAGCTCTATAGAATAAAATTAATATTTTGAATGAATTATAATTATTAATTATAGCATATACCTTACCATTGTCTAACCATATATTAAATGTATTTATTATAAATATATATATATTTACATATTCACTTTTTAATGATTTTGCTAATAATTAGATTTATTTTATTGATTAATCTTGTATTTTTTTTGCTTTAATTATAAAGCAGAATAACTTTATTTTATTCTGTCTTATTTCTATACATAAATTCTTCTTTATTTTAATTAGTGTGATAAAAGTATTTGTTGCAGCATATGCATAAACATTGAAATAGTGGAAATTATTGGGTACAATTTAGATATTAATTATTTCTTATTTATCAGAGATTTTGAGATTTGATTATAATTTATTAAATCTTTGATTAATTTTGAATAGATTAGATGTTTCCATTGTTTGAGATGTCCACATGAATTTTTTTTTATAATATATTTATTCTAGATATATATTTTTATAAAATACAAATACTTTACTATAATTATATTAAATAATAAAAAATATTTACATCTTATTTACATAAAAAGCCGTTTTTTTTAAAATTGATATTTTAATCTTGATTAATTTGATAAGCAAATAGATATAAATTGTTACATAAATAGAAAAAAATAATTTATACACTGATAATAGTAAATTAAAATACATTGTAAAACTATATAAGTCTAAAATTCATTTTTATCCAAACATAGAATTTACTTTATCATTATGATTAGAAGAATTGCCACCATCGAAAATTTATTTATTGTGGTGGGATGCTAGACTATTTATATATTATAAATTATTTAGCATTGCTATAGAGATAGTATAATAATTAATTTAAGTTACTCAGGGTCTTTTTTTAAAACTTTTTCAGCTTTTCTTAAAACAGCTAAAGTAGATTAGATAGTGGCTCTTTCTTCTGCGATATGGGCAGGCTTAAAAATTGATAAAATATATTTAAATTGTAAGAAAATGTGAATCTATATTTAATCTTTATATAATTATTAATTTTTTTACTTCTCCTAATTTAGACATTTCTTCTTCATTTTTCATCACTTCCATATACAGAGTTTGTTACATACCTTCTTGAGCGGCTCTAACCAAGAAGAATCCAATAGCTTTAGGTATGGAGTCTCTTACGTTTCTGATAACAATTGAGAAGTAGACATCTACTCTACTTCTTAATTCATCAATGAATGCTTTTCTAGGGTCAATGGGTTATCCTTAAGCGTTTGATTCTTATTTCTATTTTCGATTAAAAAAAAGGCATAGAACATATAAAACTATATATTAATACTATTTATTGTTACAGGAATTAAATTGGTTTTGTGGTGGAGATATTCGTAATCGTTGGTGAATAAATAGTTTTATTCAGATTCAATAATATTTTCTACGACTTCTTTAGCTTTATCTCTTTGCTATTAAAATATATAAAGAATGAAGAATACTATATATGCTTCATTTATTGTTTAATTTATTTTACGCTTTGTAAGACTTTGGAAGCCATTTCTTAGATTTCTTCCATGATGGTAGGGAATCTAGCAAATATTTTTGAAATAATTTTAGAAGCAAGGTTTTCTAAATAATTGTAAGTATCATTCAAAGTAGACAGGGCAGGTTCTTTTAATTTTTCAAGTTAAGGGTTAATTAAGTACATGAAAGCGTCAATTGAGGGGAATCCGGGTAAGGAATCTCCTTAATGTAAAACTATAGCTCTATCAATATCTTTATCAGAGTATTCTTTAGTGGCCTATAAAAAATTAATTTATTAAATATAATTTAATTAATGAAATAAGGAGTTTGTATATATTACTCTTTCTCCTTTTTTCAACCATTCTTCGAATAATTCGTTAAACATCATTTTGATAACAGCTCCTCCGGAAAGGTCTTGATTGACGGAAACGTTTCTTCTTGAGTCATATTTACCTCTAATAGAATTTTTGAAATTTTCTGTGAAATCAGTAATCATATTCCAAATTAAATGCATTTTTTCTTTATTATCTTCGGGAAGGGTAGGTCCTAAGTCTCTCAATCTACCTTCACATTCGGAAATTTTATCTTAAATTTCTTTGGTAATAGCGGGCAAGTAAGTTCTGATGTGTTAGAATAAAATTTGAGTAAGTCTTCCAGTCAAAGCCTTGGTTCCTAAAAACTTAGGGTCCATGGATGAATAAATGGGGTGTCTTTAAAAATATTTTAAAAATGATAAAAATTAAAATTTATAAACAATTTTTACTTTGAAAAGAAATCTTATTCTGCCTTTAGGGCTTATACCACTCTAACTCTTGAATCTATATCCTTTTAACTTCTGTTAACAACTCCGATGTATCCTAATTTTAAGGGAACTACCTGTCCTAACAACATTTATCTGGCATCAGTTCCTTGATCCATAATATCAATCTATTTTTTTGATAGAATAAATACTTTATTAGTTTAAATATTATATAAATAAAATTTACTTTAGTAATAACTCCGATAGTTCTTTTTCCTTCTTTATCTATACTTCTAGCTAAGTGTAAACCATCGGAGGTTGACATATCAGAGTTGGCGGAAATAACACACAAAATAATAGTTCTTTCATCTTGAATATATCTAAATAATTTATAATACAAATTTAATTAGATCTTCATATATAAATTTCTGTAATTAACATTACTTGGTGGCCATATCTTTTGTTACTTTTTCAATATCTTTAACTTAATCCTTAATAGAAATTCTTGTAATACCTGGCAAATCGATCATGGTTAAATCGGGACTGTCATTAGAATAAATGGTAAGGGTAATAGGATTATCAACAATTCCTGTTCCTTTTCCTGCCACTTAATCAGTTAATCTTTCAATTTCTTATCTGACTTTATCGAAATCATAGAATTTGTTTTCTTTATCATTTCCGAAAACAGCCCAGGGTTTAGATCTTCCTTAGTCTAATTATTAAAGGTAATATAAAAATTTATAAAATTAACTCTATTTTTTAATTTAAAAATAATTTCCATATATTTTTAAAAATTTTCGTTACTTTCAGGGATGTGAACAAGTCTCATTTCTAAAGGTCTTCTTGTTACAACTCCCTACATAAAAGAAAAATATATTTATTCACTATTTTTATTTTTAAATTTATATTTCTTGAGAATAATGTGATTTTCATTTAATTTTAAAAATAATAATTCTTACTGAACCCCTAGGCAAGAAATCTAATCCAATAACATTTTCTAATAAGGAAGATTTACCAGCTGATTAACTATAGTTAGTAATTAGTTAGTTTTTATAAATTTAAGTTAATTATTTTGCAATAAGAATATTAAAGTGAAAATATTATATCAATATAAGTATATATATTAAATTACGATCCAACAACTGCAATTCTAGGAAGTTTAATAAATTATTATAATCCCACATCTCTTAATTCATCAATAACATTAATTAACTTTCTCAAATTTTGAAAAAGAGGAGTATTCATTAATTCAGGTTATTAGCCTTTTTATTCCATTTTTTACACGTTTATTATTTTATTATTTTTGATATTCGTTTATTCAATAAATATGTTTTTCAAGTTTTTTATTTTTTGTTTATTTTAATTAATAAATATTTTTATTTGTTAATGTCATATGTAATTATAATTTTGCAAAGTGCTTTTCCTTACTTACATAAAATAATGGCTTAAATATTTTTGCTTTCAAATATTGAGAAAAAAAGAATTTGCATATAAAATATATGGTATTTAAAATAATAATAATATATATATATATGCTGTACTTAAAAGCTTATTTGATAATCCAACACATATTTATATTTATTTATTAAATTAAATATTTCTCTGTTAGCTAACATTAATTTTACCATCCTCTCAATTAATTTATATTTATAATTTAAGTTATTAATCTTATAAATTCTTTAAATATAGAAATTTAAATTTATATTGAAATTTAAGTGAAATAAATAACATTATATTGAATATTTGATTAAATATAAATATATAAAAATAGTTATTTATGATTGATTTGAATTAATATAAGATATGTTTTATAAAATAAAAAATCATTTACGGTATTAATTATTATTAAAATTTTATTAGGATTTATCTTCATTATTATCACTATTAGAAGAAGAGTACCCATATAAAATACTATCTTATGTTTCATTTATAGTGCATAATTAATTATTTAATTCTAAAGAGCCCTTTTAAAATGAAAATACTTTCATTTCTATTTAGGGTATGCTTTAATTTTAAAAATTTCCATTCTATTAGTATTATTATTAGCTTTCTTATACATTCTAATTTTGTATTTAAATATTAATTTATTAGTTATTGGATATATCTTAAGGTAATTTATATTTAAAATCTTCATTTTAAGATAATTATTAAGGTTTTAAATATTCCTATGAATTATTAAAATCCACATTTTATAATTTTTACAATCTTTCAAATATTAGTAAACTCTCTTTGAGATTTACTTTATCATTTGTAGTACTTATTGGTAATTTACTATCACTCTAGGTTTATGAGTTTAGATTGCCATTATTAATATCATTTTTGTTGGCACTCTATAAAGACTATTATTTTTTCAAAGGGGAATAATCAGGACTGTCTATAGAAACACTTCGATTTTCAAATGTTTAGATAACAAATTTATAAAACAATTCATTTAATTCACTTTCAGATAATTAATTTATATTGTACTTTTGCGATTTGGGTTCAGCTATTGTATTTTATTTTAAACGATTTATTATTTCTTGTTTTTTTCTAATATATCATTTTATATACTAATTCCACAGTTTTCCCTATAAAGAGTTTTTTAAGCCTAATATTCCTCTAATTTTTCATTAAACTAATATATCAGAAACGGCTTTACATATTTATAATTAAATCTTTTAAAAAGAGCCCCCATTCTTTTTGAAAATGATTATTTTTAATTTTTTATATCACCCGAGTCTCCATTTTATTAGCTATTCTAATGTTCTTCATTTTTATAATTTATTATTTCATTTTCAACTATTTTCTTGTTGCCCTTATATTATTATGAGGATCTTAAGTATGTTGAAATTTATAAACCTATATTTCTCTACGTAACAGCAAATGCTGAATTAATGGGGTTATGAATCCAAAAATATGGTCGTTATGATCACAATGAAACTGATGGTAGACTTAATTAGTTCTAAAAATTATATTTTTAAAATGAAACCACGAAACTTTGAAATCAAAAATAATAAAGTTATAATTTGAACCTGAATTTTTTGTTTGATTCTTATCCAAAGATATAGCTAATGCAAAGGCTAAAACCCCTCTAATAATCCCACTAAAATATAAGAGAAGAATTTGCCTGAAGTTAAAACGGTAAGGTCTTTTAAAGCAAGAAAAGGACCACTATAATAAAGTAATCAAAGTTAGTGATAGCATTCTAGAAACCAATGCAAATCCTATATTTATTGCTATGAGCCCAAATGAATAGCTTGGTAAAAAAGTCCCGAAAAATGAAAATCCCACTGCCAAAAACATAATTCCCATAATGACAGATCCTAAGAACTAATAAGTAATGTCAGCTGTTAATTTGGATCTTTCTGACAAATTATACCATCCATAGTGTTATATGAGAAAGGCTACAACTATCATAGAAAAACATCCCCTTTAAATTGTAACAAAATTATAAGTAAGTTTTAAAAATATGGGGTTTTATGCAAAAAAAAAAAAATACGGAAAATGAAAAGATTCTGTTATGGAATAGGAGAAGATAGCTGAAGCGTAAAGAACAATGATTTCATTACTTTTATTAATAATAAATAAAAGAATATTCTTAGTATTAATTATATATGATAACAATAGAAATTACACAGGTGTTTTGGTTAAGAATCTAAACCTTTTCAAAATATAAGAACCTATTAGTCCACAAAAACACCCACTTATCATTGCGATAACTATGCCATAAAAAAATTTCCAAGTAATTATTAGCAAATCTTCAAGATCCTATTCACTAAGTTGTTTCGAATAATTCAAGATAACTTAATAAAGTACAATGGTTGTTGCATCCTTAAATAGCAGTAGTAGTAATTATGAATAATATTAGAATAAATAATTGGAATAATTATAATATTATCTACATTAAAAATGCCTTCTCCAAATATTATTGAGTGTAAGTCTGATAAACAATGGTGCTCTATCATATTAGAAACAGCAGAAGAATCTTTTGAAGACAGAGCGGAGCTCATTACTAAAATTTCATAAAAACTTAATTTAACATATTTATTTTCTGTTTCTACTGAAAAGCTTTATAGTGCTTATTCATTAAGATTTCTCGAACTTGTCATCGCAGCGGGAGTACTTAAATGAGAAGCACTTCCTTATTATCCATTAATACCATTATCTGGCATCTTACTATATTAAATAAAGTCATACTTCATAACTAAATAATTCAACATACTCATTATAATGAACATTACAAAGGTGCCCAACATTCCATATGAAATACTGTATTAAATATTTTTAAAAATGTGCTCTTTTTTATAGAAATACTTTCTGCGAAAATTATTATCGGTAAAAACAAATAAACGAAATGATTTATTTCGAAATTTATTGTCAAATCAAATCCATAATAACATATTGCAGATACAGCCAATCCCATCAATATGGCTAATCCTGATTCATGAAGAAATTTAATTTTATAAAATGAAATGCAGGAACTCATTAGGGAAAAAACCAAAATTAATAGTACAGCAAGACTAAACAGCATTCCGAATTCGCTAACTATCTAATTTCCTGCCATTGTTTTGTATATCTTTTATAATAATTCCTTTATATTTTTACTATTTTTTTGTTTATTATTATTATTTTTTTTTTTACTATAATTGTGTTGCCTATTTTAATAATTATATTAGGGTATTCATATTAGAGTAAGAAAAATTATTTTATTATTTTAATAATATTAATGAGATTTATTAAACGAATGTAAAATATTTCAAAATTCTAAATTACTTTAATGTATAGTCAATAACACTATTTTAATATTTATTAAAAAGTATTATTTTAGAATTTCAATTTACATAGTAATTAAAATAAGATTATTTTTATAATTTATAAAGATTATCTCCATAGAAAATTTTATCAACAAAATATCATATTATTTTATAAAATTATATATATGTTAAAAACTATTTTGTTTATTTAATTAACTTTTTAAATCTGAACATATTTTTATATAAACTATAAAGTAAAACGAGTTAAATTTTATAATTATTGAAATTTTATTTTTAGATACTTTCCCTAAATAAAACTGATAAATATTTGTGTATAAAATATAATATTATCTATACTTTATCTATATTTAATTTAATAATCCATTCTTAAAAATTTTTCAGTTGTGTAAAAATTAGTAATTATTCACTCCATATCTTCTTAATCAATCATTTCAAGAGCTCTTGCTTCAGCTTAAGTCTATTTTAAATATAAATAATTAAATATAAAATTAATTTTTTATTAAATTATATTAATAATTACCTAAGTGGCCTAATCAACCAAAACATGTTTATTATTTGTTGCCTAAGAAATCTAAGAAATTTCAAATTCAAATTTTCCATCTCTTCCTTCAGAAGTTCTATTTAAACTATTAAAAAAAATTAGTTATTCATATATATGTATATAAAACAAATCAAATCAAATTAATTTTAATAATTTTATTATTTTACATCTTAATAATGTGAGGCAAAGCTTCGGCACAAGTTAAATTAGACAAATTAACTCTTTCTAATTCTCCTTTCGTAACTTATTTACCTTTTCCACTTGTACAGGCATAATAAGAATAACAAGAACCATTAGGTTCTATCATATGTAATTTATATCCATCATCTACTGCATATGATGCAAGAAATACACAGGCTCCGAATGGTCTATATGAAGAATATTGTGTGTAAACATGAGTATATTATCCAATTCTTTCAGCTAAAATCTGACAAAATATTAACATTGAGTTGAGTTTTCATAAAAATAATATTAATAAATTCTTATTACTGATCCAGAAATGGGAATTCCAAATTATTTTAAATATTGAGAACTTTCATATCTAGCTCTATCAACGATATTTCTTCCATCAGGAAGGCATCCACATATAATCTATTTATGAAATGAAAATTAATTTCAGGTAAAAATAATAGATATATATATATAAAATTCAAAATGTTATAAACATATTTAAATTTTTTATTTAGTAAACTCTTAAATTACCATTCCAATATTTTCAGCAACATTATATATTCTTTTGTTTGTTTTTTCTACAACTAATTTTGACATTTGTTATTTTTCGCTAGCCATTAAAACTCCATCTGTGCATTTAACTCCAATTGTTGTTCTTTTTTTTAGAAAAAATTATATTATTTCATGCAATATTAATTTAATAAAATTATCGCTAATTACTCTGAGTTATCTACAGCTTTTTAGGCGTATTCGACTTAGAATTATTTTCCTTCAGAACTGAAGATAGCATTCATACTGTCATACTTCAAATATAAAATACATTTAATAAAACCAATGTCTATTTTATTTTATAGATTTTTAATTATGTTATAGATCATAAATTTTTACGAAAGATCCACTCATTTTTAAGAAATTATTTTGTGAATTTTTATGTTTCTGCTTTTTATTATATAATGTGTTTTATTAGTTATATCTTTCAAATTTAATAATATTTTTGTGTTTAAATATTTATTATATTTATAATTAAAATACCTTTACAACCAATTACAATCAACTTATTCATTCAGAATAGATTGAAGTATTAATATTATAAACTATTTACATTGCTTAAATACGATATTTTCTGAGTTTTTAAATTATACATAAATATAAAGTAAAAAAAGAATATATATTTAAAACAATACAAAAAATTATTTAAAAGTTTATTTTATTATTTTTAAATTATTAATTTATAGATTGTTATTAAATTCTATAAAGTGTATTTATGTTAATAAATAATAATATTACATAGATAATTAAATGAAAAATAATAAAAAATAATAAAAAATATAATACTATTAAGTTTTGATTTATAATTAAAATAAATTATTTTATTTTAAATATATCAATTATTATTATTATCATTAATTAGACTATTATAATACCAAGCCACAACAAGTAAATTATAGTTTTAAATTACTTTCACATTTTACAAGTTAATTAATACATTTTTAATAATACTACTCACATTTTAATAAAATACAAATTCGATTTCTTAATTGTTAATTGTAATATAATAACTTATAATATACAAAAAAATAATATTATAAATAAATAAACAAACAAACAAAATTTTTATTTTTAATATATACAATTATAATGGGAGATGTTGAAAAAATGTAAGACACCGTAGGTGTAAATGATTCAGCATTAAAACGATTACTATAAGATTCTAAACTTGTTATTTTTGAGGTTGTAACTAATTTGCTAAAAGAATCTTCATTCGGATTCTATAGCAGAATACTACTTATATTAATAGAGGGAATACAGATAATGCATTTTTTTTTAAATCACCTATAAAAGTATTATGGAAGCAGGAAAAATTTGTTGATACACTTTACGATATAACCGGATTTACCTTGTTAGTACCACACATAGTAAAAATTTTATTTACTTTATTTCATATTATTACTACTTACAGTATGGATAATTTATGCTTATTTTTTATACTTAATAACTTAAAAAAATTTTTTTATTTATGAATTTAAAATTTATAATAATATAAAGGCTAAAAATGGAGATTGGAACATGTATAAATCTATTTTTATCTTTCAGTTGGAATTTTTGTGATAATTATGGTGTTATTTTTGATTGTCATATTTTCTTTAAAAAAGAAAAACGCATTCGTTCAGTGGCCAGTTACAGTCACACGTATAATTACTGACTTATTTAGTAGCATCTTATTTCTGCCTTTTTTTGACTTGTTTGTTAATATATTTAACTGCTAGTAATAATATATACTTACAATATGTTTAATAAAATTTACTTAATCTATCTATTTAGCAATCTATCATTAAATTAATTTATTAAAATTAAAGAGAAGATTCTTAAAAAGTGATGAAACATAATTTGTTTCCAAGTGTTGAATGTTATACTGGAGACTATGTAACATATACAATTTTGGCTGGTATTTTAGGAACAATTTTATTACTTTTTTGGGATTTATTATTTTGATAAACTATGAGTGCAGGTTCTCACTTGAAGTAATATTTTTAACAAAGAAAAGAAGAAAAAATATTATTGATTAAAATTTTATTAATTTTTTTTTTTTTACCCATTCGAAGAGCTGTTTTACCAAAACATCAGCAAGAGGAGACTTAGCTTTTTTACTATTTAAAGCTATTTTATCAACTGTTTTTGCTTTAATGTCCAAAGACAGCTTTCAAGTAGTCATAATTTTGATTATGTTTTTCCCTGCCTTTATGCTCTTTAATTACTACTCATTCAATGTATATTATTATAACTAAACAATTTCAAAATTGATTACTACTTTGCATGCTTGTAATATGTGGGGTGCTCTAATTTTAATACTTGCCGCAATTACTGAGAAATATTAATTTTAAGCTTCTCCTTATATCTACATAATTGGTAATTGATTATATATAAATTGGTTATGAGATTTTATTATTATATATTATTAAAATAGGACTTCCTTTTATTATTTTTATTGTTATGGCAAGAGTTGAGTAAAAGTTTGATTAACTTTTACTCAATTCAAACGATTATGACTCTCTTCCTAGTGCTCTAAATTAATTGCAGTATCTGACTAAATTACTAGGGTTATACAAATAAGATAGACAAATAAAAATTTTACTTGATGGATTTTTAGATCACCATAGAACCTATTGCAACAAAGAAGTAAAAAATTTTTTATATTCAAAATTTAAATTATTATAAATTTTGTTAAATATTTGATATATTTTTTTTAGGAATGTGCAAGTAAATAAAGAGTGATGAAAACTAATAAATTCAGCAAAGATATGAGGTTAGAAAATGAAAATGAGTCTTATATATCAATAATTGCTGTTATTTAAGGAATGTATTATTATGGGCTTTAAAAATACCCCAGCTCAACTCGGTTTAGAATACTATATGCTTTGTTTCTACTTGATAAAATGAGGAGCAAATAATAAGGTAAATAAATATAATGTAATTATGGAAATGCTAAAATTCTATGTACTTTCTTATTATATTATTAGCTCTCTAAGAATTATTAAATGCAGAATAAGAATCCCCAGCATTTGATGAGCAATTCATTATTTTTAGGTATAAAAATATAATTGAAGCTGAGCTGACGAATTCATCCTCTGGAAATGCTGGAGATAAAGGAAATTAAAATGATATGGTTAATGAATTATCTATTCAACATCATTTAAATATGTGCAGAGTTAATATAGAAAGATCAGCAAACTTGGTATAAATTAATCATTAAATGACATAAAAATAAAAAATCTATTTTATATTTTAAAGCATGTTGAGTTTTGGGGATAATTATCAGAAGACCAACCTGATTTAGGGAAACTAAGTGATATAGGATTTAAAATCACGATGGTAAATTAAATGGCCAACGAACAGTGGAATAAGCTTTTGTAAATTAATAATAATATGCCTTCAATGTTAAGACTATATGCAAAATATCAAATTCTGATATTAAATGATAAGTGTAATATATAATTCTAATTTTAGACATATTTTCAATTTACAACTAAAAAATAAATAAATAAATAAATAAATAATTGTGTTTAAATTTGTAGAGGGAGGATAAGTTATTTTGCAAAAACTATAAGATCAATAAAATGATAAAAATGCCTCTAAATTAGTTGATATGCAAACAGAAAGCAGACCATCGATTGTGATTTCGGCAGAAGAAGATACCTTTGCATTAGTTACAAATGTAAATTTAGCTGCGGTAGGTAAATAATTAATTTTTCTTATTTATAAATAATGATTAGTTTTAAAAATTCATTAAAGCTTTGACTGGGTATAATAAAATGGAAATGATGAACAGGAATATTAAAGTACTTATGCCAACCCTTTATGGAACGTACCATGATTATTTTTTGCAGAACTATTTAACAACTTTGGAAGCAACTTTGCTTGGGAAAATTAGGTTTTTACCTGTGAAGGCTAAAATGGAATATGTAATACATACCTAGTGTAATAAAATAGATTATCAATACAAATTATTAATATTTTTATCATATAAAATAAATTTTTTATTAATTTTAGTTTTGGTAAGAGCTATTCCATCCCTGATACATGGATTATAATTTTAGCTGTTGGTACGGTTCCTAAGCGTTTATCACACAGTTGCTATGTCTTGATCAATAAAGATGGAAAAATTATAAATATTTCTTCAAGTTGTGTGAATATCTTTTAATTGAACTAAAAGAAAATAACAAAACACAACATAAAGATTACAGATATAATACCAGATCTTGATATAAAAGACGATAATTAAGTTAAAGAAGCTTATAGTAAGATGGGAATAAAGCTGAAATGTTAAACAAATTCAAAAAAAAAACACTATTTTCAAGCTATAATTCGCTTAGAAGATGTAGTTTTCAGATAAGTAGGACTTTAAGGATTTTAAATTGATATTGAAAAAGTCAAAGAAATCTAAAATTTTGAAGATGAAAATGCTGGCGTAAGAATAATTATAATTTTATTGTTTTTATAATTATAAATTAAAAATAATGTTTTACTTAAAAAAAATTATATTACTTAAGATTTATTAATTATTAAAATAATAAAGTCAGATTTAAATAAATAAGTGGATAATTTTTACTAAAGCTAAGAAAAACCAACATAATTTCTTGATATGAGATTTGATTGGTAAGAGCTATAATTTAGAGGACAAATAATCAAGGTAATAGTGGATATAATATACAAATAATAGCAATTATGTAAATTGATTTAAATTAATAAATAAAGGGTTCCCCTTCGATGATATAAGATGATAATAATATGACAGTTATGAATGTATTTTATAACAATGACACAACTATTAAAATGAAAGTAGGAGATATTTTAAATCAAACTAAAGCCACAGATAACACGATATTAGAAGAAGCTGCGAACCCTGAAAAATTATTACTCAATAATGAATAAGAAATCATTGATCCTAATAAGTAGGATGTACAAAAAGCTAACGGGTTTGGAATTAGAACAATGAGACTCGTTTAAGAAAAACTAGTTGATATTGAAGACATAAAAAGAGAAGAAGTAAAAAAAACAGATTAAAAATTAGTACATTTTAACATTTATTTTTTTGGCTCAACAGGAAGCCATTATAGAAGAATTGGAAGAAGATGAAAATGGATGGCAATAAGGAGGGTAGGATCTTGAAGAGGGAGGAGAAGATAGAAATGAAGGTTCTAGCATTTTTAAAAGAAGGGATTTGTTTTTACAATATATATAAGAAAGTTAGTTTTTACATGTTAAAAGTATCAGGAATTTAAAAATTTACTCTCTTTCTGTGGTAGCCATTCTTTCTCTTCTATGCATCGTTAATCATCTGGTCATAGACTCAGAACTTTCTTAAAGTTAAAACAGATATAAAATAATTCAACAGTCTAATATTTAAATCGCTTCTACGTAAAATATTTTGAGGTAAAAAATAAATAAAATTTATATTTATTTAATTAGCTTACAACTTTTTTTTCATAATATACATATTTATATTTTTTTTAAGTTATTTACTTGAATTGCAAGCAGTAAATAAAGGGATTTTACAGTTTAGTGATGATGCAAGTAAAAAGACTTATATCTCGAAATCATAAGCTGGAATAAAATCTAGTCTAGCCTAAATAGATGATATATAAAAAAAATATAACTTAATTCCCTTTCACTATTATCAAAGCATAAATAATTGTATACTGATAATGTAGTATCTATGAGATTGAGAAATGTACTTTTTTATTTTTTTAATTTTATTATTATATTTACAAGTATTTATAAATTTAAAAGGATAACGGTTACGATACTGTAAAGTATGATTTAAATGAAGCTACATAATAAGTAATTTCTAAAGTAAATACAATAATAAGTTAACCTGTTAGCAAGTATTAAGTTCAAGGGAATGATGACTATGATTTTTATAATTCAATTTAGTAAATGATTATTACAGGAAATCAGTAAATATAAAAACTCAACATACTTATTATAAAATTCTACAAAATTATAATAAATATATTATTAATTATTTCACTAGAGAGATAGCTCTAATTATTATACCGAAGAATTAAACGACTGGGTAGATAACAAAAAAAATATTTTTAACAATTTCTTCATTATAGGTTCTGTGGTAAAAAAAAATCAATTAATAAAATAAATTTAACTTAAATTATGTTAATCCTATTTTTATAATAAAAAAATAGTTTATTATAGTGTGCTACTGCTTTATTGTGCCGTTTTACATTTTTGTAAACAATGCATAAAAAGAAGTTTTAATTATGTTTTTAGATATACCTCTTAATAAAGTTAAGGAATTATTTTAGAAATGTGAAACCTTTGTCACTCAAATGCAAAGGTATATCTTAAAAAAATTTTTTTGCAATTTTAATTTGCATAATATAAATTTAATGTTTATCAATATATCGTCTATTGTCTAATATACATTAATAAATTTTAAGTGGTAATGAAGAAGATATATAATCAGATGCATCTTTAGTAATAAACTAAGAAGAAGAAGAAATGCTTATGAGATAAATGGGAGCTAAAAGAAAAAAATCAAAAATTAGTTTAAAAAATAAAAAAAATTTCTTTATCCCTCTTACATTAGCATGTATGATTCTAGCCACCTACTATGTTCTTGCTTTTATATTCAGCAAGTCTATTTCCGACAGATTTTCAGTATTCGTTAGAGAAATGAATAGTACAAATTAAGCAGAATCATATTTTGGAATTTAAAATAATGCATTGAAACTAATACTTTATAATGATACCTATACTGTTTTAGTAAATATTATGTTTGCTTCAAAATTAAATTTTAAATTTGTTTTATAAAAAATAATATAGGATTAAAATGTTGTTACTTTTCAAAATAGTTCAATTGATTTAATGTACTAGTTATTATCATAGATACAAAAATAGCACTCTGATAATATAGATGATCACGATAAAGTTTATAACGATGCATTTAATAAAGGTAACAAAATAATAAAGATTAATATTTAAAATAATAATAATATTCGTAGTATTAAATTATTTTTTAAATAAGTTTTGATGAATAATACCAGTTGTGAAATTTTAGCAGAAAGAAAGTAAAAAAATAAAATAAGATTAATATTAATATTAAAACATTTAATTTTTTTTTAGAAATGTCAGTATAGGAGATTGTGAAAAATTCATGGATAAATCAATTAAAGAAGGACTTAACTTAGCTCTTCCTCGACATATAGAAAATTTCCGAGAAACTATTACTGAATATGAAAAAATAAAAACTGATCCGGCTAATAGTAATATAACTCCAGAGTAATTATATGCTAAAACTTAAGTACTACTAAACAGTAAATCTGCAAAAGAAATATAAGAAATGCAAATTGACTACGTATAAAATCTATTCAGGTATCAATTTAATTAAACTATATTTTGTAGAAAAATAAATATGTTATAATGTATATATATATATTATCAACAGATATTTGGTTGAATAATTCATGACGAGTATCAAGGAAATAAAATCATAAACCAATGCCACAAGAATAACATTACTCATTATTTCTATAATTTTGATGGTAATGGTATACTTGCTAGTTTGGATCCCTGTTCTTTCTTCCATAAATAGAGAAGTTATAAGAATAAGAAGCATGATTTGTATGATTCCTTTAGATGTTTGTTTATAAACTAGATCAATTCGTAGTCTAATATAAAGTTTTATGACTCAAAATATGTGTAAGAGACATGATTTATTAAAATAAACCAATTTATATAATATTATCTTATATTTTAATATATTACTAATAATAAATATTTTTTTTCCAACTATAATAATAAAGAAAAAAAGATATATATTACTAATTATGATATGTTATTATTGTTTTTAAGATTAAAAATAATTTTATTAAAACTTATTTAAATAAGTAATAATTTGCTGGCATTTAGATGTGGCTTACACTAACTTTATGAGTATTCTAAAAAAAAATAAACATTATTTAATAATCCATATTTTGCAAAGCTTCAAATATTTTAAATTAAGAATATTTAATCAAAAATAAAAGTATTCTATCAAACAGAAAGAAACTTAATAATTATAAAAAAACAAAGGTTTTAAATTTGGTTATAATCATTAAATGCAAAATATATTGTCAAGTAGTAGAGTGGTGACTACTCATAACATAGAAAACAAATATCCCATTCTTTCGTTTTCTCCTTTTGAAAATGATATAGTATAATGTTGTACGTGGAACCATAACAGTAATTAATAATATTTTATTACCTAAAAAAATATCATTTTTAGATTTTAATTTCATGTATATATTAACAAAATTTTAGATTAAGTAATCGCGAGCTCTAATTCAAGTGGATAGATAATACTGAACAATGCTTAAAATGCAAATGAACTTTTATAATTGGGAAGCGAACAATAAAGCGATTAAAATTAAATAAACCATATAAAATTTACGTCGAATTCTTAATACCTAGCTGCTGGTAAAATATCTAAGTATTTATATGTTTATATGATAAAATAAGAAATTATTAATTTAATTTATGGTCTATTTAGGACTACAAAATGGAAAGGTCAGTGTTTATGATTTAAAGAAAAAGCAGCTTTATTTAGAGTTAAAATCTCATTTTGGATCTGTTACGTGTATAGATTGGAGTAAAGATGACAAATTTATTGCCAGTTCTTCCGATTCGGGAGATATTATAGTTAACCAACTTTCATCTCAAATTCCAGTTTGCAATTTGCATTCCGTTTCTTCTGAAATATAAAAATTAAATACTCTCCGTTTTATGTAGATTTAATAGCGGAAGCCTCAAGGTATTTGGACAATTTTTTACATAAAAAATAATAAAATTTATGTATTACAATAAAAAATAATTAGCAATGGGAATATTATAGTTTGGGATATTGAGCAAAGATAGAAGAAAGCCAGTTTTTTAAAGAGTCACCTGCTAAAAGCCACCGATATTTGCTTTAGTAGTTAAAATCCCATATTAATGTGTTCAGCAGGGTTAGATAAAATGGTGAATTTTTATGATATAAAGGAAAACAAATTGGTTAAATCCTTTACATGTGAACAGCCAATCACATCACTGGCATTTTACTCGGACGGATTTACAATTGCTTGCGGGACGCAATACGGAGGTGTATATATTTATGACTTAAGAGGATCATTAAATGAAATTAATAATTTATCTGGACACTCTTACAACGATCCTGTAACAACAGTGTAATTTATTAATGCATAGCAAACAGAAACCTAAATTCAGTATTTAAAAAACATGAAAAACTTGTAGTAAACGGCGCAACAACTCCGAATAAACCGAATTATAATTAATAGTAGCAGTAATAGTAATCCAGATAAGATACTTCATTTAAGTCAAAGACAAGTCAGCCAGAAGAAATATAGTAAATTTACAATAAAATAAATGTGTTTTATGTTTGCCCCCACGTGTTTATTTAATTTTAGAATTTCAGAGATAATTGATAGAAAAACTCCTTTGAAAACATTGAATTAATAAGCTTCGCAATCTTCTATTTAGATAACTGATATATCAATGCAAAGCAGCAAAAATAGCACCAACGTAAAAAACAGTGAATAGTAATAATAGCAGTAGCAGCAGATATAGTAGTCGTCCAAGATTCGTGATAGTAGTCCGTTTCAAAGAAATTCATAAAAATCATAAAACAACAATATCACCAGTGAAATGATAAAGTAAAATAAACCAAATTATTTAAATATTTATTTATATTCAAGTTAATAGATAAAGAAAATAGATCAATAGAGTAAGCAAAACACAACGATTCAAAGTAGTGCTAAAGATAGCTCGCAATTTTATTATCAAAAGCCACAAAATACTTCTTAAGAATAGTAAAAATAAAAAGAATCTAGTAAGCTTTTAAAGTACAATGAAGTTGATGATATTAAAGAGTATATCAATGAATAATAATCTGAACTCAAATAATTTATGAGTGATTAATTTTCCAATATTCACATAGAAATGATTAGATAATTTTAAATTTAACAAGTAATTATCAAATTTAAATTTTTTTTTTTTGTACAATTCTTTATTTTTTCTTAATTAAGATGGATTTAGAGTAAACAGTGAAGAATTAGATGGTAAAACAGTAAGAATTAGAAGCGAGGATTAAGTAATTGGAACTTGAAAATTAAAATTTAAAGAAAATTTCCTACTGAAAAATAGCTAGATACAGAAATTTTATATTAACAAGTTTAGTAGATAAATGAAGGCTTTTATTTATTAAATTATTTTATAAATATATTAATTTATCAAATTTTTTATTATTGTAAATTATGTAATTATTAATATTCTTATTTATTATAATTTAATGTTTGTTTTATATATACACAAATACATGGTAAAATTTATTTTAAATATTTTTAGACGAAAATTTTTTTTTATAAGTAAAAGTTATGAAATTTGGGGGGGGGGGGGGGGGGCTATTACATTAGTTTTTATAGATTTATGCAATTTGCCAATTAAATAATACTACATTATTTTTGATAACTTATTTTGTTTTAAACTAATTAATTAATACAATTAAATTTAAAGTATTTTAATTATAAATAGCAGAAACATAATATATTGAACCATATTTCTATTGAATAATAAATAAATAAAATAAAATAAATGTCTTCAGTTTCAAGTGTGTCTTCAAGAGTTTATACAATAGAAGAATATAGAAAATCGATATAGTACCTTAAATAAAAATGCAAAAACCATGAAATGCAACAAGTTTAGCTATTAAAGGAGTATTAGCAAAAATATTCAAACAAACAGTAAAATAAATTGCAAGATCTTATAGATTATTCCAACAGATTAAATTGCAGTACGATCAAAATATAGTCTCTTTTTAAAGGATATAAGATAAGAGAGTTAATAAAAAAGCAATTATTGCGAATGAAAGAATAGGAGTAAATGCCGAAAACGGCTGAAAATATGAATCTGATCGATCTCATGCAAAAAGTTTGCAAGTTTTTTAGAAAAAATTTTGGACTATCAATGGAATCTATTTTTAGGGCCCTTGATATTTACACGAATCTTTCAATAGAAACTGAAGATTTAAGAAATTTTTTACTGCAATATCCGAAGTTGAAGATAACCTAGGCTCAACTGATGAAGTAAGTACTAATTATAATACTTTCACAAAAGGGGGGGGATCTATTGTTTATAAGTAATTATTTTTTTAAGAATTTTATTCGTATTTGATGAAGATCTGGTAGGCAAAATAAGCAAAATAAATTACTATAGTGTACTGATAGCGTATGGAATAGGAGTGGAGAAATGCAATTTCAAATAGTTTGAAAGAGAAATAATAGTTTCACTGAACCACTTTATGGCGGAAAAGGACCTGGAATGCGAACAGGTATTCAACGCGTGTGCGAAGGAGTCTCCAAACGAAATTAAGATTTCAGATTTCATTGACTTTCTTGTAAAACTCGGCTACGATATGAAGCAATTTGAATAGCAAATTCTGGAAAATGTTTTCGATTATGATGATGGGGGGAAAACAAGTAAGGAGTTTTTTTTGTAAAAAATGAAAATTGGAACGAAAAAGCGACTCATTAGATAAAATTTCAGCAGTTAGTAGGGATTGCATTCCCAATAGTAACTGAACGAAATGGACCAATCTGCCTATAATTAAAAATAATATTCGAATTTAAAACCAAATGGATAAGACTTAAACATGTCAAGAAGTTTTCAGGGACAGCAGTAGTAGTAGTTGCCATAAAAATCTGCTTTTGGAAAAACTGAATTTGATAAAATATAAAACATTTTCGAAAAAATTCACCAATCCAAAGAGCCATTTTATCAGTTTTTAGAGCACGTTTTAGACAGCTTCAACCTGGGCAGACACAATTTAACGATTAAAATTGTTATGAATAGTCTGGAAACTGTGTATCCGGATTTAATTTCAGCTCGGGAGAAGGGACTCATTTCTCAATTGTTAAATCCAGATAAGGACGGAAATTTGGAGCTTTTTAAAAGTAAACAATGTTTCTATATAAAGCATTTGCTTAAATTATTTTATTTGATAGCGATTTAGTTGCTTCAGTAATATTCCATAGATAAGAAAATATCTTTGAGACTCGTTCTCTTGATTTTAGGTAAGCAACTAGAGTTTGACCATCGGGACACAGAATAATATTTGCAGGAAAATAACGTGAAAATTGAAGTGTGGTATGATATTTTGCATTCAGAAGTGTGATTGCACCGGTTCTGGGAATGGAGAATTAGGAGGCCGATGAAGTTTTCAAATAGTTAGAAAAAGGCAGCAATGATAAAATAAAAGGTTCTTAAATTGTAGAACTCATCAATGATCACCGAGTGGATATGGAAAATTAAGCTTTCAATAAAAAGGGCAAGCCATAAGAGATAGATAATAGCAATATGGGAGCAGTTCTTATGAGAGAAATGGAATAGTTTAAATTAGCTCTCGAGAAAAATGGATTAAATTTTAACGGGATATGGCTGATTGCGGATAGTGAAAATAAAAATTAGTAAAAATCTCTTTTTTAATAAAAATAACCATATTTTATTTAATTTTTCATTAAAAAACAGTGTGGGATTGCCACACCTTTTAGATGTGATAAAAGAGAGAACGAAGGGAGAAATCCCGTAAGAAAAAATCATGTATTGGCTTGATCTTATAGATTCTAACCACAACGGAATCATCGATCAGCAAGAGTTTGAGCTTTCAACAGCAATAGAAGATTCAGATTTCACAGCTTTCAGACTTTCGAGTAATTTATTATTTTGGTTTTGTTTAAAAAGCAAAATGTTTAAAAATGATCATTGTGAAATTTAACATATATATATCTATTTTTTTTTTTGCAGAAAAAAAAATTGAAAATGAAAAAGAAATGATTGATAGTTTTTTAGAGGCTCTAAACAATTGCAAAATGAGTGCGCAGGATTTTTTTGAGTTGAGTGATAAAGATGGTGATAAGGAAATCAATTTGATAGAATTGAAGATTGGACTCGGAAATTTGAAGCTCCCTCTCCCTTCAATAATAACTCTTTTGCAAATATTCGATAAGAACTCTGATGGAAGTATTTCGCTTGAAGAGTATATTGAAACTTTGGGAATAAATTTCATGACGAAGTAGTAAAAGGGTAAATAAACAATTGTAAAATTATGTAAAAAATAAAAATAAAAAACATAATTTTTAGTAATAAAGGGGTTATTTATTTCTTCTCTGAGTAATAAACAGAATAATATAGATGATACGCGAGGAGACTTTAGCATTCATTAAAGGCTCGACGCTTATGGGGAGGAGAAGCCGGACGAATTGCTGCTTGCTTTGCATTCTTTTAAGAAATTTTGTTTAAGTATGCATTCAGATATGAATGTGGCGTACGAAAAATTGTTTTCTGAATTCGATGTGAATCTTGATTTCATTCTGAGCAGAAATGAATTTTTGATGGGTCTTGATAAGTACAACCACACGCTTCAATTAAGCGAAAGATAAAAATAAGGCTGATGATGGTAGACAAATTTTTTGAAATCAAAGATATTTCAATATTAATCATATATTTTTTTTAAACCAAAAAAAGACGGCAGATGTTGACAAAAATGATAAAATCGACTTCAATGAATTCAAAAAGTTTTTGGATAAAGTGAAAATAAATGAAGATTAAACAAGTGCGAAATAAAAGGCGAAATTAAGGTTTAAAGGAGGCTTCGTTAAAAGAAAAAATGACGAGGATAATAAAACAAGCAAATTGAAATAAATAGACGTTTCGAAGCTCCCTGAAGAAGAAAAACCTATGGGGAAATTGAAAAATATCATCAATAGTCAGGAACAAAAATATTTTGATTTCTAAATAGCGTTCTCTTAACTCGAAAAGTAGGCTCAGCAAAACTAAAGCAACTCTGAAGTGGGCCTGCTAGAATTTGAGGCTTTGAAATTATGCTTAAAAGCCAGTGAACTATTTGAACAGAAAGAAATTTCAAAAATTATGGCCTTCACCTATGAATATGACAAAAATTTGTTTGAATTTGACAGTTTTATGAATATTTTAAATAATATTGGAATTGAAGATGAAGGAGAGGACAATTAAGTTGGAGACTAAACAATTTAAGCTGATGACCTTGATGAAGCAGCTGCTTACAATTACAAAAAATAATTATAGAAATAAAATCTAAGTGATGAAGGGTCGGATATAGAGTGAAATAATTAAATATTTAATTAAATTGTAGAAAAGAAAATTCTCTATATAAAGAATTTAATAATTTTAAAATTTAAAAATTTTTTTTGTATATATAACTTATATTATATATAGAATAAAAATATATATTTGTTCTCGTTGGGGGTTAACTTTTATTAACAAAATTTAAAGATTTTTATAACAGCAAAATGGATGAAAATTATTAAATTAAAAACTAAATTTTACTTATTTGTATTTATATTTTTAAAATAGAGTAATACACTTGCACTTTTTAATAGAAAAGGTTTCATTAACAAGATGTCAACCAATTTAATACTAAATATTGTATTGGTAGTAGTTATTTTAATTTAATAAAATTATTTATAATAAAACATAACACAATATTTAGTAAATTAAAGTTTTAATTAAAAGAAATTTAGAAATAAATAAATAAATAATTCAATAATTTAGTAAATATATAAAATGTCAATGGATATTGACTTAATGGACAAAAGTCATTTTGTCTGTTTTTAACTAAAAGATGAATCAATTTATTTCGGAGAGGTTCATTATAAAGATGCGGAAGGAAAGCTTCATGATCCGAAAGCAGATCCCGAAGCTAGTTCAAAGGGAAATCCCATAAGATAGGGATTTGGTATTTAGTTATTCGGAACAACTTAAGAAAATTTCCTATGCAAATATGAAGGGTAACAATTTTTTATCGAAAATATTCAATTGAATACAATGCATAATCATTTTAGTTTAGAAAATCACTTAGTTCATTATTATATAATAAAGTTTTTATGTTATTTCAATATTTATAACTTATTAGGTATTGGAATTTGGACAAATAGAACGGAGAATGCAGAATTTGGTTCCCTGATAAAGCATTCTTCACTGGAAATGTGAAAAATGGAGTAAAAGATGGTTTCGGAAAGTTCATAGTAATTAATTATTACAAAAACAACTAACATTTTTTTTGCTAAATTTTAATTTTAAATCACTGTTTAGTGGCCCAATGGTGACTAATACGAAGGAAACTGGAGAAACAATCGATTCGAAGGAGGAGGTACTTTCTCACACAACGATGTAAATTCAAAGTACAAATCGATCTAATTACCTATTATATTTCAAATTATGAATAGGGAAGTGTGCGAAAAGGTCTCTTTAAAAACAACTACTACGTTTAGTCTGGAGAAATTTTTTTAAATCCATTTTTATCAAACGAATAATGTGAAGAATTTTTGCAAAGAAGACACGAAATCACGTAAATTAAGGAAAAAAACAAAAAGGAAAAATCATTCTTTTTCTAAAAAACTGGAAATTATAAGAATTTGCAGGCTCTGATTAAAAAATCCAACCAAAATTGCAGAATTCCTCTGATAATATCGTCAAAACAGTAAACAAAAATGAATAAATGAATATTAATTTTGCATCTACCTACCTTTGATTTAAATATGTTAAATATAAATAAATTTAAAAAATTTAGATTAAACTAAAATATGAATGAACTGTACAGCCAAGTTAAGAAGGTCAGTTCCAAAAATTTCAGTGATTTAGACTTGAGAAAGCTTTACTATTTAAAGGAAACAGACAGAACACACAACGAATATTTGGTATGGGAAATACAAAAAATAAAATATAAAATTAATTTTTAATTCAATTTTTCTTAGAACAAAATAAAGTCTAAGCTCAGCGACGTGTTGGTCAAGGGAGAAATTTTCATAATAAATTTGGATGATTCAGACACAGAATTCGAAGAAATTTTCTATCCAGACATTAGAGAGTTTTATAAGCCCCAGTGCTTCCCTATGCAAATTTGGGAAATTGATTAGTTGAAAAAATATCAAGTTTTCGAAAAAATTATTGCAAATACGGACAATTAATTCGCAATTGATGTCAGCGACGAATTCAATATTACTGTTTGGTCCAAATTGAAGTTGGATGAAAATCTCGACAGCAAAACCATAATAGAAAAAATAGAAAGGAGATTTTAATCCATTTTACCATTAATTAAAATCGATTTTATACTTGTAACTTCCGTCAATGAATAAGAATAGGCCGAAGAACAATTGAGACTCGATGAATTGAAAAAATAAGAAGAATTGTTGGAAGAATAAAAAAAATAAGAAGAATAATAGGCTGCTTAGAAAGGAAAATAGAAAAAATGATCTTAAATTATTTTTATTTATATATATTCATACTTATTTTTAAATATAATTTATATTTTAGTGGTTTACTTTTAAGAATTTTTTTTTTTTAATTAATTAATGTAATTCTCCTTCAAAAATTGAATTTTATATTTTGGGGTTGGGGTTGGGGTTGGGGTTGGGGTTGGGGTTGGGGTTGGGGTTGGGGTGGGG